>CM024753.1:96638941-96945385 GCA_014218235.1 Colocasia esculenta
GCATAAGGGCAAACCTATGGAATGAAAAATTCAAGTTATACTTGATTCTGAACTTGGTGGCTAAGCGGATGTGCCTGTTGAAACTAACTGAGCAAAATCTTTTCTTGCAGAAATGGCACCAACCAGGCTAGGGTACAATCCAGAGGATAGGGCCAATGATGGAAGGGAAATCTACCTCCGACCTCTAATAATATTCTCCCATTGTCCCTTGTTAACATCAGCAATCCCAATCTGAACCTAGATACATAATTCCTTCATCTTTGTGTACTTGGTCTGCGACTCTCTAAGGAGGGTACCAAAAGGTCATAAAATCTAAGGTTCAGGTGAAGGGTAATATCCATAATTGGTTTCTAGTCAAAGTTTGTTGGAATTGGTGGCTTCACCAAGATAGAGTTCAAGAAAAGCTTGGGAGCGAGATTGTGGATTTTCTGAGTAATAAATTCAGATCAGCGAACTGAACTTGAGATGTATGGAGGAGAGAGGGAAGCAGTCCTCAAAGGTGAAACTTGGCATTTCATGGACTTCAAGGAATGCTTGATAGACAAGAATTCCTTGAACAAGTTCATATGATGTTCAGAACGGTAGATAAAAAGTATACCAAAAAGGAGGGAGGAGTTTGGCTGATTCTCTTTTAATTGGCGTCCACTTGTAGATGAAAGCACACCAGGTACAATCTCTCGAAGGGAAAGAGTGGATCTGCCAGCCAATGGTGTGGAGGTTGTAGGAAGACAGGAAAAGAAATGAGGAGCTGAAGTATGGAGAGTGGGTATGCTTGTCTTGGAGGGTTTGAAATAATACTCAAGGGGTATATGAAAAATTAACTTTGTCAAAGGCAAGGGTTGATCCTCTGTTAAAGGGTTAGAGGATGAGGATCAGATGAGGTAGAAGGAGGAGGTGGAGGTTGTTGTTGTTGCTCATCAGTAGAGGGAGTAGGAGGTGTAGGAGCAGTGGGAGCAGTAGGATGAGATGAGGAGGTAGGTTGTTCCAATTCAGGAGGGGCAGAAGCATTCGAAGTAGTAGGAGCAGGAGGTGTTGGTCCAGTGGGAGAGAGGGAAATAGTCAAAGGTGAAGGAGGGAAAATAGGTAACCATTTCTATGGAGCTTCCTTCTAACCTCTTCTAACCTCCAAATCCTGAGACTCTAGAGGTCGTTTAGGCCTAAACTCTTGAGGGGGTCATGCTGCTGCTGCTCAGGCTCACTGCCAATGATAACTGTTGCTGCGCTCTTGCTTTGTTGATCTTCCCCAATACTACTGAAGACTACTCTGCCTGGTTGTGCTCTTCTTGCTGCTAGCTTTGGCTGCTGAACTGGCTACTGAACAGGCTGCTGAACATGTCTTCTTGGTCTTTGCTGCTGTTGTCGAGGTTGTTGTTCTTCTTGAGAGTGGTGGGGGGGGGGGGGGGTAGATGGCTAACTAGTGCCCTGTTGGCACACTAATTGAAGCAGAAGGTCCTTCATCTACTGAACCTCTTAGCTAAGAAGTCAAACTTGACATTCACTTGTTGTACTTGCATTTGAAGAACTGACAAGCCTTCCTATTCTTCATCAGCATATCCATTATCATGTTGGTACTGCTGCTACCTCCTCCTGAGTCCTTGGCCGGGTCTCAAAGTGAGGGGGGGAGACATGATGCTCTACTCTTCAATCTTGTACAAGTGGAGTAGTCCTTGGAATATCTTCTTCTTGTACTACTCCCTGGCTCCTCAAATCTCTGAGTACTGAACTGATTGTCTCTTCGGGTGCAGTATGCTTAGGAGATGGGGCAGGAATTTGTTCTTGCTGTAGTGGCTCTTACTCTTGCTGAATATTGGTTGCTTTCTTCTTGTTGTTCCTCTGATGGCCTTGAGCAGGACTTTTATCTTTCTCTCTAACTTCTTCTGCTGAACAACTGGAATAGAGGAGGAACTTGGTGCTCATCAAGGAAAATTTCATGAGTGCACTGGGGCAAAGAATCCTTAATCCACAAAGTATGAGCTTTGTTCCAAAACTGTAGTGGCTTCTTCTCATAGATAAGCCAATCTTTTCCTTCACGCCCACTGAAATTTCTCCACTAAGATCTACTGAGAATCTTTGAAGATATGGTTAGCAGAGGTCCAGAAGGGAGAGACTATGTAGATTCCTGGATGCTACCATCCTTTCAAGATGATGGGAGGGCAGGTTGACCCTATGTCTTGGATAGCCCAAAATAACAGGCTACCATCTTGGCAATTATGGGAGGAGGGTCTCAGCTTGGGTATGTGTGATGAGGTGGTGATGATGTGGGATAATCTTTTCAGCGACAACTCATTCACAAGCAAACCCTTCTTGCTAACTGTCCCTTGGCTGCCAATGATACCCATCTTTTGTATCCATGGGCACAATCACACTGATTCTATGGCCGGAGTTGGGAAAATCCAACAGATCTTTGAAACTGTTACCTTGGTGCCTTTTACAAACCCTGACACTGAACCTTCTACAGAAACTTGAAGGGACACAAAGAAGCCTTAAAGGCGCTTTCAAAAGTTGGTTCTGATATCTGGCACATTCGAGACCAGCCCATAGTCGCTAGGGTCTTCTACCCATCCTAGACTACCATGCATTGGTTGAAATCTACAACCTTTCCCGAACAGATTGAAAACTTGGCAGAGGAAAGGCGTTGGAATGTTCAGGGGTGAGCATAGTTCCTTCAGGAAACCTAGAGGAAGCCATCTAGACAGAAAGGAATAGAGAAGATTCAAAAACTATCAAAGGAGTCAAAGAAATTAAGTTTAGAGATCATGAAACCTACCTTTCTTCAGAGGAGATGAGAGGTTTGCAGTTGCTCTGAAAGCAGTTCTGGAGGAGATGACAGTACATGTGGGAAGAGGAGAAGACTAGGAGAGTCGGAGAGAGATTCAAACGAGTGCTTTGGAAAAGAAAGGGGTGGTCCTAATAAAGTAGATGAAAAGTAACGGACCAAAGATGAGGAGATGAACAGTTGTGATAAAAGAATGAACCATTATTGTAATAAATATCTCTTTAAATTTAAAAATTATTATCATTTATTATTTTAAATTAATGTGAATTCTGAAATGTTGCGGAATTACTACTATGAAGAAATCTAGAGGGGGGTTGAATAGATTTCACCAGACTTTGAAAATTCACTTGATTAGATGTTAGATTTAGAGATTAATCACAAATTTGAACAAGTTAAATAGAATAGATGTGAAGAACCAGTGAGCCTATCAAATATCTACATAATTAGCAAGGAAAACCACAGAGAACAGAGATTTAAGATGGTTCGGATTACACAACTGTGTATCCTACATCCACCATACACACACACACACAAAATGGCTTATCTCGCCAGTTCAGAAAACACACTGAACAACACACACACTCTGAGATATGGAAATCTCATATTCAATCACACACACGAAATTGTGCACAAGGATGCACCAATTTCACAACACACACTTCAATAAAGTGAGTTTGAGATGAAGAACCAGTCAGATCAATTGAAACCCAAAGTTGAAGAAGACTGGTTCGAAGGTCCCTGTTTCTGCTTCAAAAGTAGAGACCAGTTCTTCTGCTTCAGCTCCAAGAAGAAGACTCTGATGGCTCAAATTATTATTCAAATGGATCATCCAAGATGCTCAAGACTTTGATTCCTTCAGATCTGGGAGCAATTCGCCAGGATGAAGCCTTCTTCAGAAATAGCGAGAATATTCTGGAGTCTGGAAGAGCAGATGTGTATTTTGATCAATCGTACCCAAAAGCTAAGTGGATAAGGGGTATTTATAGCCCTATGGGTCCACAAAATATCTTCGGAATTGGGAGCATAGAAATTCCCGCCCAAAACCCCTTTACCAAAATCATCCACTTGACTTGGTAAGTTCAGATCTGGAGAATCATCCGAACTATGATGACACTACACAACTATGTGTCGACACACAGGTTCTTGGCTTGGAAACAAGCTTCTGGGACAGACAACTAGTGTCGACACCACTGGGAGTTATGTCGACACCACTGGTACATCTTCACACATAGGCTACTGGGACAGTGGTCTAGTGTCAACACCACTGGATCATTGTGTCGACACCACTAGGTGTTTTCTTCTTTTAAATGAGCTACACATGAAGAAAAACAATGTGAGATATAAATGAAACATGTATAGCATGATTTTCACATTTTTGTGAATCATACTTAAACATCATCAAAATAAGAGATCCAACAATCTCCCCCTTTTTGATGATGTCAACTATGATTCATCAAACAAGTTTATTTCTCTCACACATGATCTTAAGAGCATCCATTCACATTATTCTATGGTATGTATGAAACATAACAATGACATCCAAGAAATTTCATCACTCCACAAATAATCATGTCATTCATTTTCATTTGTAAAAGAAACAAACATGCAATCATCCAACAACCAAAACATCCATTGTCCAACAATCATGTCATTCATAATACATATCATAGTCCATATCAAAAGATAGTGTTCATATCAACAATGAGAAGCTCTTCTCCCCATTTGACATCATCAAAACAAACACCCATCAAGAGGATGGAGGAGGAGGAGGAATAGGTAGTAAGATGCGTTCAATTTCCTCCAGTCTTGCTTCCAGAGCACTCAAATTACTTCTCATTTGAGTTTGCATGGTTGACAATCTTGTGTGCAGAAGATCTTCCATTCTCTGATGATTCTCATACATATTTTTTGGAAGGTCCCTAAACTTTGAGTTTGGTGTTGAGAAGCAGATCAGGAGCTAGGAGTTGTGCCATGCTGCTGAAAATGGGTGAAATCAGTCTTGAAGTCTGATATCTCTTGGTCAATATGAGCAATATTGGTTCTCATCTTGTCCATGTCTTCAACTAAGTGAGCCAAAGATAAGCGACTTTTTGACACTTGATTTACAACCTCTTGGCTAGAGAAAAGTCCATGTTGAGTGTTGGCCAAAATTGAGTCTAGAACTCCCTGAGTTTTGAGTTGTAGATCCTTAAGTTGTGTGCAAGCATCACCCAAAGTACCAATCAGTCTGTTGAATCTGTGAGTAGCATGGTCAGTTACTTCTTGTTGTCTTACAAACTGTCCATTTACAGAATTTTCCAACCTCTGAATACGGAGGTCAAATCTATCAGACATTTCTCTGATGGAGGAGTTGAAAGTATCAAACTGAGCTTGGAGGAACTTGTAGAGCTCAGGTGGAATAGAAAATCCACCAGAGGAAGTGGAAGCTGAACCATGGTATTGAGGAAAGAAGTGTGAAGGAACAAGCACATTTGATTGAGGAGGAGATGCATGAGGTGTAGGTGGGGTTGGTGTCTTGATAGGAATCTCAACCTCAATGTGTGTTGTTCAACTTGGTTAGCTGGAGGTACATTAACCCTTGGAACATGGTGTTCTTCTACATGCTCAGCTGAAGACTGTGGGTCTGCAATGGGTCCTTTGCTAACTTGATCTCCCTCAACTCGAAATCTCATGAACTTCTGTAAATGATGCAAGCAATAGATGTTGTTCTGAGGAATTTTCTGTACTTTCTCATTCGCAAGAGAGACCTCAAAATGTTTGAAGACAGCAGTAAGATGTGCAGAATAGGGCAATGACCTGTGAAGGTCTCTCCTGTTTGTTTCAGACATGATTTGTGTCATTATCAGATTCCAATTGACATTAATGCTCTTCTTCATACAATACATCACAAATCTCTGAATATCTATCAGCCTATTTCTGCCACCACCTTGAGGTGTGATAATGGTGGTCAGAATGTGATGTACCAATCTAAGTACTGGAGGAAAAGTGTTTGTGTTGAATCTGGTAACATGTGTTTGCCTCGAATCTGTCTTGTCATGTGGAAGACCAGTCAAGAGAGTGTATGCCTCATGAAGATCAAATTCTAATTCACTATAATCTTCACCATCATTAGGAAACTCAAACAGTGTAGAAGCCAATGCAGGAGTAAGGAGTATGGAAACACCTTTCACTTCTGATTGAAAACCGTCTGGCACATCCACTAGGTTCAAATAGAATTCTTGTACCAATCGAGGGTAGAAGACTCTGAAGTCAGAAATGAACTTCAACCAACCTTGAAATGTGAAAAAGGAGATGAAATCTAGAAAAGCATCAGCTAAACTCTAATCAGTTAAATCCACAGCCCTAGGTTTAAGAATGGCTCTCCCTTCAGAAGCAACCTTAGAGGGTGTGACTACAGGGTTTCCAGATTATTCATCAGACTCAGAATGTGACTATTCTTCATTGGATTCTGAGGAGGACTCGTCTTCAATGGATGTGTCAGAATCAGGGAGAAGCTTCCTTCTAGGGTAGCGGGAGGGCATTGGAGACTTGCCTTTACTCAGAGGAGACGGCCTTCCCCGCTTAGATGGAGTTCCAGAAGGAGTAAACTCACCCTTTCTTTTCGATGGATCATGTCGAACCTTGCTCCTTCACTCCAGTTGTGGTTCTTCAATGATGATGCCCTTTGTAGCCACCCTGGCCTTTGCCCCTCGCCTGGGAGTCTACTTGGGAGCCATGATGGAGGGAAGAAAGAGAAGAGAGAAAAGGTGGATGGATGAAGAAGAGGAGACGGGAACACAGGGGATCGGGTCCTTGGGAGGTGGAAGGAGGGAGGAATTCGAATAGGGTGGAAAGTGGAAATGGTAGGGTCGACATGGGACATGGGGTATATAAAGAGGGTTTCGACGCCACTAGAAGAGGGATAAGATAGACCCCTAGCTCATTTACCCTAAATATGATCCGGCAATCAGGTCCAGGTGTGTCGACATACAAGGAGAGTTTGTCGACCTGACAGACACTCTGGTGTCGACACAGAGAGAGGAAGTGTCGACACACTTTGACATGAATCACTGAATTTTTGAGAAAATTGTGAAGGAATTTCTTTATTATGATGTAAAATATCTAAAGTCATTTATTCAAGGGTTTTTAATGTTATAAGGAATTCATTTCCATTTTCCCATCAAAATACCATTATAAATTCACTGAACTGAAAAATGTCTGGCAGAAGTTGATCATTAAAACATTCTGAGGCACTGGGATAACATTTTAATTGACATAATATATTCTATGCAGTCAATTACAATCTGTTATACTTTACTAATCCAAAGTAAGGTGATTTCTTTAGGATTAAGACAATTAGTATTGAAATTAAACATTCTCAAAAGACTTGATTCAGGTTCAAGTTGTTCGTTCTTAAATTTTTTTCGTTTAAATTGATTGAGTTTTTTGTAATTTTCAGACAATGAGCATTCAAATATAGTAAATCTTTGTCACTCATGTACACATGCTTTTTACACACCAGAGTCCCTGGTTACTAAAGATTTACTAATTATCCTACTTCAAGGGGTGAATGAAAATCTTTTTACATGGAAATATACGTTTATCAGATGCCAATATTTCCAGTTACTCAGTTAACATTGGTTTTTATCATTTTTATTTTACCCCTTAGAACAGAGATAATAAAAACACTTCATGACATACATGGCTCTTCACTTTTCGTGAAGGTTTGCATTTCTCAGTGTATATGTCATTGCTCTGTCAAAAGAAAATTTTGGAAATGAACATTGGGACAATTGAGACAACTTATCCCTCATCGGTCTTAAAAGAAATGTGTAAAGTCAATACACAGTTGAACATAATTCCATTCAAGAAATCAAGTTACTTTAGAATTTCAGAATATAAAGGAATATTGACTGAAAGGGATATGTCATGGCAATTAAACAGTCAATCCTGGTTTCCTTCAGAAAAAAAATAATGAACATCTTATGTATTAGACATTTTTTCAACACACTAGATCAATTTTGGTTTTAAGAGAGAAAATGTCAATGAAGTCCTTAGCTCCCCCTGAATTATTGATTTCATTTATTTTTCATCAAAAATAAGGAAATCCTTCTTCAATGAAAGAATGATTGAAATGAGCAATTGAATTGGATGAAGTTTAGATTGAAGAATTGAGAAACGCCTTTCAAGAAGAATGTCGGTACAAGAAGGAACATGTGTTGACAAGATTGAATGAGAAATTTACTCACAGCTCAGAAGTTTCACAAAAGCTCACATATCCTCAACATTTTATTTGACCAATTACAACAGCTTCATGTGCAAATCTGATTTCCTTGAAGTCAAATCTCAAAGTTCACCTTTACTTCTCAAACAATAATGCTCCCCCTCAATTTGTGCATCAAAGAAACATTCAACATTCAAGCAATGCATATTCAATCTTAGCAATCATATTTCAGCAAACAATCATTGAAGGACAAGCATGTTTCAAGAATAGCATTCACAACATAGAAGAAATTTTCATTTTTTTAAATTTTCAAGTTATCCCCTTTTTAAAAAAAAATTAAAAGAAATTGATTCTTACACATGATAGATCATGGGTACTAGGCGGAGGATTTCCCTCAACACATAATGATAGTTTTCAAACAAGCATAACTTGTTCTTCCACTAATCACCATTTGATATACCTCATAATCTTTGCATAAGAGATCAGTTTATTTTTCAGTTTTTATTCCATATTGCAAATTCCAAGTTCTCTTCGTAAAGATGTGAACCTATCTGCAGCCAATGGTTTTGTAAAGATGTCTGCAATTTGTTTTTCAGTGGGGATGAATTCTAATTCAATGCTTTTATTTGCAACTTCATCTCTAAGAAAGTGATGCCTAATCTCAATGTGTTTTGTTCTGGAATGTTGGATTGGGTTTTTGGAAAGATTGATTGCACTAGTATTGTCACACATGATAGATGAACATCCGAAGTCAATATTATAATCAAGTAATTGATTTTTTATCCATAACACTTGAGCTGCACAACTTCCTGCAGTAACATATTCTGCTTCAGCAGTAGAGAGTGCAACTGAGTGTTGCTTTTTGGATGCCTATGATATCATGCAATTTTTTAAGAACTGACAATATCTACTAGTGCTCTTCCTATCAAGCTTACATCCAGCATAATCAGCATCAGAATATGAAATCAAATTAACCTGACATCCAGCTGGAAACAATAAACCCAAATCACAAGTCCCACAGAGATATCTGGAAATTCTCTTAACTGTAAGCAAGTGACTTTCCTTTGGACTAGACTGAAATCTAGCACAAAGACATACACTAAATTGAATATCTGGCCTACTTGCAGTAAGATATAGGAGAGATCTAATCATACCTCTGTATTGTTTTGCATCAACCGATTTACATTTTTCATCTTTATCCAGTTTGATGCTTGTGCTCATCGGAGTGGTTGCTGGTTTGGCTTGTTCAAAATTGAATCTTTTGAGTAACTCTTTGATATATTTGGCTTGATTGATAAGGATTCCATCCTCAAGTTGTTTGACCTGCAAACCAAGAAAGAATTGTAATTCTCCCATAAGACTCATCTCAAATTCACTATGCATGTGTTTAGAAAATTCTTCACACAATGAAGGATTGGTGAAACCAAATATGATATCATCCACATATACTTGAACTACAATGATATGATTGTGGACTGATTTTGTGAAAAGAGTTTGATCCACCTTACCTCTGGAGTAATTTTTACTAACCAGAAAATTGCTCAATCTGTCATACCAAGCTCTTGGAGCCTGTTTCAAACCATAAAGAGCTTTGTGAAATTTATACATATGGTTAGGTTTATCAAGATCTTCAAAACCAGGAGGTTGAGAAACAAACACTTCCTCTTTTATGAAACCATTCAAAAATGCAGTTTTCACATCCATTTGAAACAATTTGAAAATTTTGGAACATGCATAAGCAAGCAAAATTCTAACAGCTTCTAATCTAGCTACTGGTGCAAAGGATTCCTCAAAATCAACTCCAAATTCTTGATTGTGTCCTTTGGCAACCAGTCTAGCTTTATTTCTTACAACCTTTCCTTCTTCGTTCAATTTATTCCTAAAGACCCATCTAGTTCCAATTATTAACATTTCAAGATTTTTGGGAACAAGACTGCAAACATTATTTCTTTTGAATTGATTCAGTTCATCTTGCATTGCATCTAACCAAGAATCATCTTTTAATGCCTCTATAATATTTTTGGGTTCCTCTTGAGAAATAAAGGCCATTTGATCTTGTTCAATGATGTTTTTAAAATGAGATCTAGTGTGAATCCTATCATTGACATTTCCATCAACATTCTCAAGAGGATGGTCTTTAGAATATTTAAAATTACCTCTGATTGATGTACTTACCTGCTCTGGTGTCGACCTAATGATGTCTTGTGTCGACACAACTTCATTTTCATCAAGCTCTTCATTCTCCACTTGTTGATCTGATTCTTTTTCAAGAATTTTAGCATCTTCTTCTTGGTTCCTACAAGAATCATGATCATTAGGTTTCTTATAATTTTCATCAAAAACGACATTAAGAGTTTCCTCCACATAATTTGATTCAATGTTAAAAACTCTATATGATCTTGAATTCTCAGAATAACCCAGAAAAATGCCTACTTGACTTTTCTTTTCAAATTTGTCTAGATCATATTTATCATTGTTGTGAATGAAGACTCTACTACCAAAGACTCTGAAATATGCAATGTGAGGCTTCTTACCTTTCATTAACTCATAGGAAGTTTTCTTAAGGACATGTCTTACCATCACCCTGTTGAGAACATAGCAAGAAGTATTTATAGCTTCTGCCCATAATTTTCTTGGAAGCTGACTTTCAATCAACAATGTTCTGGCCATTTCCACCAATGTCCTATTCTTCCTTTCAACTATTCCATTTTGCTCAGGAGTCCTTGGAGAGGCGAACTTGTGATCAATTCCCTTATTCCTGCAAAAATCAAAAAACAAGTTATTGTCAAATTCCCCTCCATGATCAGTAAGAATGGAGTGGATTTTATTTATTTTTGCATTTTCAATTTTATCAACAAGCTCTTTGAAATTATCAAAGGTGTCACTCTTGTGAGACAAGAAATACACCCAGGTAAACCTAGAGAAATCATCCACAATCACAAACCCAAATCTGTGCCCACTAAGACTGAGTGTCCTAGTAGGACCAAATAAATCCATATGCAATAATTCAAAGGGTTTGGAAGTAGTTAATGGTGCAATAGATTTGAATGATCTTCTAGTCTGTTTACCTTGAGCACATGCAGCACATAGAAGAGCATTTTTCTTTTTCTTTATTTTTGCTAAACCATTTACCAGAGAGTATCTCAACAATTTATTCAAAACATTTTCACTAGCATGACCTAATCTACGATGTCATAACTGAAACATTGTTGATTCTTTGACCAAAAATTTTTATTTTTCCAGAACCCTTTTCAACAATTTCACAAGATTCAGAATCAAAAATTACCTTGAGGCCTTTATCACACAGTCGACTGATGCTCAATAGATTATGATCAAGGCCTTCTACAAGCAAAACATTTTCAATGGAGTTTGAAGGGTGCTTACCAATTTTTCCAGTTCCAATGATTTGTCATTTGTTCTTACCTCCAAAAATTACTTGTCCACCATCTTCTTCAATCAAAATGAAGAATTTATTTCTATCTCCAGTCATATGTCTTGAACAGCCACTATCAAGGTACCATTTGTCTTTCTTGTGGGCTGTAAGACATTCCTGCAAAAAGAATTAGAAGGAAAATTTTGGTACCCAAATTGCTTTGGGTCCCATCAGTTGTTTCAATTCAATAACAAGCTGTTTTGGAATTCATACTTGTCTTGTTTTTCTTGAATTTTTTATGATCTACAAATATCATCAGTGTGACCAGATTTTTTGCAGATAGAACATACCATGATTTTTTGTGGTGCAACATTTTTGTTTCTTCTGGCATAAGAATTATATCCAGCTGAAGAATTTCCATTATTCTTTGAATATGAGATTGGTTTAACATTGGATTTCAGATTTTGTTGATTTTTGCCTCGAATTCTTTTATGATTCAATTGAATTTTGGAGTTTTTGAATTGATCTTTATTTTTAGGTTTTGAGTTTTTTTGTAGTTTTCCTTTGATTCTCTCATCAAATTTTCCATATGAGGTGCTTCCTTGAACAAATGAGGTTATTAAAGTTTGCCCAATTTTCTTTTTGTTCTCAGGTTGAATACCTAGTCCATGCTTGATAGTGTTCATCCGAACACCCAAAATTGCATCTAGATTTTCTTTGCATTTAACAAACTTAGACAAGGTTTCTTTCTTGTCATTCAATTCTTTTTGGATAGATTCCAATTCCTTTTGAATAACCTCTTTTTCATTTTTGAATTTTTCATTTTCATTAGTTAAGATTTGTTTTTCTTTTTCAGTGACTTGGCATCTTTCCTTAATGAGATCAATCTGTTCATTCAAGCATTCTTGTTCCTTCTTCATGTTATTAATTTCATCATTCAGAACATTAATCTTCTCAGATTCCTGTGGGTTATTTAGCATGCTGTTGATCTTCTTTTTCAAGGTTTTGTTTTCAGATTTGAGTTCACATAATTTCTCAAACATAACAGCATATGCTTCCTCCCATTCATCAGTTGTAAAGTCCTCAAAAGAAGAACTTACCTCAGTGTTTTTTCTCATGTCTGGCCATGAGACATGTCACTTCTTCTTCATCAGATTCACTTTCATCCTGATCTGCTTCATCCTCATCACTCCATGTGGTCAGCATTGCCCTCGTCTTCTTAAGCATCTGATTCTTCAATTTCTTCTTTAAGTCAGGACACTCCCCTCTCATGTGTCCTGGTTTCCTGCACTCATAACAGATAATGTCAGTCTTTTTGTTTGTATCCAATCTTTTATTGAAATCAGTTTTCTTTGAAACATCCTTTCTGATGAAGGGTTTGAATTTACATGTTCCTTTCTTTCTCAAGAACTTTTTGAATTGCCTTGTTAATAAGGTCAATTCCTCATCCTCCTCTTCATCAGAAGAATCATCATCATTATCAGATTGGTCAGCAGTAGTTTTTGAGCTATATGAGGCTTTTATAGCAATGGGTTTCTTGGAAGTGATGATAGATGCATTTCTCTTCAGATTAATTTCATATGTCATAAGTGAACCTATTAGCTCATCCAATTGCATGGTAGACAGATTTTTTGAATCTTCAATAACTGTGGCCTTTGTATGCCAAGCTGCTGGTAAAGATCTAAGAACTTTTCTAACAAGATCACTGTTCGAATAGTCCTTTCCTAGACCTCTAAGACCATTCACTAAAAGCATGAACCTAGCAAACATCTCAGAGATAGTCTCATCACTTTTCATTTTGAACATTTCATACTCTGAAACTAAGATACTTGCCTTGGTCTCCCTTACCTCTGAGGTCCCTTCATAAATGAGCTAGGCTTATCCCACATCTCCTTAGCAGACTTGCATGAAGATACTCTGGAGTACTCTTTGGGATGCATGGCACATTGCATCATGTTCATAGCGCTCCAGTTGAGGGTAGATTTCTTGATCTGTTCCATAGTCCATAGGTCCTCATCCTCTGGTAGATCAGATGGTCCTTTTTCAACAATCTTCCAGAGCTCATAGTCTTGAGCTCTCAAGAATACCTGCATCCTGTTTTTTCAATAGGCATAGTCAGATCCATCAAAGAAAGGAGGCCTGGTAATCGAATGACCCTAGCTATAAATCCCCTAGTGCTCTTCATAGCAACAAACTCTTGATCGTAAGATCAAACACTGGAAGTGCAAAGAGAACCTGCTCTGATACCAAATGAAATGTTGTGGAATTACTGCCATGAAGAAATCTAGAAGGGGGGGGGGGGTTGAATAGATTTCACCAGACTTTGAAATTCACTTGATTAGATGCTTAGATTTAGATATTAATCACAATTCCGAACAAGTTAAATAGAATAGATGTTGAAGAACCTGCGAGCCTATCAAATTTCGAATGCAATTAGCAAGCAAACCATAGAGACAGAGAGATTTAAGGTGGTTCGGATTACACAACTGTGTATCCTACATCCACCATCCACACACACACACACAAAATGGCTTACCACGCCAGTTTAGAAAACACACTGAACAACACACACACTATGAGATATAGAAATCTCATATTCAATCACACACACGAAATTGTGCACAAGGATTGCACCAATTTCACAACACACATTTCAATAAAGTGAGTTTGAGATGAAGAACCAGTCAGATCAATTGAAACCCAAAGTTGAAGAAGACTAGTTCAAAGGTCCCTGTTTCTGCTTCAAAAGTAGAGATCAATTCTTCTGCTTCAGCTCCAGGAAGAAGACTCTGATGGCTCAAAATTCTTCTTCAAATGGATCATCCAAGATGCTCAAGACTTTGATTCCTTCAGATCTGGGAGCAATTCGCCAGGATGAAGCCTTCTTCAAAAATAGCGGGAATATTCTAGAGTCTGGAAGAGTAGATGTGTATTTTGATCAATCGTACCCAAAATCCAAGTGGATAAGGGATATTTATAGCCCTATGGGTCCACAAAATATCTTGGGAATTGGGAGCATAGAAATTCCCGCCCAAAACCCCTTTACCAAAATCATCCACTTGACTTGGTAAGTTCAGATCTGGAGAATCATCCGAACTGTGTCGACACTACACAACTATGTGTTGACACACAGGTTCTTGACTTGGAAACAAGCTTCTGGGACAGACAACTAGTGTCGAAACCACTGGGTGTTCTTTCGACACCACTGGTACATCTTCACACATAGGCTACTGGGACAATGGTCTAGTGTCGACACCACTGGATCATTGTGTCGACACCACTGGATGTTTTCTTCCTTTAAATGAGCTACACATGAAGAAAAACAATGTGAGATATAAATGAAACATGTATAGCATGATTTTCACATTTTTGTGAATCATACTTAAACATCATCAAAATAAGAGATCCAACAAATTCCTTCTCCACAGACTCCGACTCTACAGAGTCGAAGTGCCTTCTTCGATTTCTAGGAGTCGCAATGAACACTTCCTACTTCATGAGTTGTGGAAGACTCTGACTATGAGAAGTTGCAGTATGAACTCCGACTTCCAACAGTCGCAGTACTGGGACTTAGAGAAATTTGCAATGAGTTTTCAACATACACTTGCAGAAATTCAAACATGGATTTATCATAGTGATTTAATCAGGGTTACATATACCTATTTCTCTTCTAATAGATGTGAATCTATCTTCAAGAAGAGGTTTAGTAAAAATATCAGCTAGTTGATTTTCTGTATAGACAAAATCAAGTAAAATGTCTCCATTACTTACATGGTCCCTGATGAAATGATGTCTGACCTCAATCTATTTTGTTCTTGAATGTTGAATGGTATTTTTGGTCAAGTTGATTGCACTTGTTGTCACATAGCATTGGAATCTCTTGAAGTGTTTGACCATAGTCTTCCAGTTGATGTTTGATCCACAGTAGTTGAGTGCTTCCGGCTGCAATGTACTCTGCTTCTGTTGTGGACAATGCTACTGAATTCTGCTTTCTGGAAGACTAAGAAATTAAGCATCCTGCAAGAATTTGACATGTACCACTGGTGCTTTTTCTATCTATTTTGTATCCAGCATAGTCAGCATCACTATATCCAATTAATTTGAAATCAGAACATCTGAGATACCATAAACCCAATTTACTTGTGTTTATAAGATATCTAAAAATTTTTTTAACAGCATTAACATGTGATTCTTTAGGATCAGCTTGAAATCTTGCACACAAACATACACTGAACATTATATCTGGTCTACTGGTAGTAAGATAGAGTAATGACCCAATCATACCTCTATAGATCTTTTGATCTACTTTCTTGCCAAGTGGATCACTATCTAACTTAATTCCTGAACTCATGGGTGTTCCTAAGGACTTACATTTGTCAAAACCATATTTTGAAAGTAAATCTGAAATGTATTTGGTTTGACAAATGTGAGTACCTTCCTTGGTCTGCTTGATTTGCAACCCAAGAAAGTAATTAAGCTCACCCATCATGCTCATTTCAAACTCACTTTGCATAAGGTTTTCAAAGAATTTACAAAGTGATTCATTAGTAGAACCAAAAATAATATCATCAACATATATTTGCACTATCAAGATTCCTTCTGAAAATTTCTTAATAAATAATGTGCTATCTACTTTACCTCTTATGAAATCATGTGATATAAGATAAGCACTTAGCCTTTCATACCAAGCTCTTGGAGCTTGTTTCAGACCATACAATGCTTTCTTTAAACGGAAAACATGATTTAGATATTTAGTATCTTCAAAACCAGGTGGATGCTCAACATAAACTTCTTCTTTTATGAAACCATTCAGAAAAGTACTTTTAACATCCATTTGAAACAAATTGATGTTGAGGGAACATGCATATACTAATAAAATTCTAATAGACTCTAATCTAGCTACTGGGGCATAAGTTTCATCAAAATCAATGCCTTCCTCTTAGGAATACCCTTGTGCTACAAGTCTGGCCTTGTCCCTGGTGACTACTCCTAATTCATCCATTTTGTTTCTGAAGACCCATCTGGTCCCAATAACTGGGTGGTCAGAAGGTCTAGGGACAAGAGTCCAAACCTGGCTGCGTTGGAAATGATTAAGTTCCTCTTGCATTGCAAGGATCCAAGATTCATTAGCCAGTGCATCATTAATTGTCCTAGGCTCAATTTGAGACACAAATGCATAAAAATCACAAGGAATGTTCATACCTCTTATTCTTACCCTATCTTGAGGATCACCTATAATGTTTTCTCTTGGATGATCTCTGTGATACATCAATTCTCTAGGCAGTCTATCACGCCCCGACGTGAAATATCGGAATGCGAGGCAGTTGCAAGTAAGCAAGTATAGAGAGAGTACTAGACATCAAACCATTGCACAATGAATAATACTAAAGATAATCCTTCTCATTAATAACTTTCAAATGTCTAGTTACAACCACTAATATCAGAACCATTCTATAGGGCCCAATTACATTGAACTAAAAGCAAAAGACTGACTAAGACTCTAACATATTGCTAGGACACTAGGGTACTCGTGACGTCACTCTTGATCATTCTCGTCCTCTTGAGTGTATAGTTCATCCTCGGTCTCACCTGAGAACACAACGAAAAATAACGCAGGGTAAGCGATAACGCCTAGTAGGACTTAAATGTTAATAGTCAAGCAGATTTTAAATGATTAATGAATTAAAGGCAGAGTAACTAATGATAGAGCGAGAGAGTCAAGTATAAGATAGCAGGATAGCACGTGAAAGAAATAGTACAATTTTCCAAATATAGCAAGAGTGTCGAGTATAGCACAAAATAGCAAGATGGCTATAGCACAATAGCACAAAGTATAGCAATAGCACAACAGGTATAGTATAGCACTTTTGTCAATAGACAACGAGAGAACATAGCACTTTTTTATTGTCATTTAGATAGTCAAGATAGATAGCACTTGAGTGTAAAGACAAACACTCTGGTCATTTAACTCCCATGGGCACTAGCACTTTCGGGCGCACATCCCAGGGCCAGATCGGGCCCTTTATATATTGCCAGGCATTGGTTATATTGTTTATCTTCAGACAATCAGTCAATGGCCAATATAGAGTACCAAGAAATAGATGAGAGCACTAGATGAATAGACGAGATAGTAGAGTGAACGTGAATAGATGAGCGAGTAGAGTATAGATGAGAGCTAGTGGACATTGCACGTAACACGTCGAGTAAAAAAAGATAGTAACAGTTGGACAACACACGCACGTGGTGTTGGCAGTCAGGTGGAACTCACTACCTTTCCACTGGTCATGTTACGCACAGGTCCAGAGGTCCGGCGTGATTCAAGATAAGAGCAAACTTCTAATAGCCATTTGGATCATGTTGATCCCTAAAGGGTATCATAGGTGTTAGGGTACAACCGGCTCGTCGACCATGTGGGAATCCATGGACAGAGGAGACTTACAGAGGCCTTGAATAAAGACTCACTAGTCCAGCAGAAGGAGTATCCGACGGAGAGTTCGTCCAAGTCATAGTGTGTATATAAAAATAAGTGCTCGACGTTCTAGAGGAATTCTAGATCAGTGGAGCGTTGGTACCGATGTTCCAAAACATCGCGAGAAAATGTACACAAGTATATTTAAGAATGAGGCAATTTAATGACATAAATTAGCATATGATTTATGTAACATGTTCATGCCAATTAAGCCATATTTGGATGGTTCAAGGCGTCTGTAAGTGTCATGAAATTGTAGATAGAAAAGGTCATGTGTATGTATTTTAATCACACATAAATGTTTAATTTATAACAAGTGTAATCTTCTGTGTGTATGACTGTTAAACAAGAGTACAAGCATTGTGGAGAGTCAGAACATCAAAATTTGGGGTTTTTATGCAAAAAGGCCAGAACGCGACGCACCCTTGTAAGGGTCGCGACGGGGTCTTGCATAGGTCGCGACAGGCTTGACTTTTCGGGCAGGCAGGTCGCGATGGGGTCATGTGAGGGTCGCGATGGGGTCAACAGACCGGGCAGCCAGATCGCGACGACCGGCCCTATCGTGAATAGATCACGACAGAATGCTCTGTCATGATGCCCCTATGAACGCGGCCTATCGGGCCGTCACATTCACAGGGTCTGTGCCCGAGTCCGACAGGGAGAGTACAGTGCATTGGATTACGGATCAGACTTTCTAGGTTTTGACACAGGGTTGTTCTAAAATTAAGAACAAATTGTACAGTATATGAAAAATCACGAAACCAATTTTAAACAGATCCAGACATATATGGGTACTTCTAGTAAATCAGAATCTGGAATCAACGAAAATTTCGGCATGGTTTAATAAAGAGCATTCATGACGAACATAGAACAAGGTATAGTTGGGATCAACGAACATGCTAGGATGGATGGAAATTAGGGATTTCAGGGGCAAAAGAAGCCTAACATCCATCAGTTCTTACAGTAAAAATCTCATGGCATGAGGACGAGTATATATGAAGATATAATAAGAGGGTTCGAGGTCATGAAGTTCACAGAACTTTGAAAATTGAGAACTAAAGATTTGCTCGATGGAAAAATATGAAACCAAAGGAATTTTGTTCCTGATGGACGAGACATCCTACAGAAAAATATTCATGGTTTATGCTCGTGAGAATGCCTACCTTTGACTCGTTTTGTCTTCTAGGGTTAAGAACTTGAAGAACTTGGGGAAGACTTGAGGGTTCCTCCTTCTCCATGAATTCTCCCTTCCCTTGGCTCCTTCCCATGTCCAGCAATCCCTTGGCAAGAGCTAGGGCCGGCCATGAGGGTTTTAGAGGAGTATTTAAGCATCTCCCCATTCTATTTCCTATTATGACTCAAATTCCTATTTATTCTGAATTTTTCTATTTCCCTCTCCCCTTTTTAGGCATGAGATCTCCTAATTGGGCTAGGATGGGAGTTAATTTCGTGGCCAACCCATTAGGGTAGGTTTAGGAATCCCAATCCAACTCAAATTGTTATTTTAATGCATTAAATGTCTCTTTTATATTTAAGCATTATTTTAGTTACGAATTTATGGTATTTTTCTATTATTCCACTTTTAAAAATTCCTATTTTGGTCCACTAAATTTTATTGGGTCAATTTAATAAAGCCCATCACTTCTTTTCTTTTAAAGGGGTTTTAGTAAATTCTCTTTCCATTAATTTCTATTTAATTATTTTATTTTATTTGATTTTCTAATAAATTTAATTAGTTTTCTTTTTGTATTATTAAATTTTTATTTTCAAAAAAACCAGGTTGCTAGATCCTCCCCCTCTTAAAAAGAATTTGGTCCCCAAATTCATATGATCATAAGGGAGGAAATGTCTTACCGAGAAGACCGGGATAGTTCCGTCTGATGAGTCCTTCCGGTTCCCATGTGGCTTCTTCCACTCCGCGGTTATTCCATAAGACCTTAACAACGTGGATGGGATGGTTCCTGAGCTGTTGTACCTTCCATTCCAGTATCTTGACTGGCTTTTCATCGTATGTCACATCCTTGTCCAGCACCAACTTCTCGTGGCAAATGATGTTGTCACGTCCCGTCATTTAATATATCTATAAATGCTGGAACGTGAGCGAACGAGAAATCAAGAGTAAAATTGAACTAATTGAACAGTAAATTAGCTCAGAGGCTTCACTAAATAAAAATTATTATTCATCATTCAATAGGTGTTACATGGTTCTTGATTTACATTGTAAAAATAAAATGCCGCCATGGTTGGTCTCTGCACACACAAGTCCCGAAGTCCCGCCTTGTAAAATTGTAGATTACCTGAAAAAGTGGAATTTGATGAGCTAACTAGCCCAGTAGAATTCAATTCCTTGAAATAGAAAGGATTCAAACGTATAATCTCAACATAAGATCATATGTATAGCTAGCATTGAGTGTTCAAGAAATTGGACAAATGAGCCAAATTGATATCACGTATTGAATAAGAATAGTTTAAAAGCAAGATCAATAACTCAGGATGATACTTGAATTCAAAGTCAGACACATTTTCACACACACACAAGCATGATATGATGACTAATCAAACAAGAACTAATGCATGCCAACATCCACGATGTCCTCATCGCCCCTGCGCGGCCATCGACGAATTCGGGCGCTCCCCCCAGGACTGAACCAGCCCTTTATTTGCCAGGCATACTTCTCGAATGAGTCCCAAAGACTCACAACTCGTCATCATCACACACTCATTTTTATAATGAATCAAGGACACACAAGGATTCACTCATGATTTACACACAAGAATTAAGGAACTATGTTCCTTCATTGATTTCAGAAAATTGATGATCTCACAAGATCAATTGTGACTGGAACTTTTGAAGGGATAATTCATGGTAAAGAGAAAGATAACATGATTGGTTTTAGTAGGTGTTTAGGTGGAAGAAACATCTAGGAATGAGTAAGCATTTTGTTAGAACAATTGGGTGTAGTTCCGATCAAGAAATGAGTCAAGGTAGGTACTGATTTCCAGGACTGGTTGTGCCTGTCGACAGCCAGGTTGTACCTGTCGACAGGTGAGGCTCTCACTGAAGCTGAAATGCAACTCTGACAGGGCCTGTCGACAACCAGAGGATTGTCTGTCGACAGCCACTATCAGACAGAACCTTCTGGGTTCTGGGAACATGGCCCTGTCGACAGATAGAGATATGGTTGTCGACAAGTACTATGTGAACTTTTAGAAAATGATCAAAATCATCTAAAAGTTGTTCTACCAAGCTTTCCTATGACCCCTACCATGTTTAAGACATACATAAGCATAATCTTGACCTCAAGAAACAAACCAATTTTACAAGGAAGTGAAAGAGAACATATGGAACATGATTTACATGAATGATCAAAAGAAAAGACAAATCAAGAGGAAAATTACTAGAAGAGTAATTCTCCTAAAACTTTCTTTTCTTGTACCACCAATCACTTATCAAGGCTCACACACCTGAGACTTTCGTTGTCCCTCAATGAAACAACTCACAAAGGTAGGAAGAACTGTCCGAGATTAACATAGTTTCAGATTTACACACGTCAAGATGGAGGAGGAATGATGTATTGCTTCCTATGATTTAAACATTATCTTAAACATGACGAGGGATTCAATTCCTATCATGGAACTTATTGTCGAAGCTGGAAAATAGCATGCACATGGCAAAAGATCACTCCAAGTACTGAACTAAGTTGAGGTGTAGGAAGAAGAATGGGGTGGAAGTGAATCCCACATGATCTTGAAAATTGGTACTAAAACAAGAGTTTGAACACACACACTTCCATGGTTGTTTACAGAAACAAGGAGGTAAGATTGAGAGAGAAAGGAAGAGAATCCTACACTACACATGATGCACACAAGCTTCTAGAGATACTTACGGAAATTAAACAAGAACTTGAGAGCATGTACACCTAACAGTAAGTTCTTTAGCCTGTTCAAGGATAAGAGTAATAGAGGAAGGAAGAAAAGATTGAATCCTACATACACATATACTAAAACATAATTACAAGAGATGGACACACAATTCTCTTAAGAATTCCCAAGTTCAAAGGTAGACATGAAGGTGTTCATGAATTCTTTAGCAAATGTAGGAGACAAGAATTTAGAAAAGAGTGAGAAAGGAAAAGAATTCTACTTGTGAAGATAGATGATGAGGCCTTCTCTTCGATGGGTTCATTGCCAACAGGAAGAAGAAGACGCGAGGGTGCAGTCCTTGTAATCCACGAACAGCTACAACTTGTAGCTCCTCAGGCACGACCAGTGGAGGCTGCAGCTTCAACAGTAGCAACTCCCTCACAACAATGGCAAGAAAAAGAAATAGCAAGAATAGGGGTGGTTGCAAGAATGACTGCTGGAAGGGTTAGCATGCTGGTTCCGGGGATGGTTTTATAGCCCCAAGCCTTTCTATGCATGATGCCACGTCGGTTCACAGGTGTTGGGGTAAAACCCCCATTTTACCACCCTCCGACACTTAGCTCATGCACGTTCTGAAAGTTACACATGGTAACTATCATGTTACCTATTCCCTCAAGTGTTCTGGCCTTCCCAAGGCCTCACACATAAGCGCCCTAAAAATCCCAGGAAAATGGCCACCGTAAATGGCCCAAAAATCGGCTGGCCCAAAGATCCACATTTTTATGTATTCAACCGAGGTCCATTTGTGTTAAAATTTCAACCATAGACTATTGTGATAGTTTTAAAAAATTAAGGTGATTTTTATTTAATTTTTAGATTTTATTTTACACTGGGTAAAAATTCACCCGAAAAATAGTCGCGTCGACTTATCCTCGATGTCTGTACGTCGAAAAATTCAAAGATTTATATTTCTGAGATCTCCACATTTTTCTGGAAATTATGATGTTCTCAGATTTTTATTTCGTTGTCAATTTTCGATGTCGCCCTGTGGGAGTGCGCACCTCTGTGGACGACACTAGGGTAACGTATGTTACCATTAATTAAACCCAAATTCTAATTATTTCAATTTAATGACAATAATAATATATAATAACCACATTATTAATATTTTCTTAACACTTTAAAATTTTTGGGGCGTTACACTCTCCCCTACTAAGAAATGAGTTTGGTCCTCCAAACTCCTTGACTAGTTTGGATGGATCACAAAGATGTAAGTTTTCAGTCTTTTAAAATTTATTTAATCCAAATTAGGCTCATCAATCCCGTCATGGTTATTACGTCATATGATGTTTACACTCTCTATATAATTTTTTTATCATAACATTGTCAGTTGATGGAAATCTAGATATTAGCATCTTTAGATATTAAAGAGCAATATTGTGATCATGGGTTCAATTAGATACGACATTTACTATGTTCTCTATCTCTGGCAGTAGTATATTATACTCAAAGTCTCCCCCACTAAGGAATATCCTTACTCCTTAGAGGGTTATGTAAATACATATTCCCTTGGGAAGGGTAATAAAGTATGACAAGAATGATGAATGTGAAGAATATGGAGATAGACAACAAGAATTTTATTTATCCCATAAGATTTCTATTACAGAATTCTATAGTCAGCCTTATAAAGTTACATTGATTGACAAAACTTACCAAGTTTTGATATATTGTAACAACTAAACTCAAGTATTTGTCACTATACTCAAGTCCTATTGACTTATACATGAAATTACTTCTAATAGCTTCAGTCACTTTTCCCTATGGCTTCAAGTTTTCCTGAACTCTTGTCTTTGCTCTGAGAGAGTACAGGACATTTTGAGATCCGATGCTCTAGACTTCCGCACTTTAAACATGCTCCTAGTTTCCACCAACAGTTCTCTTTGACATGACCTGATTTATGACAACATGCACAAGCTTCCTTAAGTTGTGCCTTAACGTTCGCTTGCTTGTTGGCCTTCTTACTCTTTGTGTTCTCTTTGCTCCGCTTCATCTTCTGTTTGCCAGCTATTTCTCTATTACTGGGGAGAACTATCTTCTTCCGTATGGACACTGTAATACTTATTGTTTCTTGAGAGTTTGGACTATTAATATTCTTATATAGCTTCATTTTTCCTTGATCAACAATGGGAACTACCCGTTCTAAGGACTGAGCAAGTTGTCCATTGCATGTTGAACCTCTTTCCAATGTGCTTCTTCTCCCATTACGTGGGCTGAGTAAACAAATTTAAATTAAATTAATCAAAACTGTGATCACCTGATTGAGATCAAGTCTAGAAAACATGGAGTTGATTTTTCTAAAACTTCCTACTGTCCCAAGTCAATTTCTTTGTGTGCGTTGACACGCCAAGCTACTGATTAGTTGAAGCAAAATTTTAAGATTTAGTCTCAACTTAAAGACAATTGATCCTTATGTTACAGTTAGAAGAGGAATGCAATAAACTCTAGCCTGAAGAAAATGCTATTAGGAGTTTAAGGAATCATCTGACCAAATCCAAACTTTAGTACAAAATGTTTACATATTCTTGCACTTCTTCAGAAATCTCTCCAGTAGATTTTTTTTTCTATTTCTTTTCTTCACCAATCTATTTGGTTATCCACTCCAGTAGAGATAAATAGATTTAATCCTACCTTACGTATAAGATTCGTGAGATTTAAAACAATCTTGAAATTTTGATTCATCAATTGTGTGAGTGTTTCACACATTTAAGTTATTAAAGAGCTTCACTTGATTTAGTAGGGAATGGATGTAGATAATGATTAAATAATCTATCTCAGTGGTATAATAATTTAGAATCCAAGAAAATTGGAAAGTCAACGGAAGAATATATCATGAGGATAGTCATGAAATCTATATAATCAATTGAACCATTCATTTACTAATTCTTATTTAAAGTTGGAGATAATAGCATATCAATACAAAAGCCATGTTGATGTAAATTAAGGGATGAACAGGTTTGACTTTTCTTTCAGTAGGAGAGGGCTCCCTTGGAGAAGTCATATGTGTGTTTATCATTTTTCGCCGGACCTTGGATTCTTAGCATTCTACTAGGTTTATTTGAATTATGAGATTTTTAGGTAGGCCAAATTGTGAGAAAATAGAAAGACGCTATTTTGATGGAATCGCCAAAATCGCATTTTTCTTCTTCGGTGGGAGAGTTGAATTTTTATTGGTAAGAGATATGATTTTTCTGATATTTTTATTGGATTCAAATGGGGGTACTTCCTTATTTACATGTAATATCTTAAGTAAATGAAACATCAAATTATAACATTTACTTAAATCATATAATGTAAATAAGGTATGAGCTCCAGTTTTATAGGGTGCCTGATGACTCTTCTGATGGAACCTGCTGACACTTCTGACTGAAGAAAGACCAGTTCATCAAAAACTGGTGTCTGTCGACAGCTAGGAAGTGGCTGGAGACAGATAGCAACAAACAGAGCATGGTTTGCTGGCCCTGGGACAGTATCTATCGACAGATATAGGCTGGTTGTCGACAGATAGTAACAGACCCAGCAATCTGAGGCTCTGGGAGACTGGGCCTGTCGACAGCTATGGGCTGGCTGTCGACAGATAGCAGCAGTCCTTCCAGAAATGACTTTAAATCCATCCTAAACACTCTAATTATAGAGCTTATGAACCAAGGCTTGATTTATATCAAATAGAGGAATCCAAATGTAGTTTTCACAGTGGTTTGTGAGCTAAACAAGAAAGATAAAACCGGAGGTTTACAATTCAAACTTGTCTAGCTAGAAACTAAACATAGTCAAGTACTGGAAGTATAGTTTTAATAGCAATAGTTTATTGAAAGATTCCTATAAGATAGACACTAATCACAAAGTGTTTCATGGATCTAAATCAAGGATTGAAGTACCACATAACTAAACAGAAGTCCTCACACTGTTCTAAAGGTATTGAGACTTCTACAAAACTCTATAGCATGTACAAGGATTAAGGATGGAAGAAGAAGAAAAATATTGATCACCCAATAAAACAAGGATCTTCTTCTCCCCACATGAAAGTGTTTATCTCAATTGAAAGAAGAACAGGAAAATTACTGGTATAGCAACTTGTTCATTTATCAAGAATTCCTTGTCATGTGTGGAGGATAGAATTGAATCAGAGGGAGATGAATCCTATAGGACATGGAACAAAAAGGAAATATGGGTTTATACAAATGGAGAGACTATAAGTTTGAGGTTATGGAAGTGGAGAAGAATTATAGGGAAGAACCTACCTCTAAATTTTTATTTCATACTCAATACAATCTATATCCGACTTTTACCTATCTAGCTTAATCTTAGGCTTTCTACCCATCCTCACAGGTCACTACAGAATGTTGAGGACCGATAACTATTTGAATCCTCAACCAATGCTCTGATACAATTCTGTCACGTCCCGTCATTTAATATATCTATAAATGCCGGAACGTGAGCGAACGAGAAATCAAGAGTAACATTGAACTAATTGAACAGTAAATTTGCTCAGAGGCTTCACTAAATAAAAATTATTATTCACCATTCAATAGGTGTTACATGGTTCTTGATTTACATTGTAAAAATAAAATGCCACCATAGTTGGTCTCTGCACACACAAGTCCCGAAGTCCCGCCTTGTAAAATTGTAGATTACCTGAAAAAGTGGAATTTGAGGAGCTAACTAGCCCAGTAGAATTCAATTCCTTGAAATAGAAAGGATTCAAACATATAATCTCAAGATAAGATCATATGTATAGCTAGCATTGAGTGTTCAAGAAATTGGACAAATTAGCCAAATTGATATCACGTATTGAACAAGAATAGTTTAGAAGCAAGATCAATAACTCAGGATGATACTTGAATTCAGAGTCAGACACATTTTCACACACACAAGCATGATATGATGACTAATTAAACATGAACTAATGCATGTCAACATCCACGATGTCCTCATCACCCCCGCGCGGCCATTGATGAATTCGGGCGCTCCTCCCAGGACTGAACCAACCCTTTATTTGTCAGGCATATTTCTCGAATGAGTCCCAAAGACTCACAACTCGTCATCATCACACACTCATTTTTATAATGAATCAAGGACACACAAGGATTCACTCATGATTTACACACAAGAATTAAGGAACTATGTTCCTTCATTGATTTCAGAAAATTGATGATCTCACAAGATCAATTGTGACTGGAACTTTTGAAGGGATAATTCATGGTAAAGAAAAAGATAAAATGATTGGTTTTAGTAGGTGTTTAGGTGGAAGAAACATCTAGGAATGAGTAAGCATTTTGTTAGAACAATTGGGTGTAGTTCCGATCAAGAAATGAGTCAAGGTAGGTACTGATTTCCAAGACTGGCTGTGTCTGTCGACAGCCAGGTTGTACCTGTCGACAGGTGAGGCTTTCACTGAAGCTGAAATGCAACTCTGACAGGGCCTGTCGACAGCCAGAGGACTGCCTGTCGACAGCCACTATCAGGCAGAACCTTCTGGGTTCTGGGAACATGGCCCTGTCGATAAATAGAGATATGGTTGTCGACAGGTACTATGTGAACTTTTAGATAAGGATCAAAATCATCTAAAAGTTGTTCTACCAAGCTTTCCTATGACCTCTACCATGTTTAAGACTTACATAAGCATAATCTTGACCTCAAGAAACAAACCAATTTTACAAGGAAGTGAAAGAGAACATATGGAACATGATTCACATGAATGATCAAAAGAAAAGACAAATCAAGGGGAAAATTACTGGAAGAGTAATTCTCCTAAAACTTTCTTTTCTTGTACCACCAATCACTTATCCAGGCTCACACACTTGAGACTTTCGTGGTCTCTCAATGAAACAACTCACAAAGGTAGGAAGAACTGTCTGAGATTAACATAGTTTTAGATTTACACACGTCAAGATGGAGGAGGAATGATGTATTGCTTCCTATGATTTAAACATTATCTTAAACATGACGAGGGATTCAATTCCTATCATGGAACTTATTGCCAAAGCTGGAAAATAGCATGCACATGGTAAAAGATCACCCCAACTACTGAACTAAGTTGAGGTGTAGGAAGAAGAATGGGGTGGAAGTGAATCCCACATGATCTTGAAAATTGTTACTAAAATAAGAGTTTGAACACACACACTTCCGTGGATGTTTACAGAGTCAAGGAGGTAAGATTGAGAGAGAAAGGAAGAGAATCCTACACTACACATGATGCACACAAGCTTCTAGAGATACTTACGGAAATTAAACAAGAACTTGAGAGCTTGTACACCTAACAGTAAGTTCTATAGCCTGTTCAAGGATAAGAGTAAGAGAGGAAGGAAGAAAAGATTGAATCCTACATACACAGATACTAAAACATAATTACAATAGATGGACATACAATTCTCTTAAGAATTCCCAAGTTCAAAGGTAGATATGAAGGTGTTCATGAATTCTTTAGCAAATATAGGAGACAAGAATTTAGAAAATAGTGAGAAAGGAAAAGAATTCTACTTGTGAAGATAGATGATGAGGCCTTCTCTTCGATGGGTTCATTGCCAATTGGAAGAAGAAGATGCTAGGGTGCAGTCCTTATAATCCACGAACAGCTACAACTTGTAGCTCCTCAGGCACGACCAGTGGAGGCTGCAGCTTCAACAGTAGCAGCTCCCTCACAGCAATGGCAAGAAAAAGAAACAGCAAGAACAGGGATGGTTGCAAGAATGACTGCTGGAAGGGTTAGCATGCTGGTTACGGGGATGGTTTTATAGCCCCAAGCCTTTCCATGCATGATGCCACGCTGGTTCACAGGTGTTGGGGTAAAACCCCCATTTTACCACCCTCCGACACCTAGCTCATGCACGTTCTAAAAGTTACACATGGTAACTATCGTGTTACCTATTCCCTCAAGTGTTCTAGCCTTCCCAAGGCCTCACACGTAAGCACCCTAAAAATCCCAGGAAAATGGCCACCGTAAATGGCCCAAAAATGGGCTGGCCCAAAGATCCACATTTTTATGTATTCAAACGAGGTCCATTTGTGTTAAAATTTCAACCATAGACTATTGTGATAGTTTTACAAATTATGGTCATTTTTATTTAATTTATTTTACACTGGGTGAAAAATCACCCGAAAAATAGTCGCGTCGACTTATCCTCGAAGTCTGTACGTCAAAAAATTCAGAGATTTATATTTCTAAGATCTCCACATTTTTTTGGAAATTATGATGTTCTCAGATTTTTATTTCGTTGTCGTTTTTCGATGTCGTCCTGTGGGAGCGCGCACCTCTGTGTACGACACTAGGGTAACGTATGTTATCATTAATTAAACCTAAATTCTAATTATTTCAATTTAATGACAATACTAATATATAATAACCACATTATTAATATTTTCTTAACACTTTAAAATTTTTGGGGCGTTACAGATGTGGGTAGGGTCATAGACATATTTCTTGAGCATGGAGACATGGAGCACATTGTGTACACATGCCAAACCCGGTGGGAATGCTAGTCGGTATGCAACCTCACCAATCCTTTCGAGTACTTCAAAAGGACCAACGAATCTAGGACTAAGCTTTCCTTTCACGCCAAATCTTTGGATGCCACGAGTAGGTGACACCTTCAAGAACACATGATCACCGACTTGAAATTCTAAGTCTCGCCTTCTTTTATCGGCATATCTCTTTTGTCTAGACTGAGCAGTCTTAAGCCAGTTTCTAATCACTTGTATGTCCTTTATGGTACGTTGCACCATGTATGGGCCTAGCCACTGCTGTTCTCCAACCATTCCAGCATGCAGGAGATCTACAATTCCTTCCGTAGAGAGCTTCGAACGGTGCCATCTTGATGCTCGCCTGGTAACTGTTGTTATAGGCAAACTCGATAAGAGATAGGTGTTCATTCCAATATCCTTGTAAGTCTATAGTGCAAGCTCTCAACATGTCTTCCACTATTTGGTTGGTTCTTTCAGTTTGCCCATCGGTTTGTGGATGGAACGCGGTACTAAAGTTGAGTTTAGTACCCAGTGCACCTTGCAGTCCTTTCCAAAAATGAGATGTAAATCTCGGATATCGATCCGAGACTATGGATGATGGAACTCCATGTAGTCTCACTATCTCCTTGACATATAGGGCATCTAGTACCTCCACCGACCACTTACTCTTTATAGGCAGAAAATGGGCAGATTTGGTTAGTCGATCCACAATGACCCATATGGTGTCGAGTCCACCACGAGTCTTGGGTAAACCCATGATGAAGTCCATGCCAATGCTTTCCCATTTCCATTTTGGGATATCTAGCGGTCTGAGTACACCAACAGGGGGCAGGTGTTCCGCTTTTACTTGTTGGCAAGTAAGGCAGTGAGTGGCATGTTCAGCTACCTCTCTCTTCATGTTCGGCCACCAAAATATTCTTTTCATGTCTTCATACATTTTGGTACCTCCTGAATAAATAGTGTACTTTGTCTTGTGAGCTTCATCCTTTAGCTTCCTCTTCAGTTCTTCATTGTCGGGTACGCATGTCCTCCCTTGAAAGACAAGCCTTCCATCTTCGGTCATAGCAAAGTCCGGTCTTTCAACTAGAGTTTCCTTGACGTGAACTAAGAATGGATCATCATCTTGTTGAGCTTTGATCTCCTCTAGCAGATCAGATTGAATCTTGATATTGGCAATCAAGACTCGATCATCCCTATGTTCAATATTTAAGTCTAACCTTGTGAATTGTTCCAGTAGTTACATCTCGCCAAGGACTAGACTTGAGACAGACGCAATTGGCTTCCTACTAAGAGCATCAGCCACGGCATTACCCTTGCCTGGATGGTATTGGATGTTGAAGTTGAAATCCTTCAGATATTCTAGCCATCTTCTCTGTCTCATGTTGAGTTCTTTCTGGGAGAATAAATACTTCAGACTTTTATGGTCTGAGTAGACAGTGAACTTTTCTCCGTAAAGGTAATGTCTCTAGATTTTCAAGGCGAAGACCACGGTAGCCAACTCAAGATCATGCACGGGGTAGTTGACTTCATGAGTCTTCAGTTGTCGAAAAGAGTAGGCGATGACTTTTTCCTTTTGCATCAGTACACACCCTAGCCCAATCCCTGATGCATCGGTGTAGACAGAGAAACCTTCTCCCTCTATTGGCAGAGCGAGAACAGGTGCGGAGGTCAGGCAATCTTTAAGAGTTTGAAAACTTTTCTCACACTTTTTACCCTAGGAGTATGGATTCTCCTTTCGTGTCAGTCGTGTGAGAGAAACGGCGATCTTGGAGAAGTCCTTGATAAACCGCCTATAGTAGCCAGCCAGTCCTAAGAAGCTTCTTATCTCGGTGATGTTGGTTGGTCTCCCCCAATTGAGTACAGCTTCGACTTTGGAGGGATCAACTGAGATGCCGTCCTTTGAGATGACATGGCCCAAGAAGGACACTTCTTCGAGCCAGAATTCACACTTGCTAAGCTTTGCGTATAGTCTATTGTCTCGCAAGACTTGCAGTGTTATCTTCAGATGTTCTTCATGCTCTTCTTTGGTCTTCGAATATATGAGGATATCATCGCTGAAGATGACCACGAACTTGTCAAGGTATGGCCGATATATGTTGTTCATGAGTTGCATAAAGGCTGCAGGAGCATTGGTTAGACCAAAAGGCATAACGATGAATTCATAATGTCCATACCTGCTCCTGAAAGTCGTTTTGAAGATATCGTCATCCTTGATCCTCATTTGATGATAGCCAGATCGAAGATCAATCTTGGAGAAATATTGAGCTCCGGATATCTGGTCAAATAGTTCATCGACCCTGGGCAATGGGTATTTGTTCTTGATGGTAAGCTGATTGAGTTGACGATAGTCGATGCATAGCCTCATCGACCCATCTTTCTTCTTGACGACTAGTATAGGTGCTCCCCATGGGGAAGTACTCGGTCTAATGAACCCCTTCTCTAGCAGCTCCATCAACTGCGTCTTCAAGTCCTTTAGCTCGGTAGGTGACATCTGGTATGGTTGACGCGATACCGGGGCAGCTCCCGGGATCAATTCTATGGCGAAGTTGACATCACATTTCGGGGGAATCCATGGCAGATCTTTAGGAAACACATCGGGGTAATCCTGGACTATGTGGATGTCTTCTATATTAGAACCCTTCTTTTCAACAACTACGGCTGCTAGGAAAGCCATACACTCTTTCCTTATCATGTTATGGGCTTTTATGGAGGAGATTAGAGACATCTGTCTCTTATGTCTAATCCCAGAGAATGCCAATTTAGGAAAGTCACTAAAGGTAACCTTCCCTTTCTTACAATTGACACTTGCCCCATAAGTGGACAACCAGTCGGCTCCCAAAATTACATCATAGCCTTCTATGGGCATACACACCAGGTCGGCTTTTAAGTTATGGTCTCCGATCATTATATAGGCAGAGGGAAAGTATTTGTTCAGTTTCTCCTTCTCTTCTAATGGCGTTGTGACAGAGAACTCACAACCCATGGATATCGGTTTTTCAGTCAGGGTATCAGCAAAGTTTTGAGATATAAAGGAATGAGTTGCTCCAGTATCAAATAAGACAAATGCTGATAAGGAGAAAACTTGTAGAGTACTGTCTACCACGCCACCGTTCATAGCGGGTTCCTCATCATGCAGGGCTTGCAGTCGGCCCTGTTTCTTAGGTGCATTAGGATGTCTCTCATGTTCTTTCAGCAATGGGCACTCGGAGATGCGGTGCTCGCGGCTTTCATAGCGCAGGCATGCGCCGACTTTCCTCCAGCACTCGTCCGTAGTGTGACTAGGCTTATCACAGTGCTTGCAGTTGCTCTTGGCTGGAGTGTTGGGTACGAAGACCTTCGGTTTCCTTTCTTGGCTAGATCCCTCTGTGATGTTGAAAGGATGCTTCTTGTCGTTGTTCGGCATAGCAGATGACTGACCCGAGGTCATTTCATTTTTCACGAAGTTCCCTTTTATACAGTCGGTGAAGTCCGTAGCATCTTCCAGCAGTTGTGCTTTCTTCACCATCTTGGCGTAGGTCTGGATGTCGAGAGGTGCTAGTTGGGTAATATATTGAGGTTTGAGGCAGTTGAGAAAGCGCTTAGCCTTCATCCTCTCAATGTTCACCAGGTGCTCAGCATATCGTGCCAGTCTTGAAAACTGGGCTTCATACTCGGCCACAGTCGAGCTCCGCTGTTTAAGAGCAGCGAATTCCGCAGCCTTCCTTTCTTGGACAAGCACTGAGAAGTATTTGGAATTGAAGGCTTCTTTGAACTCGGTCCAGGTGAATTGACCATTAGCTCTGGTCGCTTCAACAGACTCCCACCAAGGGCGGGCATCCTTTTCCAATTGGAATGTGGCTAGCAACAGCTTATCCCCCGCTGCACATTACATGACGCGGAAAATTCTTTCCGTCTCTTTGAGCCAGTGCTCAGCTTCATTCGGATCTATGGATCCACTGAACCTAGGTGGGTTCAGACTCCTGAAGTTGCGATGCAGGTCACATGCACCACGATTGCCACCTCCTTGGGTAGCTTGCACAATCGCGCATGTCAGTTCTTGGATGGTTTGTTGCATGCCCCTCATTTAAGCACGTTTAGCAGTCATCTTTATCGCTTAGTTCCTACAAAATAACTTATTGTCATGATATTGATGTGGAATTTAATTCGTGCGTGTGTGAGTTCATTTTAGCTAGTTACCCTTGGCTCTAACCACAACTCACATAGGTAGGATAATTGACTCTAGTCGAGGCAGGTTAACCTAGATCATCCTATACTTAAGAATAACCTAGGCTCTAATACCACAAAAATGTCACGCCCCGACGCGGAATATCGGAACGCGAGGCAGTTGCAAGTAAACGGGTATAGAACGAGTACTAGACATCAAACCATTGCACAATGAATAATACTAAATATAATCCTTCTCATTAATAACTTTCAAATGTCTAGCTACAACCACTAATATCAGAGCCATTCTATAGGGTCCAATTACATTGAAGTAAAAGTAAAAGACTGACTAAGACTCTTGTTGGCCCTTTTGGTATGGCAGCAAGCTAACCTAGAGGGGGGGGTGAATAGGTTTTTCTGAAATCTGAAATAGAAACTTAAACACAGAAATCAACACTTGAAGGTTTGGTTAGTTTAGTGTGATAAAGAGAGTAGTGCGGAAGCAAATAAACAATCACACAGATAACACAAGAGATTTATCCTGGTTCGGCCCTTCTCACATGGAAGTCCTACATCCAGTCCCCAAGCAACTTCTTGGGATTTCACTAACCAAGGGTACAGTCCCCCTTAAGGACACTACAACACCCAGCACCCCAGCTGGTCTTCTTCTCTTTCCCGGGCAAGAAGGCAGCCCACTTCTCTTACAGGTAAAGAAGCCAACCTCCTGGTACAAACCCCAGTGCGGTTCTGCTAGACACTAACCCCTAGCTAGGTTAACAACTGTATACAGTCCTACAGCCGGACAAGGATCTTTCTTAGAAAAGAAAGAACAAAGCTGAGAGTTGGAATAAATAAAAACCAACTAAAAGAACTCTCAGCAAAAGACTCTCTCCCCCAGATTACAAGATGCACACAGAGAGAGAGAGAGAGAAGAGAGAAGAAGGAGCTTGAATGCTTCAGTGCTTCAGATGCTTGAACACTTCTTCTTGGGCTCAGGCTCTTTCTCTCTTTTTCTTTGAGTGTATTTGGAGTTCAGGTTCCTCACTGGTTGTACACTCATTCAAAAGATCTTCAGAAAAGCTCCTTACTTCTTCTTCAGCCTTGCTTCATCTTTTATATGAGCAATTTGAATAAATCCGTTGGAGTTCTAGCCGTTGCTCATCTTCTCTTTCTTCTGATAATTTATGGTCTACGAGGTCTGCAAGCATAGAAAAAAGTGTTTAGATAAAAGAGTGTTTCTGTCAAAAAGGCTCATACATCTATGTTTCCTGTTGCCACCCAGAAGTAGTAAGTAATCCCCTTTTTGTTGGCAGGAAAGAAAAGATCTAGAGAGATAAGCAAAAAGATCTCCTGTCAGAAAGATAGAGGATTACGCAAATCAAGAATATTGACTTTTTCACTAGATGCCAAAAACATTTTAAATATAAAGGAAATCTATGTTTTTACAAACGAATTCACGTGAGAGCAAATCCTTATGGGAGTTACAAAGGAATCCTTATGAGAGTTACAAAGGAATCCATGTGAGAGTTACAAAGAAATCCTTATGAGAGTTACAAAGGAATCCATGTGAGAGTTACAAAGGAATCCTTATGAGAGTTACAAAGGAATCCATGTGAGAGTTACAAAGGAATCCTTATGAGATCGATTCCTTTAGAGAGCGAATCCTTATGAGATCGATTCCTTTAGAGAGCGAATCCTTATGAGATCGATTCCTTTAGAGAGCGAATCCTTATGAGAGCGAATCCTTATGAGATCGATTCCTTTAGAGAGCGAATCCTTATGAGATCGATTCCTTTAGAGAGCGAATCCTTATGAGAGTTACAAAGGAGTCTGTGTGAGTACAAAGGAATCCTTATGAGTTACAAAGGAGTCTGTGTGAGTACAAAGGAATCCTTATGAGTTACAAAGGAGTCTGTGTGAGTATAAAGGAATCCTTATGAGAGCAAATCGATGTGGCACTTTGAACTGAAATCGATATATATTGAATGGACATCGATTTATGTGTTTAGTGCAAATCATTACGGTAATAATGTCATAAAATTATATTTATTAGAAAATCATGATATTTAATTTATTATTAGAAAAATCATGGTATTAAATATATTTAATATTCAATTAATCATGTAAATTTATATTTATTAAGAAAAACATGATATTAAATATTTTTAATAATAATTAATTAAACATAAATTTTATTATCACCAAAATAAAAGGGTAAAATATAGGAGTGGTTCAACAACTCTAACATATTGCTAGGACACTAGGGTACTCGTGACGTCACTCATGGTCGTTTCCGTCCTCTTGAGTGTATAGTTCATCCTTGGTCTCACTTGAGAACACAACGACAAATAACGCAGGGTGAGCGATAACGCTCAGTAGGACTTAAATCTCAAGAGTCAAGTAGGCTTTAAATGATTAATGAATTAAAGGCAGAGTAACTAATGATAGAGCGAGAGAGTCAAGTATAAGATAGCAGGATAGCACGTGAACGAAATAGTACAACTTTCCAAATATAACAAGAGTGTCAAGTATAGCACAAAATAGCAAGATGGCCATAGCACAATAGCACAAAGTATAGCAATAGCACAACGGGTATAGTATAGCACTTTTGTCAATAGACAACGAGAGAACATAGCACTTTTTTATTGTCATTTAGATAGTCGAGATAGATAGCACTTGGGTGTAATGTCAAACACTCTGATCATTTAACTCCCATGGGCACTAGCACTTTCAGGCGCACATCCCAAGACCAAATCAGGCCCTTTATATATTGCCAGGCATTGGTTATATTGTTTATCTTTAGACAATCAGTCAATGTCCAATATAAAGTACCAAGAAATAGATGAGAGCACTAGATGAATAGACGAGATAGTAGAGTGAACGTGAATAGATAAACGAGTAGAGTATAGATGAGAGCTAGTGGACATTACACGTAACACGTCGTGTAAACAGGTGATAGTAACAGTTGCACAACACGCGCACGTGGTGTTGGCAGTTAGGTGGAACTCACTACCTTTCCACTGGCCATGTTACGCACAGGTCCAGAGGTCCGACGTGATTCAAGATAAGAGCAAACTTTTAATAGCCGTTTGGATCATGTTGATCCCTAAAGGGTATCATAGGTGTTAGGGTACAACCGGCTCGTAGACCATATGGGAATCCATGGACAGAGGAGACTTATGGAGGCCTTGAACAAAGACTCACTAGTCTGACAGAAGGAGTATCTGACGGAGAGTTCGTCCAAGTCAAGAGAGAGTGTGTATATAAAAACAAGTGCTCGACGTTCTAGAGGAATTCTTGAACAATGGAGCGTCGGTACCGGTGTTCCAAAACATCGTGAGAAAATGTACACAAGTATATTTAAGAATGAGGCAATTTAATGACATAAATTACCAGATGATTTATGTAACATGTTCATGCCAATTAAGCCGTATTTGGATGGTTCAAGGTGTGTGTAAGTGTCATGAAATTGTAGATAGAAAAGGTCATGTGTATGTATTTTAATCACACATAAATGTTTAATTTATAACAAGTGCAATCTTCTATGTGTATGACTGTTAAACAAGAGTACAAGCATTGTGGAGAGTCAGAACATCAAAATTTGGGGTTTTTATGCAAAAAGGCCAGAACGCGACGCACCCTTGTAAGGGTCGCGACAGGGTTCAGGCAGATCGCGATGGGGTCTTGCATAGGTCACGACGGGCTTGACTTTTCGGGTAGGCAGGTCGCGACGGCGTCATGTGAGGGTCGCGACGGGGTCAACAGACCAGGCAGCCAGATTGCGACGACCGGCTCTGTCGCGATCAGATCGCGACAAAATGCTCTGTCGTGACACCCCTGTGAACACGGCCTATCGGGCCGTCGCGTTCACAGGGTCTGTGCCCGAGTCCAACAGGGAGAGTATAGTGCATTGGATTGCGGACCAGACTTTCCAGGTTTTGACACAGGGTTGTTCTAAAATTAAGAACAAATTGTACAGTACATGAAAAATCACGAAACTAGTTTTAAACAGATCCAGACATATATGGGTACTTCTAGTAAATCAGAATCTGGAATCAACGAAAGTTTCAGCATGGTTTAATAAAGAGTATTCATGACGAACATAGAACAAGGTACAGTTGGGATCAACGAATTAATTCGCATGCTAGGATGGATGGAAATTAGAGCTTTCAGGGGTAAAAGAAGCCTAACATCCAACAGTTCTTACAGCAAAAATCTCATGGCATGAGGACGAGTATATATGAAGATATGAATTTAATAAGAGGGTTCGGGGTCATGAAGTTCACAAAACTTTGAAAATTGAGAACTAAATATTTGCTCGATGGAAAAATATGAAACAAAAGGGCTTTTGTTCCTGATGGACGAGACATCCTACAGAAAACTTTTCATAGTTTATGCTCATGAGAATGCCTACCTTTGACTCATTTTGTCTTCTAGGGTTAAGAACTTGAAGAACTCGGAGAAGACTTGAGGGTTCCTCCTTCTCCATGAATTCTCCGTTCCCTTGGCTCCTTCCCACATCCAGCAATCCCTTAGCACGAGCTAGGGCCGACCATGAGGGTTTTAGAGGAGTATTTAAGCATCTCCCCATTCTATTTCCTATTATGACTCAAATTCCTATTTATTCCGAATTTCCTATTTCACTCTCCCCTTTTTAGGCATGAGATCTCCTAATTGGGTTAGGATGGGAGCTAATTTCGTGGCCAACCCATTAGGGTAGGTTTAGGAATCCCAATCCAACTCAAATTGTTATTTTAATGCATTAAATGCCTCTTTTATAATTAAGCATTATTTTAGTTACGAATTTAGGGTATTTTTCCATTATTCCCCTTTTAAAAATTCATATTTTGGCCCACTAAATTCTATTGGGTCAATTTAATAAAGCCCATCACTTCTTTTCTTTTAAAGGTGTTTTAGTAAATTCTCTTTCCAATAATTTTCTATTAAATTTATTTTCTTTTATTTAATTTTCTAATAAATTTAATTAGTTTTCTTTTTGTATTATTAAATTTTTATTTTTTGAAAAATCCTGGTTGCTGCACAGTCCTTCTTGTGCTTCTTCTTGTTGTTGAAGTTCCTCTAGTGGTGGATCTTCCTTTTCTTCTTCTTTCTCTCCCTCTTCAAGAGATGTCTGTTCTAGATCCCTGCACAGATCTTCAACACAACCTTCTTCTACTTCTTCTATTCTCTTAATAGAAGGGTTAGATTCATCAAATAAAATATGCAGTGTTTGCTCTATAGTTAAAGTTCTCCTATTAAACACTTTATATCCTCTAGGTTTTGAAATATATCCTAACAGAAAACCTTCATCACTTTTAGCATCTAACTTTTCTAAGTTATATTTACCATTATTCAAAATAAAGCACTTACAACCAAAATGTTGAAGATGACTGATGTTGGGCTTTTTCTCCTTATATATCTCATAAGGTGTCTTCTTTAGATTGGTCTGATCATGCACCTATTGATGATGTAGCAAGCTGTGTTGACTGCTTCTGCCCAGAAGTATCTTGGTAAATTGTACTCTATAAGTATAGTTTTGGCCATGTCTAGTAGTGTTCTGTTCTTCCTTTCTGCTACTCCATTTTGTTGAGGTGTTCTTGGTGCAGAGAAATTGTGTTCTATTTCATTTTCTTCACAGAACTTCACAAAATCTTCATTCTTGAATTCTCCACCATGATCAGATCTGATACTGATTATCTGAAACTTCTGCTTCTTCTGTACTAATTTGCTGAACTTCAGAAAAGCTAAAAAGGTTTCTGATTTGGCTTCCAAAAAGGATACCTAAGTGTACCTTGAGTAGTCATCTAAAATTACATAGCCATACACTTTTCCTCCAAGACTAACTGTTCTTATAGGTCCAAATAAGTCCATGTGAATAAGCTCTAAAGGCTTGGATATTGTGACCACTGTTTTGGACTGAAATAATGTCTTGGTTTGCTTTCCCTTTGCACAGGCTGTACAGATTCCAGACTTCTTTAATTTCATCTTCGGGAGACCCTCAACTAGATCATGCTTGATTAATTTCTTGATTAGTGAAGTGCTTGCATGTCCTAGTCTTCTGTGCCACAAATCAGTTTCTTCACTCTTGGTGGTTGCAAGACATAAATTTACTTCTTTTACTTCTGCTAACTGTAAGGTGTACAGATTCTTGACTCTTTGAGCTTCAAATACTATTTTTCCATCTTTTTGAATAATACATTGGTCATTCTGAAATTTTACTAGGTGACCTTTGTCACACAATTGAGTGATGCTAATAAGGTTGTGCTTCAATCCTTCTACATACATGACATCTTCTATCAGATTCTTTTCTTTTGTTCCTACTATTCCACATCCTAAGACCTTTCCTTTTCCATTATCTCCATAAGTGACCTGACCACTTTCATCTCTAAAGCTTGTAAATAACTTCTTGTCACCTGTCATATGCCTTGAGCACCCACTATCCAAATACCATTTGGATGCTCTTAGACGACCCTGCAAACAAACTTAAGTTGTAACTTTTGGTACCCAAATTTTCTTGGGTCCTTGATGGTTAGTCTTAGGGATCCAGCACAAATGTCTAGTTGTGAATGTGCTGACAATGCATCCTAGTTGGTTACAGTGACTACAACATAAATCAAAAGCATTCTTCATGTGTGTAGTGTTGTTAAATTTCTGTTTTTGTTTGTAAGCATATTGGTTAACCTTTCTAAGATTTTTAATTCCTTTTTCTTTTACAAATTGTGGAGTTGGATACTTTTCAGGATATACAATATCTTCTTCATTATGTGGAGGTGCATATCCTACTCCATATTTCTTCTTACTTGTCCTAGAACCTTTTAGTCTAACAAACAAAGATGTTTTACATTTTGATATTTTCTCTATGGTAGCTCTTAAATAGTTGTTTTCTTCTTTTAATTTTTCTTCATCCTTAAGTTCTCTTAAATTTGATTCTATTTCCATGATTTTACTGTTTTTATTTTTTAAGTCTTCACACAACAATTCATTTTCTCTTTTAGTTTCATTTAAACTTTGTCCTAACCTTTCTGCTTCATTTTTCAGGAAGGTGTTGGCATTTTCTTGATTTAGCAAATTTAGCTTGACTATTTTTATTTGCTTAATTACTGTTTTATATTTTTCATATAATTCGTTGAAGGCATCTTCAAGGCTATCAGAATTAGATTCAAAACATGATGTGAAAGAGGTTTCAGAATTTACCTGATCCAGTCTTGCCATGAGAGCTAGATTTGCCTTTTCTTCTTCTTCAGATTCTGAACTTGAAGAGTCTGAACTGGTGGCTTCTTCGTTATCCCATGCTGCTGCCATTGCCTTTTTCTTGTACCTTCTAAATTCATTTTCTTTGCCTTTCTTCTTCTTAGATCTTTCTGCTTGATCCTTCTTCTTCAGCTTAGGACATTCAGACTTGTAATGTCCTGGTTGATTGCAGTCGTAGAATGTTGGTTCTTTCTTCTTATCCTTCTTGAGAAATCTCTTTGAACCAAACCTCTTCTTCTTTGCAAGGATCCGTTGCAGTTTCCTTGACAGCATAGCTTCATCTTCACTGTCATCTGATTTCTCCTTTGAATCTTCAGAGGAGAAGGAATCTGCAACCTTCAAAGCATTTGGCATTTTCTTTTTCGATGAATTTTTAGAAAATCTTTCCATGTTAATTTCATGAGCCATTAGGGATCCAATTAATTTGTCAATGGAAAGCTAAGTTAGATCATGTGCTTCCTCAATGGCAGTGACCTTAGGGGTTCGAACATTTGTTAATGATCTTAGGATTTTTCTTATAGTTTCTTCATTTGTAAGAACTTTTCCTAGAGAACTCAGCCCTACTATTATATTTGAAAAACGATTGTACATCTGAGTTATGTTTTCATTTGGAAGCATTTTGAATTATTCATACTGAGACACAATAATATCTATCTTAGTTTGTTTTACTCTATCAGTTCCTTCATATGTAACTTGTAGTTTATCCCACATTTCTTTAGCAGTTCTATATGCAGATAGTCTATTGAATTCCCTTTTGGATAGGGCACATCATAGATAATTTTTAGCCTTATAATTCAAGGACATATTCCTCTTATCAGCTATGGAGAGAGCAGAGGTAGATTCACCAAGAATATTAAAATCACCTTGTTCTATTACCTGCCACATATCAAAATATGTGCTTCTAATGAAGCATTCCATCCGCATCTTCCAGTACTGATAATCTTCACCATCAAACAATGGTGGCCTTGTAACCGACTGACCTTCATAGTTGTGACTTTCAGCTGCCATCTCTTATCAAATCTTTCGATTCTTCTGATAAAACCTCGCTCTGATACCGCTTGTTGGATCGAGATGGCACTAATAATGTCCTAGAGGGGGGTGAATAGGACTTTTTGACCTTTTAAAATTTTATCTGAAATTAAACAACACTAAATAGAATTGTTAGAATTTAGTGTAGTGTGTGATTCAAGTGTAAATTGGCGGAAACAATCACACAAATGCACAAGGAATTTTATCCTGGTTCGGCCCTTTCCACATGGAAGTCCTACGTCCAGTCCTCAAGCAAACCACTTGAGATTTCACTAAACTGCCAAGAAAACTTGCCCTTCTCTCACCCTTGAGAGGTATTACAAGCCCACTTGCTCCCAAGCAAGTCTTCCCTCAATAGGGGTACAACAACTACCTTAAACAAGGTCTTCCCTTCACAAGAGGGGCAATGCAAGAACAAACCTCTTGTAGGTTTACACAGACAGAATTTAAAGAACACTTGTTGGTCTACTCCAAAGAATGAGCAAACACAGTAAATTCATAAAGGAGTAAAAATAAGAACTATAGTTGTGATCCTTTCTGAATCAAGAAGGGTGGACTAAAGAATATCTAATTACAAATTCCACCCAACACACAACAAGACTTCTGTGAGGAAGAGAGCTTGGAGATTTTTCTGATTGAAGAGGCTTTCAATTGTTGCAGCTCAGGAGAAGGCTTGTAGAAGCTCTTGCTAGCAAAAAGCAGGAGAGAGTTGAATGAATTGCTGGCTGGTTTCACACTTCAGTGTTGTGTGTCTCCTCTTGTTCAAACTTCGGCTTCTATATATGCTTCGGAGGATATTTCCGTTTGAAACTATCTGTTGGAGATCTAGCCATTTGAAGAGTGGTCTTTGATCCTTTGGATGCAGATGAGACTTTGATTATCTATAGGTTCTTCAGTTTTTTCGCTTTCCAATAGCTTCAGACCATGCTTCTAGCTTCTCAACTTAGAGGTCAGCCTCTAATTAATATTCTGTGAAAGCTCCTGCTAAAAATGTGCCTAATAAATGATCTGAAACAAGGACAAGACAAAAGCAAAGATACCTCCATACTTTCTGAGGCAGGTGAGTCAGAGATATATGTAAAAGTATGGAAACCTCAGATAGACACAAGTTTAGAGCAAAATAAATACAGACAGACAGCTGCATCAGAAGGTAAGGTGAAGTTCTGACAGTGGTAGGTGAGCCTATGTCAGATACACCATGCGCCTGATCGCATTAATTTGAAAGACATCTGCTGAACGAAAAGAAAGCCTGAACTTGTGACATAAAGCAAGAGACCAATTTGAATAAATATTTCAGACATCTTTCTAGACAATTATTTATGGTTGTTTTGAGTATAATATATCCCATCTGTCAGAATACATTAAATAATAATAACATGACAGGGTATAATTTTGAATGATATATAGGTGCTATGTGTTATACAGAAGATATCATTAAGCAAACGTAACACCAAGCATTCAACATTTCATGAAACTATAAAATAATATTTGCATGGAGAAAGTGAAGTACAGAAGTTGTCAGGGAAGTCAGAGACAAAAGAGATGAACTTCGACTCTCCAAAGTCGCAGTCTAAGATATGAGAAATAGACTAAGAAAATTCAACTCTACAGAATTCTTAGAAAGAATTCGACTTCATAAAGTCAGAGTGAACTCATTCGACTTCTTGGAGTTGGATATCAATGAAGAAATCTTCGACTTTCTAGAGTCGGAGAGTAGACTTCGACTTTTAGAAGTTGGAGTCTAGGATTCGACTTCTCAGGAGATGGAGTCCATTTGATTTCCAAAGAGAGTCCACTTTGATTTTCCAGAGTCAGAGTCCACAGTCGGAGATAGTATGATACATAGAGTATTTTGTGGACTTAGAAAATTTTCAAAATAGTGTAGATATAGTATTGTTCAAAATATGTTTTCTATGATATATTCCAGTAGATTGATTTGTAAAAAGTCTTTAAAAGGTTTTGTCACAGAAAAATCACCATGTTAAAAATAATTTAAAGTCTTAAATAATTTTCTTAGGGAATAGTTGCTCAACAACGTGATCTAGCACGTACGTGTGTGGTCTGAGCAAGTGTGCTCATATGTGTGTGGTTTGAGCCGTCGAGCTCTTGTGTTTGTGTGGTTTGAGCTGTCAAGCTCATGTGTTTGTTGTACTCAATTTCGTTGAGTAGTGTATGACTCACTGTGTGAGGAGTGGACGTAGGAGTCACTGAATGTGATCTCCGAACCACCTAAAATTTCGTCTTGTCTCTTGTGGTTTGATTGCTACATTGTTAGATGCATGCATAGGACTTCGATCTCACACTCTACATTCACACAATTGTTTGTCTAATTGTCTCACACATCTACTGCACACATCCACACATCAGATCAGTGAGGTTTTCTATCTGAATGAATCTATAATTTGAAGTAATTTTGAATTACTGAAGTTTCTGCTGCAATTAATCACAGATCTATTCAGCCCCCCCCCCCTCTAGATCTATTCACCCTGCTTGTTCGATCCTACAATTCTATGATTAAGTGGTAAAATTTGAAAAGTAAGAATTTAGAAACATTTAAAAATCATCTAGTAAAAGAAAATATTTATAATTTAGATCAACAAGTTAATATAATGTGGAATAATGTTACAAATTATATAAAAAATAAAGCAAAATGACTCTTAGGCGAATCTAAAGGCTAAAGGAATGCAAAAAGAGAGGCTTGGTGGTGGAGTGAGGAAATTCAAAATACCATTAGAGCTAAAAGTGATTGTTTTAAGGCTAGGTAAACCAACAAAAATAATCAAAGTTTTTAAGCTTATAAAATAGCTAAAAAGAGAGCTAAGGGAATAGTTAGTGAAGCTAAATCCAAGACGTTTGAAGAATTATATAATAAACTAGGAACTCGATAGGGTGAAAAAGACATTTAAACTTGTTAAATTAAGAGAAAGAAAATGTAGAGATATAGATCATGTTCGTTGCATTAAGGATGAACATCAAAGGGTTTTAGTTAAAGACATAAATGTTAAAGAGATATAGTGTAGCTATTTTCAAAAATTACTTAATGGAGATTGCTTTAAAGATTTCTCTTTAGAAGAGAACCAAGAGTCAACAAAATTTAATAAATATCAATATTTCAAAGTGTATTAAGATGTCAAAAGTGGGTGATGCTTTAAAAAAAATGAAATTAGGTAAGGCCTTAGGACCGGATGGCATACCTATTGAAGTGTAAAAGGCTTAGGAGACATTGGTATTAAGTGGTTAACTAAACTTTTCAATAAAAGTTTGAAGAAATAGAGGATGCCAGAAGAATGGAGAAAAAGTGTTGTGATTCCTTTCTATAAAAACAAAGGGGATATTCAAAGTTGCAATAATTATCATGAAATTAAGCTTATGAGTCACACTATGAAACATTGAGAAAGAGTAATTGAGAATCGAATGCGATGTATGACTACTGTATTAAAAAATCAATTTGGTTTTATCCTAAGTAGATCTACTACAGAAGTTATTTTCTTATTACGATAGTTAATGGAGAAGTATAGAGAGATGTGAAGAGATTTATGTATGTTTTTTCTTGATTTGGAGAAGGTATATGATCGAGCATCAAGAGATTTGATTTGATGGATATTAACAAAGAAGGGAGTCCGTCAAGGATATGTTGACTTGATTTAGGATATGTAAGAGGGTACTACTACTAGTGTGAGAATTATTACTGGAGATACTTGTGAATTTTCGGTCACTATAGGTTTACATCAAGGTTCTGCTCTAAGTCTATATCCCTTTGCTCTAGTTATAGATGAAGTAACAGAGCAATTACTGACGATATCCATGTTGCCCAGATAGCAAGCCCAAAGGGGGGGTGAATGGATTGCTACAAGTTCTTTTCAAAGAGAATTCTTGTAAATAAAATGCTTGACAGAAAACACTAAGTTCGATAGTTAGAGTTAGCGATAATGAAGACACAAAAGCAATCACATAAACAACAGGAGATTTTTATCCTAGTTCGGACCTTCTATCCCAAGGAGTCCTACATCCAGACCCCAAGTAACAACTTGGGTTTCCACTAAACAAGGGTACAGTCCCACTTATACTTCTAGCAACAGCTGGTGAAGCATATCAACTGTTCGGATCGTCTTATATTCATTGTGGTGGCCAGTGTGTGGCCCACATTGTGTGTAGCAGGTGCTTACACAGGTTTCCGAGGCATTGTGGGCTGGCTGGTTGGCCCAAAATGCACGTTTGTTCTCTGTCTTCGAATGCGATAGAGGGGCACGTCGCCTTCTTATCGCGACACCCGGGGACATCACATTCTGGTTGCCACTATTTTGGCTCGTCGTCTGCATGCGTGCCGCGTGTCGCACGCAGGACAGGCGTGCTGACGTCGATAGGAGGATCGCGATGGGAAGCCGCGTTGCGACCTGGTCGCGATGTAGCGATATGTCGCATTCCCAACCGAGCTGCGTTTTTAAGAAACCCTGGCAGAACAGTGCTTCCACAAGCTCTGCTCGGCCAGGGGAGGTTTTGCTCGTGGGATTTTGGGCGATTCGAGCTCGTGGGTCTCGGTTGGGCGTATTCTCGCCGTGAGGATCGCGTGTGGAGCGGGAGAAATGCCGGGTTATCGCCAATTTTCGTGTTCTTCATCAAGGTAGGAAGATTCTACCCTGGAATCGCTGTGTGTATGCTGTGTGATGTGTTTACAGCTTTAAGAACCATAGATGGCATGCTAGGACATCACAAAGAGCGTGAAAAATGGATTGGAAACCATGTATGGCAGGGTTTTTAGGGTTTTCTGGCGAAGGGGACCTGGATAGGGTTTTTCTCCTGTAAAGGCGACGGTCTCCCCTGTCGCGATCTGATCGCAACAGGATGATACGTCATGTTCTCTCTCTTGGTGGCGACATGTCGGGGTGTCGCGACTTGATAGCGGCCTAGGACCCTATCGCGATCACAGCCGAGAGTTGCTATTTGCACATAAGTGTTATTGTATGTATCCGTTACTGTTTAACCGATGCATGGCCTGGTTAACCGATGTGTGTAGAGGTGGCTTATGGTGCTTTGGCACTTGTTGCGCTCCTCGGGAGTGCTATTCACATGGTGAGCTACAGGCTCACGTAGTTGTGTGTGGGACTGGTTTTAGTGAACCGTATGTGTTCACGTGGTTTGGGTAGCTTGCATGAGTTTCTGTGTGCGTGGTAGCTAGTGTTACGCCTTCCGTGGTTACCTCTTCAGTTGGGAACCCCAGGTTCCGAGGTGAGCCAGGCACGTGGGTGTGCTCGGGGTTTGTCCCGGTACAGTGGTACCGTTAGGGTCTTGTCGTCTTCCTGGACACCCTCGCTCTCGAGGAGAGTTGTTGTCCGACCGAGGGAAAGACGGCAGGGAAAGCGACTTGTGAGAGTTTGTTGTTTAGTCGCTTGTAGAGCGCTCGTAGTTGGGGGGATGGACACCAATAGACGTAATGGACCCCAACTAGTCCTCTTTCCAGTGCCTCACTTTAGGGAGCTTAGGCCGGAGTCCCTAAAGGTGACAGGCATGGGCCTGCAGGGTGTGACCTGCAGGTGTGGTGGTTTGGTTGGTCTCCACAGTTCTTGTTTGGTTTAGTGGAGCGGCAGCTGGACCTTTCGTCCATGGCTGCGAGGCTGAGAGGTAGACCTATGTGTTTGTCCAGGTTGGTTGCTGGTGTCGTGAGCCAGGCTACGCGACCCGAGTTTGGCGTTTACCTACTTTAGCTCGTACACCTGTTTGGGTTTTCTGTTTATTTAGTAAAGTCATGTTTGAGGTCAGCAGATGGTAAGTAAATTATAGCTTTAATATCTTGCTTAGAGAATTCTATAAATTGCTATAGAATAGCTTCCTGCTTAGTTACTTGAGTTGTGGTTTGCTCGGTTTCTTTGGGGGAGTTTCCCTACTGAGCCAGTGACTAGCGAGGGTCACCCCCCTACTCCTTTCAGGAGAGGGAGAGCAGGAGGCTTCCCATCCGTCTTCTAGTTTCGGGCCGCACCGTAGAGGAGCAGGGTCTGTGCCACCTCCAGCAGTGTAATGTTCTCTCTTTGTACACCTCGGGGTATGCCCCATGTTTTGTTGTACAGGTTTATGGTTTTAGTTGAGAAACTGGCTATGTAAATCCCATGTAAATATTTGTGGAATGGAAAGTTTACTTCTGTTCTATGGTTTCCTTTATATTTCTACGCACATGTGTGAATGATATCCCTTGCGAAGCTTCGGCTCGTTCGCGGGAGGCGGAGTCGTGTCAGGCTCGTTATCAGGTTAACGGGTTTGAACGATGTGGTCCGTCACAGTTGGTATCAGAGCATAGTCCGTATAAATGTTAAGGAACAGGAAATTTACATAGCCTATTCTTTACTTAAACCCACTGCTGGTAGTTGACCCTAGGTTTTTGTGTTAATAATTGTTGTATTGTGTGGTTGGAAAATTGTTTGTGCAGAATCAGTAATGGCAGATCGGAGAGATTGGGGAGGAGGTGGTGATGATCCGGAGGATCCTACCCAGAGGATGATTGAGCGGATATGGGAAAGTCTTATGGAGATCCGTATGAGGATGGATCAGCCAGGACCCGCACAGCCAGCGATACCAGTTGTTGAGGAGGCAGTGCCAGTAGCCCCAGTTTTACCCCCAGTAGGGGTTGTGGTACCTTCTATAGTACCTGTGCACCCTGCAGCACCAGTGAGGCCAGCTACCGCTGAGGATCCCACAACTCTTGTGGAGAAGTTTCTGAGGTTACAGCCCCCTACTTACTCAGGTGGCCCTAACCCAGATACTGCAGAGCATTGGATACATGAGATCGAGAGGGTATTTGTGACTATGAGATGTCCGCAGGAGGACAGAGTTATTCTTGCTATTTATCAGTTGAGAGGATTTGCTCAGGAATGGTTGAGACTTAAGTTACAGACTGTTTTTACAGGAAGAATAGAAGATGGAATTACTTGGCCAGAGTTTCTAACGGTTTTTAACGATACGTTCTTTCCACTACAGATCCAACAAGCAAAGAGGGAGCAGTTTAGAACTTTACAGCAAGGGAGATTGTCTGTGCTGGAGTATCAGATGAGATTTATGGCATTGAGTAGATATGCCCCTTATGTGGTGACCGATCATGCAATAATGGTGGAGTATTTTATTAGGGGATTGAGGTCTGAGTTGCAGGATGCAGTAGCTCCACTGATGAGCAAGACAGTAGAGGAAGCGGCACAGCGGGCAGCTATGTTGGAAAGGACTTAGAACGTTAGGCAGAGTCAGTCTCAGGCGGGAGGTTCAGGTAGCTTCCGACATCCCCAGCAGTCGCAGGGCATCAGCAAAGGAAAGGCACCCTCAGGAGCATCATTGTCTGGGATAACAAAGTGGGGTAAGCAAATTAAGAAATTCTTCCAAGGAGGAGGATGAGGCAGAGGCAGGCAACAGGGTTTCCAGCAAGGTGGTTTTCAGCAGGGGCGTGGCTACAGGCCACCGGTTCCAGAGGAGTCCCAGCAGAGTACCGCAGGTCAGCCCACAACTTTTCGGGAGGTCATATGTTATGCTTGTGGTCAGCCAGGACATTATGCCAGGGATTGTCTGTCTCGAGGATATGGTTATGGTAGAGGGACTCAGCAGCAGCAACATACGTATCAGCCGTCAGCAGAGAGAGGTAGAGGAACCCCTTTTCAGAGAGGAGGTCGAGGTCGGGTGATGGCAATCACCAAGGCACAGGCAGAAGCATCAAATCTCATTAAAGGTATATTACCGGTCTTTGATTTCTCAGCTAGAATATTAATTGATTCGGGTGCTTCTCATTCATTTATTTTTGAAGATTTCTTGGATAGTCTGGCTCACCCCATAGAAGAAAGGCAGTGTGAATTGGTGGTTGAGGTTCCTACCGGTGATTTTATGCTTACTTCTTATTATTTAGATGAGGTTCCAATTGTGATTCATGGGAATCAATTGCCGGAAAAGTTATATGCCTTGACTTTGAAGGAATATGATTTGATTCTGGGTATGGATTGGTTAGAGGCTTATTGTGCTATGGTAGATTGTAGAAAGAAGAGGGTCAGGTTTTGTAGACCTGATGGAACAGCTTTTGAATTTCAAGGTATGCCCTTCTATTCTCCTAAGTTTATCATTTCTGTGCTTAGGGCTAGAAGGTTAATTAATGCAGGATGTGTAGCGTATCTTGCTTCTGTAAGTTTGGTTGAGTCAAATAAATCTATAAATCTATGACAGTGGTTAGAGAATTTATAGATGTATTTCCAGGAGATTTGTCGGGGCTAGCGCCGCACAGAGGTAGATTTCACTATTGAATTAGAGCCAGGCAGTATGCCGATATCAAAGGCACCGTACAGGATGGCACCAGCAGAATTAAAAGAGTTAAAGAAGCTGTTGCAGGAGTTATTAGAGAATGGTTTCATCAGGCCAAGTCACTCACCGTGGGATGCACCAGTGTTATTTGTTAGAAAGAAGGATGGTAGTCTGAGGATGTGTATAGACTACCGGCAGTTGAATAAGGTTACTATCAAGAACAAGTATCCGCTCCCAAGAATAAATTATTTGTTTGATCAGCTTCAGTCAGCAAAGGTGTTCTCGAAGATTGATTTGAGGTCAGGATATCATCATTGAGAATTAAGGAAGAAGATATTGAAAAGTCAGCTTTCAGGACTAGGTATGGACATTATGAATTTGTAGTAATGCCGTTTGGGTTGACAAATGTGCCAGCAGCTTTTATGAACTTGATGAATAGAATATTTCATCCATATCTAGATCAGTTTATAGTAGTTTTTATCGATGATATCTTGATATTTTCAACATCAGAAGAAGAGCATGCAGTCCATTTAAGAATTACACTGCATGCATTGAGAGAGCATCAACTGTATGCTAAGTTCAGTAAATGTGAATTCTGGTTGAAAGAGATACAGTTTTTGGGACATGTGATTTCTGGTGAAGGAGTTGATGTGGATCCAGCGAAAGTGGAAGCAGTGTTGAAGTGGGCAGAGCCAAAACAGTGTCAGAGATCAGAAGCTTTTTGGGTCTTGCCGGGTATTATAGAAGATTTATTCAAGATTTCTCTAAAATAGCAGCCCCAATGACCAAGTTGACCAGGAAAGGAGCTTTTTTTGTGTGGTCTTCTAAGTGCAAGCGTAGCTTTATTGAATTGAAGAAGAGGCTTACTTTAGCACCAATATTAGAAATTCCTTTAGGAAGTGGTGGTTTTGTGATATATTCAAATGCATCCAGAAGAGGATTAGGGGTAGTATTAATGCAGCATGGAAAAGTGGTTGCTTATGCTTCCAGGCAATTAAAGAAACATGTAGAGAATTACTCGACTCATGATTTGAAGCTGGCAGCGGTAGTGTTTGCTTTGAAGATCTGGTGGCATTATTTATATGGAGAAAGATTTGAAATATTTACAGATCATAAAAGCTTGAAATATATATTTTCACAGAAAGATTTGAATTTAAGGCAACGTAGATGGATGGAATATATGAAAGATTATGACTTCAGTTTGGGATACCATCCAGGTAAAGCAAATGTTGTGGCAGATGCACTGAGCAGAAAAGTTGTTATGAATCAACTTATGATCAGAGAATGGAAATTATATGAAGAGATAGCAGATAATTCTTTGTATGTGCCAAATAGTCAGCAGAGAGCAGTATTGGCAAACAGTACAGTTGAACCTTCTCTTTATAGACATATAGTTGAAGCTCAGAAAGCAGATGAGAACTTGGCAGATATTCTAAGAATGGAGGAGATAACTTTGGGCCATGATAATGTAGTTAGGTTAAAAGGCCGAGTATATGTCCCAGCTGATGTAGGAATTAGACAAAGAGTGCTAGAGGAGGCCCACAGGTCAAGATATACTATTCATCCAGGCAGTACTAAGATGTATCAGGGAATGAAGGGTTTTTACTGGTGGCCAAACATGAAAAGATAAATTGTAGAATTTATAGCAAGATGCGCCGTTTGTCAACAAGTAAAAGCAGAACATCAGCGACCAAGAGGTTTGTTGCAACCTTTGCCCATACCACAGTGGAAATGGGATGATATAGCTATGGACTTTATAGTGGGTTTGCCCAGCTCAGCAGGACACAATGGCATTTAGGTTTTTGTTGATAGACTGACTAAAGTATGCAGACTGTTACCGGTTAATATGTCATGGTCAGTAGACAGGCTAGCCAAGTTATATGTGGAAAGAATAATACCATTGCATGGAATTCCAGTTACTATTTTTTCAGATCGAGATCCAAGATTCACCTCAGGTTTTTGGAGAAGTTTGCAGAGGGTAATTGGCACGGAGTTAAGATATAGTTCAGCATATCATCCGCAGACAGATGGACAGACAGAAAGGACCATCCAAACAATAGAAGATATGTTAAGGGCCTGTTGCTTGGTTTGGGGAGGAATATGGGAACGTCATTTGAGTATGGTTGAATTTGCATATAATAACAGTTATCAAACAAGTACTAGAATAGCACCTTATGAGACATTATATGGCAGACCATGTAGGACACCACTAAATTGGCATGAGGTAGGAGAGAGGTAGGTTCTGGGTCCAGAGTTAATCAGGAAATGTGCAGAAATAATTAAGTTTATTAAAGAAAAGTTGCAAATAGCACAAAGTCGACAAAAGAGTTATGCTGACAACAAACGCAGACCATTGCAGTTTGAGGTGGGGGATTATGTATTTTTGAAGGTTTCTCCTACTAAAGCTGTATTTAGATTCAGCAAGCGAAGCAAGTTGAGCCCCAGATATGTGGGTCCATTCCAGATAATGGAAAGTTTAGGCGAGACGGCTTACAAGTTAGATCTGCCAACAGACTTCGCAAATGTTCATAATGTGTTCCATGTTTCAATGCTCAGAAAGTACATCGAAGATCCATCCCAAGTAATCAGTTACCAGAGAAGTGAATTAAAGCTAGACATGACTATGCCAGAATATCCAGTACAGATCACAGGCCGCAGAACCCAAAAGCTCAGGAATAAGAATATTGATTTAGTAAAAGTCAGATGGGAAAACAGGCAAGGCGGTGAAGATACTTGGGAACTAGCAGAGGAAATGATGAAGATGTATCTATACTTATTTGAGTAAGCTTTTAATTCTTTTAGGTGATAGTACCCTGTTTATTTTAAATTGAAAATTTTTGTTGTCCGGTTCCACTTTTAATTTCGAGAATGAAATTTCTGTTGGGTTGAGTGTATATTCATATCATTTCCCTCCTATTTTGATGATGACAAGAGGTGAATTTAAAGCAATGTAAATGAAACTTGTCAAAAACATCATACCTGAAGTCAATGTTCAAAAAGCATGTTTCAAATCACATTTATCATTTATGTTCATGATAAATCATTTAACAAATGATATATGTGTTTAATTTTCAGGTATAAACACTTTTTGCAAAAGAAGTGTCGACACACCCCTCAATGGTGTCGACACAACACCTCAGTCTCAAAGGTAAAAAGCTGAAGAATTGCCTAGACTGTGTCGACACTAGTCCAGAAGCAGGTCGACACGAGTTGCAGATTCTAGGATTTACACTACTCAGGTCGACGCACTCTCAGGGCAGGTCGACACTGGATCCTGCTCCCAGAACAGCTATTTTCAGAACCAGGATAGCAGGTCGACACAATGCCAAAGCAGGTCGACACTGGATCCTGCTCCCAGAACAGCTGTTTTCAGAACCAGGATAGCAGATTGACACAATGCCAAAGTAGGTCGACACTAGATCAGCTCCCAGAACAGTCTGTTTCAAGATCTGGGCAGTGTGTCGACACCACCACTAGGGCAGGTCGACACACTACGGAAAGATTCCATCCTAAGATTGATGTTTGCCACGTGTCAGCCTAGGGCGATGGGGTATCAACCTAGAATCGTGTGCCCTTGTACCTAAAGGGTATCTTTGGAATCTTTTGGGTATAAAAGTCCCTAATCGGCCCCCCATCGAATCAGAAGAGACCCAACCAACTCTTAGAGCCTCCTGAAAGTTTCCTGGCGGCTACAAGAGGTCGTCTCCCTCCCCTGCTCTCCAAGTGCTTCCAGAAGACCAATTCTCACCAATCCAAGTGTGAGAATTGGAGTGTGATCCCTGCAGAAACCTCTAAAGCATCTCAAGGAAGCAGATCAGTAGAAGCCTTCATTGGAGAAGAATTCAAGGAAGATCCAACAATTCCAAAGTGCAGAGCATCGGTTTTGGACTTCAAGATTGCAAGCCTCTTCCCAATCCAAGCTTCTACAAGGGAGTACACTTGAAGAACGAAGTTATTTAATACAATTCATTGTACTTCTGTTCTTCTGAGATATCTTTTGAGATTATGCAAGTGCTTCTGCATAGCTCTCATTAGTGCTCTCATTTTCGACTAGATCTGTTGCTAGAAGGTCTATATCTTAAGTTGGTGTCTAGCAAGTCTTATGTGAGCATTGTGCTCAAGTTGTGTGAGCATTGTGCTCAGGTTGTTGTGAGCCGTTGTGCTCAGTTTGAGTTGTCTAACTCAAGGTTGTGTTGAGCAGTCTTGCTCAGTTGTTCTAGGGTAGTCTTACTCTAGAAGGTGTGTGAGTTGTAAGCTCTCAAGTGTTGGAGTTGTCAGGCTCCAGTGGGTGTGTTACCCAGTTGTTTTAGTGAATCCTCACGGGGTGTGAGGGGTGGATGTAGGAATCACTTGGGTGATTTCCGAACCTGTAAGACCCTCGAATTTCCGTCGTATTTTTCGTATTTATGTGTGTATATTGTGTTGAGTATGTATGTACGTATTTACGTGGATATTAAAATAGTATAAATACGTGTACATGTGTTTATATTAAACGTAAATAATGTATGTATTGCATGATGATAGTGTGAATATAATACCATGTACATATGGCATGTATAGAAGCTTGGTATGCATGGTTTTCTGCATAAATTAGGGTTCTGGCCGCAGGACCTTTTGGCGTCAATCCCCAGGCCGTTGAGGTGGTGTTAGCGTCCAACCCTGGACGCCAACACTAACTCCGGCGTCCAGCGATCTGGACGTCAACTTCTCTGGCCTGCATGCGCAGCAGAGCTGCTATCTTCTGAAACAAGGCATGGCAACCATTGGGGGGATGTCCCCCAACGGCTCTAGGGCTGTCTAATCGGCATGGTGAGTGGGTGAGGGCCTCTCCTACACCCTGAACCCGAAATGGTCTCTCCCCACTTCTCATTTCACCCTTGCAAGAGGAGAGAAGAGGAGAGAAAACCCTAGAGCATTCTGTGAGAAAGCCCCACTTTAGAACCCCTAAAATCCGACCCCTTGAAACTGGTTTTGGAGATCTTCTGCATCAAGGAGGGAGCTGAAGCATAGGGGAAGGCTCCCCATCATCCCCTCGGCGTGGAGATCACCCAGGAGCTCGGAGGAAGGCGATCTTGGAGGTGCTTCTGCAACTTCTTGGAACTGCCCAAGGAGGTCTTCTTCGAGCCATAAAACTCTTGGAGGATTTTTAGAGAGGCAAGTGACCTATCTATGGTATCCCCGTATGAGTCTAGGAGGTTTTTATGATTTTTATGGAATTTCCCTCGAGTCCTAGACCCTCCATTTCACCCAAATTTCAGAGCTCGGGTCTGTGTTTCTGCACAGACCTGAGTAAACGGCAAGGTCCCTGGACGCCTGTGATGATCTTGGCGTCCATCGACCCTGCCGCTGACTCTGAGTCAGCGGCCAGAGACCGCCGTCTAGTTCTTCAGGACAGAACAGTGAGCTGTTCTGTCCCTCTTATACGTTAATTTCGTTATGATTTTCGTGATGAGGATATATGGTATTCCTATAAGCTATGTATATTGTGCATAGTGGTTGTGGATGTATGTGAGTTGTGTTGGCAAATGTGGAAAAATGATGTCTTTAAACTTGTGAGCATAACTTGTAGATAATTTTTGCAAATTAATGTTCCATGATTAGGATTATCTAAATGTCTCGTTTTCAGTCTATTCATGAAATATTGTGGGACATGTATGTATGTTCTGAATTTTTGTAATTCATGCATACTTGTGGAATTACTAGAAAGTTCGATTCGGTAAAATGAAAGCATGTAAAAATGGTTTGTGGTAACGGATTTATAGATGTATGAATTAGGATGATGTTGTATTCTGAAATCATGCATTAGTGTTTTCTGTGCAAAACAGTAAGTGGGTGAATTTCAAATGTGTTAGACCCATGTTAGCATAAGTTGTGAATAATATGCTAATTAGGTGTTTGATTTTCTGTAAATCCTATTTAGCTCAGAAAAATCTGAAAAATTGAGGGTATGATTTTGAACCCGAAAACAGCATGTGGTTAAAATTTCAGGTTAATTGGAACAGTAAATAAAAAGTTATGTGTTTCATGTGAATTGTGAATAATTCGTACATATGATAGTAATGTGATTTTATTTTGTTTAAACCAGCATGATTGGTGTGTTTACTATGTGTTGAATCTTGAAAACTCTGTAGTACCATGTTAGGAAAACAGAGGTGTTCATGTGAGTAAGAAAGTGTGAATGAAATGAAGAGTGCCAAGTGTAAAACCATGTGTAAAACGTTAAATGTGTAAAAGTGTAAACTGTGCCAATGTGATACTGCTTCCGAGAAGGCAGTGGAGCTGTATCAGGGAAAAGTCCCCCTGAGAAAGTTCATTGTGTTAAGTGACCCTAAGGGCATTAGGGGGAAATCCTGGAGGTGGACAAGTACCACTGGTTAGGGTGGAGACTTGTTCTCCCGGTCTGCGCAGTCCAAGAGTCACCATTGAATTGCCTAGATGGTGTCTATGTGTTATGTGATGTGAATGTGTCCTTCTTTGGTGGTTTGGACTATGTGTCACGGCACCTAAAATATGTGTAAAGTGTAATGTGTAAAGTGTATGTGACCATGTGTAAATGTGTAAGTGATATGTGAATGTGCATGTGTAAAGTGTAACCATGTGAAAAGAGGAAATTGTGTAAAAAGAAAATGTGAAATTCTAGATGTGTAAAATGTGTATTGAAATCATGTGAGGCTAAATCTGAAACCGTATGAATTCAGCAAATGCATGTTAGCAATTCCATGTTTATGTGTGCAAAGTGTTTAGAATCCATGATTTGGAACAATTAATGAGTATGTGTGCAAAGTGGCATGATGGATTGTTCATATGTTATGTTCTAAGCCACATTGTAGCTTTCATGTGTAGGTTTATAGTCTTTGAACCATGCGAAATCAGCAACCTAAAGCATGTGAAAAAGTTATGTAGGTACTTAAGAACATGTGGAATCCATGCTAACTATGTTCCCCGTTCATGTATGTAAATTGTCCATGTTGATAACTCTCATGTTTGGTTCTTTATAAGGTTAAAGTTCATAAGTGAATGGATTAGAGACCATGTGATAGGTGAATGTTATATTTTTGAAATCTGAAAGCATGCGTTATGTATAAAATTGTAGAACCTTCATGATAGGTTGAAAACTTAAATGGACTAGCATGCTATGTGTTGCTAATTGTATATGTGCTTGTAGAAACCACTAGGACTTGTACGTGTATATCATGCATAGTGTTACTTGCTGAGTCCCTGGACTCACTCCTTGCTTCGGCGTACAGGTCTAGTTGGTGACACCGTACCCTCGGAGGAGGCAGCAGAGACGGACTCCGAGCGTGGAGACTAGCCAGCTTTTGAGATCCTTGTGATTGTGTGTACTTCTTAGTATGTACTTGGACATTGTATTAGAACTATCATTAAAAGAATGTAATATGTGGACATTTTGTATCTCTATTTCAGCAATTTAAATCATGTGAATTTTAGTTCCTTTTTGCAAATTGTAAACTGCATGTATGTTTAATGTGGATGATGAATGAATGGAGATAGTTCTCTTTTACTTCCGCTACTCTGTTATATATATTCGCGTGTATCTCAGCTGTTTGTATCGTTGGGTAAATGTCCCACTGTGAGGACTCTCGCTATACCGACGTGGGTTGGTATAACCGTACCGGTGTAACGAGGGCCGTCACAGAGATTGGTATCAGAGAGACCGGTTGAGATTACACATGAATATAACTAAGTCATCATCCCCATTGCATGCTAAGTGTGTCCACATGTGTAGAAAACACTAATAAGAAGTGAAAAATAGATAAGAAAATGGTTAGAAAACTTAGTAACCTAGCTCTAATGGTGGCTGAAATTTTATTACAGCCATGGCTTCCCGTGGACGACGTGGAGGTGCGCCAGCTCGCGACGACGAGCAGAGGCGTGAGGAGCGGGCGGAGCAGCAGGCCCCGGCCCCACAGGGTCCTGTGCTTCCCCCACCACCGCCAGTGGATTATGGAGTGTTCATGCAAGGTCTGGTGCAAGCCATGCAGACCCAGGCACACACTCAGGCAGCACTCCAGGCCCAGTTGGAGGCCCAGGTAAAATAATAAAACAACTAAGTAGTCTGCTATTTGAATTGTATGATATTGTGTTTATTGTATATTGCTTGTTGTTTAATGTAGCAGGCTCAGGCCCCAGCTCAGGACCATGGTGGACCTTCCATCATGGAGCGATTCAAGAGGATGACCCCACCCTCTTTTAAGGGGGAGAGTGATCCGCTTTTGGCAGAAAGCTGGATGAGGGAGATCGAGAAAATCTTCCGAGCTATCAGGTGTCCTGACGAGGACAAGGTGACCTTAGCCACCTACATGCTACAGGTATGCTTTAGTTTATGCTTGAATGTTGGTTGTTATTTGTTAGTTAGAGCTTATGAAGGTGTGTTGCAGGAGAGAGCTGATGTATGGTGGTCCTCCCTACTGCGTACGCGCTTTGAGGACGGAGCAGTAGATGTGGCGTGGGACGCGTTCGTGAGGCTCTTCCGAGCCAAGTTCGTCCCAGAGCACGTCCAGGACAAGATGGAGCAAGAATTCCTTTCCCTGACGCAAGGATCAATGACCGTCCTGGAATACGAGGCAAGGTTTTCTGAACTCTCTAAATATGCACCGCACATAGTAGAGGATGAGCGCAGGAAGACCAAGAAGTTCGTGATGGGTCTCAAACCATCACTGAGGACGAGGCTCGTGGCGTTCGACCACCGCACGCTAGACGAGGCCCTCAGCGCAGCCTGCAGACAGGAGGGAGAAATGGAGCAGTATCTAGAGGAGAAGAAGGCTTCGCAGAAGAGGCCGGCAGCGACTTTCCAGCGGCAAGACAAGAGGAAGACGGTGTACCAGACACCGCAGAAACAAGTGGCAGTCAGCAACTATCAGGTACCCTCTGTACGTTCCCCCGGTGCGAAGAAGGAGTGTCCCCATTGTGGGAAGACCCATGGAGGTTCGGGTGTTGGTTAATAGCGGGTAGATGCCTAAAGTGTGGGAGCAGCGACCACAAGATCAAGGATTGCCCGAGGCTTCAGCAGGAAGCTCAGCGAGGAGCGCCAGTACCAGCAGTAGCGGCAGCCGCGCCAGCTACAGGACGACCAGGAAGGCCTCGAGCCCCAGCTCGAGTGTTTGCTTTAGCTCGTGAGGACGCCGAGCAGGCGGAGCATGTCACCGAAGGTACAGTTTTACTTTTCGGTGTGCACGCTCGGGTTTTGTTTGATACGGGTGCTACTCACTCGTTCATTTCCGAGCGGTTCGCTAGGCAGTTAGCCCTAGAGTCAGGCATAGAGTCTGAGGAGTTAGAGGTCCCTTTGTCTGTGCACACCCCTGCGGGCACGGTATCGACTAGGAAGTGCATTCCGTCGTTACCTGTGTGCATTGAGGATAGATTCCTAGATGGGTGTTTCTTCTTGCTAAAGATGAAGGACTATGATTGTATTCTTGGTCTGGATTGGCTAGAGGAGCACTATGCGTTAGTGGATTGTCGTAGAAAGAAGATTGTGTTCCGCATTCCTGGCGAGGACGAGTTCTCTCATCCCTTGCCAAAGAACTTAGCGGGAAAGTTAGTCATCTCTGCCATGAAGGCGATGCGTATGGTGAACAAGGGTTGTGACGCATTTCTTGCCAGCGTTATGCTAGTACCCGATGCTGGTTCGTCACTGACTCTTGCAGAGATCGATGTGGTGCAGGACTTTCCAGATGTCTTTCCCGATGACTTGTCTGGATTGCCACCGGATAGGGAGATAGAGTTCACTATAGAGTTGCTTCCAGGCACCTCTCCTATCTCGAAGGCCCCATATCGGATGGCCCCTGCAGAATTAGCCGAGTTGAGGAAGCAATTGCAGGAATTGCTCGATAAGGGATTTATTCGCCCCAGTGTTTCCCCTTGGGGCGCGCCTGTATTATTCGTCAAGAAGAAAGACGGGTCACTTCGGTTGTGCATCGATTATAGGAAGCTAAACCAGGTGACTGTGAAGAACAGGTATCCCTTACCTCGGATTGATGATCTGTTTGACCAGTTGCGAGAGGCATCAGTCTTTTCCAAGATTGACTTGCGATCTGGTTATCATCAGTTGAGGATTAGGAGTGAGGATGTGTCCAAGACGGCATTTAGAACCCGTTATGGACATTATGAGTTTTTGGTTCTTCCCTTCGGATTGACCAACGCCCCTGCAGCGTTCATGGATCTCATGAACCGGGTGTTTAGTCCGTATCTAGATAGCTTTGTTGTTGTGTTTATTGATGACGTGTTGGTCTATTCTCCGGATGAGACCACACATCGTCAGCATTTGAGGTTAGTCTTAGAGGTTCTCCGTGAGCACAAACTGTATGCAAAGTACAGCAAGTGCGAGTTCTGGTTGCGCGAGGTTCACTTTCTCGGGCATGTTATCTCCGGCGCTGGTGTAGCTGTTGATCCAGCAAAGATCCAGGCAGTTATGGATTGGGATGTTCCCAAGACCCCTTCGGAGATTCGTAGTTTCCTTGGGTTAGCTGGTTACTATCGGCGATTCATTGAGGGTTTCTCATCCATCGCCGCCCCTATGACAAAGCTGACCAGAAAGGGTGAGAAGTTTGTATGGTCTGAGGCATGTGAGCGCAGCTTTCAGCTATTGAAGGCTAAGCTTACTTCTGCTCCGGTATTGGTATTGCCCAGTGGTCTAGAAGGCTTTGCCATTTATACGGATGCATCTCGGATTGGTTTAGGCTGTGTGCTCATGCAGCAAGAGAGGGTAGTAGCTTATGCTTCTCGTCAGTTGAAGGAGCATGAGAGGAACTATCCGACTCATGATTTAGAGCTAGCAGCTGTGGTTCATGCACTAAAGATCTGGAGGCACTATCTTTATGGTGTCAGATTTGAGGTGTTTACCGACCACAAGAGCTTGAGGTATCTTTTCTCCCAAAAGGAATTAAACCTGAGGCAGAGAAGATGGATTGAGTTCTTGAAGGACTATGACTTCGACCTTCAGTATCATCCTGGAAAGGCGAACGTCGTAGCGGATGCTCTTAGTAGGAAGAGGTCTTCGCTCCAGCAGGATTGGAAGATGTTGGAGGATGCAGCGTGCTCTATGACCGAGTTAGAGCCATCGTTGTGTCAGGCTTTTGTAGCTCAGCTATCCCTTAGATCCTCAGTCTTGGATGAGGTGATTGAGCAGCAGAAAGCCGATCCTAGATTGTTAGAGTTAGTGGGTAAGGCGGGCATTGCTCGTGATGAGGACGGTGTGATTAGATTTCAGCACCGCGTTTGTGTCCCCGATGTAGTAGATGTCCGTGAGCATGTGTTGGCGGAGGCTCATAGATCGCGATTCTCTATTCATCCGGGTAACACTAAGATGTATCAAGACCTGAAGAGATCATTTTGGTGGTCCGGCATGAAGAAGGATGTTGCGGATTATGTGTCTAGATGTCTAGTATGTCAGCAGGTGAAAGCCGAGCGGCAGCGACCATCCGGCCTTATGCAGAGGATGGATATCCCCGTATGGAAGTGGGAAGCTGTCACTATGGATTTCGTATCGGGTTTGCCTCGATCTAGAAGGGGCAATGACTCGATTTGGGTAGTTGTAGATAGATTCTCGAAGACTGCTCATTTCTTACCTATGAAGAAGAAGCAGTCAGTAGAGAGCTTAGCTAGATTGTATGTTAGCGGTATCGTTAGATTGCATGGTGTGCCGAAGTCGATCATTTCGGATCGAGATCCGAGATTTACTTCGAGATTGTGGAAGGGTCTTCAGGATGCGTTAGGTTCGGAGCTTAAGCTCAGTTCGGCGTTTCATCCCCAGACCGATGGACAGTCCGAGAGGACTATCCAGACGCTCGAGGATATGTTGAGAGCGTGTGTTCTGGATTGGAAGGATGATTGGGAGCGTCATTTACCTCTTGTGGAGTTCGCATACAACAACAGCTTTCATGCTAGTATTGGAATGGCTCCATTCGAGGCGTTGTATGGTAGGCCCTGCAGATCTCCTTTATGTTAGGCAGTTGATCGGACCGGAGTTGGTTCAGGAAACTTCGGATAAGATTCAGCTTATCAGGAAAAGGCTTGTTGCGGCACAGGATAGGCAGAAGAGTTATGCCGACAACAGGAGAAAGGATTTGGAGTTCGAGGTTGGCGATCATGTCTTCTTGAAGATATCGCCTACTCGTGGAGTTGTCAGATTTGGCAGGCATAGCAAGCTAAGCCCTAGGTTCATTGGCCCATATGAGATTCTCAGACGTTTGGGCAACGTGGCGTACGAGCTAGCTTTACCCCCAGCTTTGGCTAGCGTTCACCCGGTATTCCACGTATCTATGCTCAGGAAGTATGTCCGAGATCCGTCTCATGTGATTAGTCATGAGCCAGTGGAGATCCAGCCAGATCTTTCGTATGTCGAGCAGCCAGTAGCCATTCTTGACCGGAAGGTTCAGCATCTCCGGAACAAGAGTATCGCGTCGGTGAAAGTTCTATGGCGGAACTTCTCACGTGAGGAGGCTACGTGGGAGCTTGAGGATGCGATGAAGAAGAAGTATCCCCTTTTGTTTGAGTAGTGTCGTTCTAACTTCGAGGACGAAGTTTTCTTTAAGGGGGAGAGGGTGTAAGACCCTCGAATTTCCGTCGTATTTTTCGTATTTATGTGTGTATATTGTGTTGAGTATGTATGTACGTATTTACGTGGATATTAAAATAGTATAAATACGTGTACATGTGTTTATATTAAACGTAAATAATGTATGTATTGCATGATGATAGTGTGAATATAATACCATGTACATATGCATGTATAGAAGCTTGGTATGCATGGTTTTCTGCATAAATTAGGGTTCTGGCCGCAGGACCTTTTGGCGTCAATCCCCAGGCCGTTGAGGTGGTGTTAGCGTCCAACCCTGGACGCCAACACTAACTCCGGCGTCCAGCGATCTGGACGTCAACTTCTCTGGCCTGCATGCGCAGCAGAGCTGCTATCTTCTGAAACAAGGCATGGCAACCATGGGGGGATGTCCCCCAACGGCTCTAGGGCTGTCTAATCGGCATGGTGAGTGGGTGAGGGCCTCTCCTACACCCTGAACCCGAAATGGTCTCTCCCCACTTCTCATTTCACCCTTGCAAGAGGAGAGAAGAGGAGAGAAAACCCTAGAGCATTCTGTGAGAAAGCCCCACTTTAGAACCCCTAAAATCCGACCCCTTGAAACTGGTTTTGGAGATCTTCTGCATCAAGGAGGGAGCTGAAGCATAGGGGAAGGCTCCCCATCATCCCCTCGGCGTGGAGATCACCCAGGAGCTCGGAGGAAGGCGATCTTGGAGGTGCTTCTGCAACTTCTTGGAACTGCCCAAGGAGGTCTTCTTCGAGCCATAAAACTCTTGGAGGATTTTTAGAGAGGCAAGTGACCTATCTATGGTATCCCCGTATGAGTCTAGGAGGTTTTTATGATTTTTATGGAATTTCCCTCGAGTCCTAGACCCTCCATTTCACCCAAATTTCAGAGCTCGGGTCTGTGTTTCTGCACAGACCTGAGTAAACGGCAAGGTCCCTGGACGCCTGTGATGATCTTGGCGTCCATCGACCCTGCCGCTGACTCTGAGTCAGCGGCCAGAGACCGCCGTCTAGTTCTTCAGGACAGAACAGTGAGCTGTTCTGTCCCTCTTATACGTTAATTTCGTTATGATTTTCGTGATGAGGATATATGGTATTCCTATAAGCTATGTATATTGTGCATAGTGGTTGTGGATGTATGTGAGTTGTGTTGGCAAATGTGGAAAAATGATGTCTTTAAACTTGTGAGCATAACTTGTAGATAATTTTTGCAAATTAATGTTCCATGATTAGGATTAGCCAAATGTCTCGTTTTCAGTCTATTCATGAAATATTGTGGGACATGTATGTATGTTCTGAATTTTTTGTAATTCATGCATACTTGTGGAATTACTAGAAAGTTCGATTCGGTAAAATAAAAGCATGTAAAAATGGTTTGTGGTAACGGATTTATAGATGTATGAATTAGGATGATGTTGTATTCTGAAATCATGCATTAGTGTTTTCTGTGCAAAACAGTAAGTGGGTGAATTTCAAATGTGTTAGACCCATGTTAGCATAAGTTGTGAATAATATGCTAATTAGGTGTTTGATTTTCTGTAAATCCTATGTAGCTCAGAAAAATCTGAAAAATTGAGGGTATGATTTTGAACCCGAAAACAGCATGTGGTTAAAATTTCAGGTTAATTGGAACAGTAAATAAAAAGTTATGTGTTTCATGTGAATTGTGAATAATTCGTACATATGATAGTAATGTGATTTTATTTTGTTTAAACCAGCATGATTGGTGTGTTTACTATGTGTTGAATCTTGAAAACTCTGTAGTACCATGTTAGGAAAACAGAGGTGTTCATGTGAGTAAGAAAGTGTGAATGAAATGAAGAGTGCCAAGTGTAAAACCATGTGTAAAACGTTAAATGTGTAAAAGTGTAAACTGTGCCAATGTGATACTGCTTCCGAGAAGGCAGTGGAGCTGTATCAGGGAAAAGTCCCCCTGAGAAAGTTCATTGTGTTAAGTGACCCTAAGGGCATTAGGGGGAAATCCTGGAGGTGGACAAGTACCACTGGTTAGGGTGGAGACTTGTTCTCCCGGTCTGCGCAGTCCAAGAGTCACCATTGAATTGCCTAGATGGTGTCTATGTGTTATGTGATGTGAATGTGTCCTTCTTTGGTGGTTTGGACTATGTGTCACGGCACCTAAAATATGTGTAAAGTGTAATGTGTAAAGTGTATGTGACCATGTGTAAATGTGTAAGTGATATGTGAATGTGCATGTGTAAAGTGTAACCATGTGAAAAGAGGAAATTGTGTAAAAAGAAAATGTGAAATTCTAGATGTGTAAAATGTGTATTGAAATCATGTGAGGCTAAATCTGAAACCGTATGAATTCAGCAAACGCATGTTAGCAATTCCATGTTTATGTGTGCAAATTGTTTAGAATCCCTGATTTGGAACAATTAATGAGTATGTGTGCAAAGTGGCATGATGGATTGTTCATATGTTATGTTCTAAGCCACATTGTAGCTTTCATGTGTAGGTTTATAGTCTTTGAACCATGCAAAATCAGCAACCTAAAGCATGTGAAAAAGTTATGTAGGTACTTAAGAACATGTGGAATCCATGCTAATTATGTTCCCCGTTCATGTATGTAAATTGTCCATGTTGATGTTTGGTCCTTTATAAGGTTAAAGTTCATAAGTGAATGGATTAGAGACCATGTGATAGGTGAATGTTATATTTTTGAAATCTGAAAGCATGCGTTATGTATAAAATTGTAGAACCTTCATGATAGGTTGAAAACTAATGGACTAGCATGCTATGTGTTGGTAATTGTATATGTGCTTGTAGAAACCACTAGGACTTGTACGTGTATATCATGCATAGTGTTACTTGCTGAGTCCCTAAACTCACTCCTTGCTTCGGCGTACAGGTCTAGTTGGTGACACCGTACCCTCGGAGGAGGCAGCAGAGACGGACTCCGAGCGTGGAGACTAGCCAGCTTTTGAGATCCTTGTGATTGTGTGTACTTCTTAGTATGTACTTGGACATTGTATTAGAACTATCATTAAAAGAATGTAATATGTGGACATTTTGTATCTCTATTTCAGCAATTTAAATCATGTGAATTTTAGTTCCTTTTTGCAAGTTGTAAACTGCATGTATGTTTAATGTGGATGATGAATGAATGGAGATAGTTCTCTTTTACTTCCGCTACTCTGTTATATATATTCGCGTGTATCTCAGCTGTTTGTATCGTTGGGTAAATGTCCCACTGTGAGGACTCTCGCTATACCGACGTGGGTTGGTATAACCGTACCGGCGTAACGAGGGCCGTCACAGAACCACCTAAAAATCCTTGTGCATTTGTCTAATTGTGGTTTGATCTTTTCATCTGTTAGATGCTTGCATAGGATCGGTTAATATTCACTTAATCAACTTGTTTCACATCTATTTTACCAACTCACTCAAATCTCATCAGATCTGTGGTTTTTCACTGATAAAATTGCCTCTAATTCAAAAGTGTTTTTAATTTGCTTAAGCTTCCGCAGAAAATGGCATAGATCTATTCATCCCCCCCTTCTAGATCTTATCCACACCTTCACTTCGATCCTTCAATTGGTATCAAAGCGGGTTTACTTTGATCTGATTTGATCTGAGCAGTTTTTGTTTCTGAGTGTTGTGTGTTTGAGTTTTTGCCTATTTGTTTGCTAAGCATTTTCTTTCTGCTTTAGAGTCATGGATTCCAAAGGTTTCATAGCTGAGGGTCATTCCATAAATAGGCTACCATTCTTTAATGGGACGGACTATTCTTATTGGAAAAACAGAATGCAAGTATTTTTAAGGGCCCAGAACTATGAGATCTGGAAAGTAGTGGAAGTGGGTCCCTATGAAAACCAGGGAGAAGAAGACACCTAGACTAGGGAACAAATAAGGAAAGCTACATTGAATTATAGTGCCATGAACATGATTCAATGTGCTGTCCATCCCAAGGAGTATTCGAGAATCTCAATATGCAAATCTACCAAAGAGATGTGGGATAAACTCGAATTACTCTATGAGGGAACATCACAACTGGAAAGTAGTGGAAGTGGGTCCCTATGAAAACCAGGGAGAAGAAGACACCTAGACTAGGGAACAAATAAGGAAAGCTACATTGAATTATAGTGCCATGAACATGATTCAATGTGCTGTCCATCCCAAGGAGTATTCGAGAATCTCAATATGCAAATCTGCCAAAGAGATGTGGGATAAACTCGAATTACTCTATGAGGGAACATCACAAGTAAAGGAGACTAAGGCAAATATTCTAGTTTCAGAATATGAACTTTTCATGATGAAGCCTAACGAAAATATTTCTGAAATGTTTGCCAGGTTCATGGTGATTGTGAATGGATTAAAGGCCTTGGGTAAGGAATATACAGATGCAGACTTGGTAAGAAAAATCTTACGTTCACTTTCTTCAATTTGGCATACAAAGGCCACTGTCATTGAAGATTCAAAAGATCTGTCCAAAATCTCTTTGGATGAATTGATTGGATCCTTAATGACATATGAAATCAACTTAAAGAGAAATGAAGAACACATAATTAAGACCAAGCCTATGGCACTTAAGGCCTCTTCAAGCAATAAACATAAAAGTCAGGAAAAGACAAGTTCTGAGGAGTCTGAGTCAAATGAGGATGAAATTGCCCTCATGACCAGGCAATTCAGAAAATTCTTGAAATACAGAAAAGGAAAAATGTCAGGGAAAAAGAAGTTTTTCTCAGGTAAGAAAAACACTTCCTCTTCTAATTTCAACAAGAATCACAAATCTGACGAAAATATTGTCTGTTACAGGTGCAACAAACCAGGACACATGAAGGGAGAGTGTCCTGAGAACAAGAAGGAAAAGCACAAGAAGTTCCAGAAATTTAAGAAGCCAAAGGCCATGGTAGCCACTTGGTCTGACGAAGACTCAAGTGAAGAAGAAGAAGACAAGAAATCCTCAAGCTCTGAGAGTGAGGAAGTCTGCTTCATGGCCAACAATTCTGAAGAACAGGTAAATACTTCTTTTGAAGACTTTACTGTTGAAGATTGGCAAGATGTGTATGCAGAATTAGTTGAAAAATACTCTGAATTGAGAAAAGAAAACAAACACATCAAAAAGAAAATTGAAAATCTTTATAATAACCAATCTTCAAACAACAGAACTTGTGAACTGGAAACTGAAATAACAGAATTGCATGAAGAAAAGGAAAATCTCCTGAACCTTATTGATGAACTAAAACTTGCCTCTCAAAAGGCCTCCCAAGAATTCAAAAACTTAACTGAAAAGCTAGAAATTGAAAAACAAGAAAAACAACAGAAGATTGAAGAAATTGAAACTCTTAAAAACTAGCTAAAAGAAAGGGATGAAGTTATCCAAACCTTCACAAAAGGTAAAGATAACTTAGAGGCACTACTAGGAACCACCATGACAACTACCTCTCATGGATTAGGATTCAATAAAAAGAAACCCATGAAAGACAAATCTGGTGAGAAAAAGGGCAAAGCACCACTAATTAAATTTGTCAAGGGTCCTAATCTTGAGAACACAGAAATTCAAAAAACAGCAAACAAAACCTTAAACAAAACACAAAACAAAGCAAAAACTCAAAAACAAAAGAAGACAATCAGGTCGACACAGTCCCCTAACAGGTCGACACCAGTCCACAAGAACAAGACTTCTGTGGCTGCTATGTCGACACCAGTACAGGAGAGGTCGACCTGCTCAACATCAAAAGCTGCAAACAACTCAACCAAAAATTCAAATAAAAATTTGAAAAATAAGAAAAAGTCAAAAGAAATAATTCATGAAAAACCTTGGACCTCCAAGACAACATTTCAAGATGATTGGACCAATCCTTGGAGTCAATGGTATGAAAATCCATGTTGGTATCATCCTCAATTCCTTTATCCAAATTTCTTGATGTACCAACAAAATCCCTAGATTCCACCTCCTCATCTGAACTCCAATTTTCAAATGAAAAACTCCCCTCCTACCAAAAACAAAAATCTTGGTGCTTTCATTCCTAAAAGAAAGAACAAACAGAAAAAGACTGAAAACACCAATGTAACAAAACAAAAATCAAAAACAGGTCAAATTTGGGTGAGAAAAGATTTACTGACAGTGTTCAAACATTCTGATGGTCCCAACTCTGTTTGGGTACCAAAATCTTCTCTCCACTGATCATTTTGCAGGAAGGTCGTGCACCCAACACCAATGTATGGTTTCTTGACAGTGGGTGTTCACGACACATGACGGGAGACAGAGCCAAATTCTCATTCCTGCTTGAAAAGGAGGGAGGGTCAGTTACATTTGGAGGTAAAAATAAAGGAAAGATCATTGGATCTGGAAAGGTTGGTCAAACTTCTTCAAACTCAGTAGATAATGTTTTATTAGTTGATGGTCTTGATTATAATTTGCTCAGTATCAGCCAACTATGTGACAAAGGTCACAAAGTTGTGTTTGAATCTGATTTTTGTAAGATAATTGATTCATCAACTGATAAACTCAAATTCTTTAGAAAAAGAGAAAACAATGTCTACATGATCAACCTTAATAAAAACTTTTCTGAATATCTTTGTTTTGTTGCAAATAAAGATGAAATTGCATGGACTTGGCACAAAAGACTTGGCCATGCAAGTTTCAGAACATTGAATAAGTTGTTAAGACTAAACTTGGTTAAGGGTCTTCCTGAATCTTTTTCTAATGTTGAAGATCAAGTTTGTGAGATATGTGCTAAAGGAAAACAAACTAGGAAATCTCTTCAATGAGGTACTTACATCTAGGCCACTAGAACTTCTTCACATGGACCTTTTTGGGCCAACAAGAGTTCTAAGCTTAAGTGGCAAGAGATATGGATTTGTAATCATTGATGACTTTACTAGATTTACTTGGGTTATCTTTCTATCCCACAAAAGTGATACTTGCCTTGAATTCAGGAATTTCTGTACCACTATCTTAACAACTTATCCATATAAAATCAAAAACATTTTAACTGATCGTGGGGGTGAATTTGATAACACATCATTTTCTAATCTATGTGCTGAATTTCAAATATTTCACAAGTTTTATTCACCTAGAACTCCAGAACAAAATGGAGTTGTGGAAAGAAAGAATAGAACTCTTGTGGAAATGGCTAGATCCATGCTCTTAGGAAGTAATCTGCCCAAATCCTTCTGGGCTGAAGCTGTTAACACAGCCAATCATATCCTAAATAGAGCTTTGATCAGACCAAAGATCAGAAAAAAACCCCCTATGAATTGTTGAAAAACAAAAAGCCAACTGTTTCTTATTTCAAAACTTTTCGGTGCAAATGCTTTGTACACAATAATAACAAAGAAAACCTTGACAAGTTTGATGCTAAGAGTCAGGAAGCTATCTTCCTTGGCTATTCTGAAGTGTCAAGGGCTTTCAAAGTGTACATTCTAAAAACCAAAACTGTTGAAGAATCTCCACATGTTATTTTTGATGAAAATTCCTTTTCCACTAATGATTCTAAATCTTGCAGGGAAAGACAAGACAATGAAGAGGATGAATTCATTGTGGACTCTTCACCAACTGTTGAGGAGTTTGAAAACAGTGAAGAGAACCTAAACACACCATCTCCAAGTGGGTCAGGTAACATTGTCCCAGAAGTGGGTACTTCTGAACAGGTAATTTCTAAACATAGGTTTTTAAAAGATCACCCATTAGATAATGTGGTTGGCAACTTGCATGATAGAGTTAGGACCAGATCATCCTTCTTGCAAAATATTGAAGAAGACCCACTAGCTCTAATTTCCCAAATTGAACCCAAGTCAATTGATGAAGCCTTATCCAGTTCTGATTGGATTAATGCTATGCATGATGAGCTTCATCAATTCGAAAGAAATCAAGTATGGGAATTAGTACCTAGACCTAGTGACCAAGCAGTAATTGGTACTAGATGGGTTTTCAGAAATAAGTTAAATGAATCTGGTCAGGTAATTAGAAATAAAGCTAGGCTAGTTGCAAAGGGGTACAATCAAGAGTTTGGAATTGATTTTAAAGAGTCATATGCCCCTGTAGCTAGACTAGAAGCTGTAAGAATTTTCCTTACTTTTGCATCCTCCATGAAATTCAAAGCCTATCAAATGGATGTCAAAAGTGCATTCTTAAATGGATATATAAAGGAAAATGTTTTTGTTGAACAACCTCCTGGATATGAAAATGAAAAATATCCTAACCATGTTTTCAAGCTTAATAAGGCTCTCTATGGTCTTAAGCAAGCTCCAAGAGCTTGGTATGACCAGTTGAGTTCCTTTTTACTTGAAAAGGGATATTCTAGAGGTAATGTTGACCAAACATTGTTCACAAAAATAGTTAAAAATCAAATAATTGTAGTCCAAATTTATGTTGATGACATAATATTTGGATCAACCAATAAAGGCCTTTGCACTGAATTTTCAAATCAAATGAAGAATGAATTTGAAATGAGCTTAATGGGAGATTTAACATTCTTTTTGGGATTGCAGGTTAACCAAACACATGAAGGAATCTTCATCAGTCAAACCAAATATGTCAAGGAGCTATTAAAGAGGTTTGACTTTCAGAACCTTAAGCACTCAAGCACACCAATTGCAAATAATGCTAAACTAGAAGAAGATCCATCTGGTAAGTCAGTAGATCCAAAGACCTACAGAGGTATGATATTCAGTTTTGTGTGTGTTTATGTGCTAGATTCCAATCTAATCCTAAAGAAAGTCACATGCTTGCTGTTAAACGAATCTTCAAATATCTTGTTGGAACATGTGACTTAGGTATTTGGTATCCTGCTGGTTGCAAATTAGATCTGTTTGTCTATTGTGATGCTGATTATGCTGGGTGCAAATTAGATAGAAAAAGCACAAGTGGCTTGTGTCTATTTCTAGGTGGGTGCCTTATCTCTTGGTCTTCTAAGAAGCAACATTCAGTTGCTCTGTCAACTGCAGAAGCTGAATATGTTGCAGCAGGTAGATGTGGAACTCAGATTCTCTGGGTGAAACATTAACTTCTTGATTACAACCAAGATTTAGGGTGTGTACCCATCTTATGTGATAACACTAGTGCCATAAATTTGTCTAAAAACCCCATTCAGCACTCCAGAACAAAACACATTGAAATTAGGCATCATTTCTTAAGAGATGAGGTTGCCAAGAAATCCTTTGAACTCCACTTCATTGAAACTGAAAAACAAATTGCAGACATATTCACTAAACCCCTTCCTGAAAACAGATTTTCATCTTTAAGGAGAGAACTTCGTCTTTGTAAATGTCCACCTTCATGATCTCTCTCAAGGTTTGGGTTGAGTGTAATGCATTGTTTAAGGGGGAGTTCTTTGCATCTCATAATTCTTTGCTTCCTTGAGTTACATTGTTCATATCTCTCTCACTTTCAATTCTATTCCCCTTTTTACAATAAACTCTCCAACTCTTATTGTGTTGAAATTTCTTGGTATATCAAATGGTGATTTGGAGAATGACAAGTTATGCTTGTCTGGACACTTTCACTATGCGAGAGTATATGTCTCCGCCAAGTACTAAGAAATGGATATGCAATTGTTGAGGGGGAGCTTTTATTGTTCAAAGAGGATACTATTTCTGATTTCAAAAACTTGCTTATTTTCACTTCCATTTCTTTTTGATAATGAATTCTTCAACTCTTATTGTATTGAAATTTCTTGGTATATCAAATGGTGTTTGGAGAAGGACAAGTTAGGCTTGTCTGGAAACCTTTCATTATGCGTGAGTATATGTCTCCGCCAAGTAGCAAGAAATGGATATGCAATTGTTGAGGGGGAGTCTTTGTTGTCTAAGAAGAAAACTTTTCTGATTTCTAAAATTTACATATCTTTATTTTGATGAAAAGTGATTGAAATCATCATCTCAGGGGGAGCTAGAAAATTCACAAGTCATGACTTTGCAAAATTCAAATTTTTTCTTGAATCTCATCAATTCCTTGCATGATGTCATCATTTAAAAGTCTAGAGTCTCAAAATGAACCCTTGAGTGATCTATTATATTTTTTACTAATCAACTTTCAACTATATCTTTCAACCCACAGAAATTCAGATCTCTTCCTAGACTAAACATCAACTTGTGCCTTGAACTTAAAACATTTCCTTGGTTTGCAACTGATGATTGGATGTATTTGATTTCTATCTCACAAACTCTTCAAAAAAATTTTAAAATTCAACAGAGCAATGGCACTTGTGCTGAGAAACTGCACACCTTCACAATGAATGAAGTGCCATGTATGTCATGAGGCACTATTGCTAACTCTGGTCAAAGGGGAAACATAATAAAAATAAATTCAAAACAAAAGCAAAATGTGCTATGTTTTTTTATGATGACTGAGTAACTGGAAATATTGGCGTCTACAAAACGTATATTTTCATGTCAAAAGGTCATCATTTACCCCTTTGAGACTTAACAATGACTAAATCTTAAGTATCCAAGGACTATGGTGTGTAAAAAGCACTAGTACTTGAGTGAAAGAGATTTATATCATTTGATAGTTTGTTAAAAGAACAAAATGTGAACATTATTGGAGATGTGTCTAGAAAGAATCATCTTCATTCCTCATCCAGTTGTTCTTTGAGATTGTGTTTTATTTTCAACATAATTGTATTTAGTCTAGATGACATCTTTAATTCTTTAAAGTTGAGAAATATGGTAGTTTATAGTTGATTGTTAGATATATTATATCCCTCAATTTCTCATTTTGTTGATTCAAGTCTTGGAATGCTAATATCCTGTTGGAAATTGTTTGAAAAACTTGAATTGTGATGAATCTTTTGCAAAATATAACAAATGAATTTTTAAGACTCTTAAAAATCCTTGAAATGATAATTCCTCTCATTGTTCATCATTCTAGAGATGTCCCAAAATTTCTCAAAAATTCTCACACAAAAATTCAAATTTTCCTCAAAGGCCAGGTCGACACACTCCTATCTCGTGTCGACACATACCCTAGGTCAGGTCGACACTACTCTCTTCCTATGTCGACACTGCCCTCTTGCCAGAACCTTTTAAACCGTGGGTTCAGGATAAGCCTTGTTGTTTCTGCGGGGTAGTGCACCACTACAAAACCCTTTTAGACATCAGGTCGACCCGACGGTCGCTCTCTTCTCATTTCCGGCAAGAAATCTCACACATCTCTCCCTCAATCAAAACCCTTTCTCCATCATCTCTCTTCTCCTTCATCAAACCCCGATTCCACTCCATCCTTGCAAACATGGTGAGAAAGATGGGTCCTCGCCGTGGAGCAAGATCCCAGGCTTCGTCCAGGCCGGTTCCTGCAGAGGATGATGTTCCTCAATTGCAAAGAAGAACAAAAAGGCGTAATGACCCTACAGAGCAACCAGGGTCCCCCTCTGCACCTCAGCCAGCACCCAAGAGAGGTAGACCCTCATCTTCAGGCAGAGGTAGGGTTTCTAGACCAGAGAATCCGGGCTCATCTTCAGGAGATTCTACAGAGTCTTCCAACTCTAAAGACACCCCTAGTGAAGCCAAGCTTATTCTAAAGCCCAGGATAGTGAACTTATCAGATGTTCAACTAGCAGACACATTTCCAGAAATTCAGACCTATTTCTCCTTTCAGTCTTGGTTGCCTTTCATTTCTGAGTTTCAAGTCAGTTATCCAAGACTTGTTAGGGAATTTTACAAGAACCTAAAGTGCACAGATGAAGGGTATGCATCAAAGGTTAAGGGAATAGCCATTGATATGCCAACTGATATAGCTGCCTCTATTTTCAAAGTACCAGATGAAGGGGCAGATTATCATCAATTTGAATTTGATCTTCATGAAGCCTATTCTATCTTGACAGGCCTACCTTCTGATGCATCTGATCCCAAACAAACCCATGTTACCAGATTCAACACAAATACCTTTCCTCCTGTGTTGAGAGTCCTCCACCACATATTGACCACCATTATCACTCCTCAAGGTGGTGGAAGGGACAGGTTGACAGATATTCAGAGGTTTGTTCTGTATTGCATGGTCAAAGATATCAAAATCAATCTTCATGTCATTATGTATCAAATCATATCTGAAACAACAAGGAAGGACCTCAAAAGATCTCTACCATATGCTGCACATCTGACCTCAGTCTTCCAGCATTTTGGTGTACCCTTGGAGAATGAGAAATCTCAATCTATTCCTAAGCCCAACATCTACACCTTCAAGAATATTCAAAAATTTATGGGATTTAGACTGGAGGGAAATCAAGTTAGGAGAGGGCCAGTTGTGGTTGAGGCCCCCCAAGCTCAGAAGGAACAGCCTCAAGATCAAGGGGACCAGCCCCAAGCTCAAGAGGAACAGCCTCCAGCTGAAGGGGACCAGCCCCAAAGTCAAGAGGATCAGCCTCCTTTGAATGAGGAACAGCCTCAAATTTCAACTGAAGGTGACATTCCTTTTCATGCCCCACTCTCACCTCAGTTTCCCCATTTCTCTCCTCAACCCAATTTTCAAGCATCCACATCTTCTGGTGGGCCTCTTGTTCCACCAGAATTGATCTCCTTCCTGAATGATAAGTTTGAAACCTTGAACTCCTCCATCCAAACCATGTCACAAACTTTTGAGTTGAGGGTTCAAAGATTAGAGAACACTGTATCTGCCAAATTCATAGAACAAAAAGTTGCCTCAGACTATGCAGCTCAAAGATTCAACAAACTGATTGGTACCTTGGCAGATGCCTCAGTACAGCTTAAGGAGCACCAGCAAGAGTTAGAGACAGTACTTCAGGGAATCTTGGCAAATTCCCAAGCTGATGTCTTTAACACCAACCAGACATTACATGAGATCACCAGCACAAGACTGTCCTTCGCTCATTTTGTGGATGATTTGGAAAGCATGAGGAACTTCAATGAGCATATTGATAAACAGCTATCTGATTTGACAAAAGAATTCAAGATATTGCAAAGACCTGGTTGGTCAGCTGGATCATCATCATCTTCACAGCCCATTGCAGCTGATCTAGCATGAATTCAAGCTACCTTGATAGAGAATTTAGATAGAATGGAACACTTCTTGCACACCAAACTGACAACCATTCAAGATCAAATGAAGACCAGCTTGACTTTTATGGAGAAAAGAATGTCTGACATTGAGACCATCTTACTTCCCCTTCCTCCTCCTCCTCCATCTTCTGCTTAATGTAATTTTTTCTTTTGATGATGTCAAAGGGGGAGAAGAAAGACAGAAAGAGAAATGTTAATGTTCTTTTGTAATCTTTTGGAATGATTGTAATGGTTCTCTTGATGAATGAAATGAAATGCTTTTCTGCTTAGCTTGAATGATATCTTTAATTGTGACTTCAATGTGAATGAAAATCTTTATGTGAATGTGATTGTTTGAATACTTGTCAAGTTGCTTGACTTCTGTGTACAAAAATTCTCATTTCAAGTAACATTGTGTTCCACAAATACATCATCAACCGTTACTGAAAAATATCAAAAGGTTTTTGACAAGTTTAAACAAAAAGAAAATAAAAATGTGAATAATAAAAATTGCTTAAAATCACACTTCATCAAAACCACATTGTAATATAGATTTATTGTTGCCATCATCAAAAAGGGGGAGATTGTTGGGTTGAGTGTATATTCATATCATTTCCCTCCTATTTTGATGATGACAAAAGGTGAATTTAAAGCAATGTAAATGAAACATGTCAAAAACATCATATCTGAAGTCAATGTTCAAAAAGCATGTTTCAAATCACATTTATCATTTATGTTCATGATAAATCATTTAACTAATGATATATGTGTTTAATTTTCAGGTACAAAAACTTTTTGCAAAAGAAGTGTCGACACACCCCTCAATGGTGTCGACACAACACCTAGTCTCAAAGGCAAAAAGCTGAAGAATTGCCTAGACTGTGTCAACACTAGTCCAGAAGCAGGTCGACACGAGTTGCAGATTCCAAGATTTACACTACTCAGGTCGACGCACTCTCAGGGTAGGTCGACACTGGATCCTGCTCCCAGAACAGCTATTTTCAGAACCAGGATAGCAGGTCGACACAATGCCAAAGCAGGTCGACACTGGATCCTGCTCCCAGAACAGCTGTTTTCAGAACCAGGATAGCAGGTCGACACAATGCCAAAGCAGGTCGACACTGGATCCTGCTCCCAGAACAGCTGTTTTCAGAACCAGGATAGCAGGTCGACACAATGCCAAAGCAGGTCGACACTGGATCAGCTCCCAGAATAGTCTGTTTCAAGATCTGGGCAGTGTGTCGACACCACCACCAGGGCAGGTCGACACACTACGGAAAGATTCCATCCTAAGATGGATGTTTGCCACGTGTCAACCTAGGGCGATGGGGTATCAACCTAGAATCGTGTGCCCTTGTACCTAAAGGGTATCTTTGGAATCTTTTGGGTATAAAAGGTCCCTAATCGGCCCCCCATCAAATCAGAAGAGACCCAACCAACTCTTAGAGCCTCCTGAAAGTTTCCTGGCGGCTACAAGAGGTCGTCTCCCTCCCCTGCTCTCCAAGTGCTTCCAGAAGATCAATTCTCACCAATCCAAGTGTGAGAATTGGAGTGTGATCCCTGCAGAAACCTCTGAAGCATCTCAAGGAAGCAGATCCAGTAGAAGCCTTCGTTGGAGAAGAATTCAAGGAAGATCCAACAATTCCAAAGTGCAGAGCATCGGTTTTGGACTTCAAGATTGCAAGCCTCTTCCCAATCCAAGCTTCTACAAGGGAGTACACTTGAAGAACGAAGTTATTTAATACAATTCATTGTACTTCTGTTCTTCTGAGATATCTTTTGAGATTATGCAAGTGCTTCTGCATAGCTCTCATTAGTGCTCTCATTTTCGACTAGATCTGTTGCTAGAAGGTCTATGTCTTAAGTTGGTGTCTAGCAAGTCTTATGTGAGCATTGTGCTCAAGTTGTGTGAGCATTGTGCTCAGGTTGTAAGCTCTCAAGTGTTGGAGTTGTCAGGCTCCAGTGGGTGTGTTACCCAGTTGTTTTAGTGAATCCTCACGGGGTGTGAGGGGTGGATGTAGGAATCACTTGGCTGATTTCCGAACCACCTAAAAATCCTTGTGCATTTGTCTAATTATGGTTTGATCATTTCATCTGTTAGATGCTTGCATAGGATCGGTTAATATTCACTTAATCAACTTGTTTCACATCTATTTTACCAACTCACTCAAATCTCATCAGATCTGTGGTTTTTCACTAATAAAATTGCCTCTGATTCAAAAGTGTTTTTAATTTGCTTAAGCTTCCGCAGAAAATGGCATAGATCTATTCATCCCCCCCTTCTAGATCTTATCCACACCTTCACTTCGATCCTTCAATTTCTTTTAGGTGATAGTAATGTAGCATATCAACTGTTTGGATCGTCTTATATTCGTTGTGGTGGCCAGTGTGTGGCCCACATTGTGTGTAGCAGGTGCTTACACAAGTTTTCGGGGCGTTATGGGCCGGCTGGTTGGCCCAAAACGCAGGTTTGTTCTCTGTCTTCGAACGCACCAGAGGGGCGCGTCGCCTTCTTATCACGACACCCGGGGACATCGCGTTCTGGTTGCCGCTGTTTTGGCTCGTCGTCTGCATGCGTGCCGCGTGTGGCGCGCGGGACAGGCGTGCTGACGTCGATAGGAGGATCGCGACGGGCAGCCGCGTCGCGACCTGGTCACGACGTAGCGATATGTCGCGTTCCCAACCGAGCTACATTTTTAAGAAACCCTGGAAGAACAGAGCTTCCACAAGCTATGCTCGTCCAGGGGAGGTTTTGCTCGTGGGATTTTGGGCGATTCGAGCTCGTGGGTCTCGGTTGGGCGTATTCTCGCCGTAAGGATCGCGTGTAGAGCGGGAGAAATGCTGGGTTATCGCCAGTTTTCGTGTTCTTCATCAAGGTAGGGAGATTCTACCCTGGAATCATTGTGTGTATGTTGTGTGATGTGTTTACAACTTTAAGAACCATAGATGGCATGCTAGGACATCACAAAGAGCATGAAAAATGGATTGGAAACCATGTATGGCAAGGTTTTTAGGGTTTTGTGGTGAAGGGGACCCGGATAGGGTTTTTCGCCTATGAAGGCAAAGGTCTCCCCTGTCGCGATCTGATCGTGACAGGACGATACGTTGCGTTCTCTCTCTTAGTGGCGACATGTCGGGGTGTCGCGACCTGATAGCGGCCTAGGACCCTGTCGCGATCACAGCCGAGAGTTGCTATTTGCGCATAAGTGTTATTGTATGTATCTGTTACTGTTTAACCGATGCATGGCCTAGTTAACCGATGTATGTAGAGGTGGTTTATGGTGCTTTGGCACTTGTTGCGCTCCTCGGGAGTGTTGTTCACATGGTGAGCTACAGGCTCACGTAGTTGTGTGTGGGACTGGTTTTAGTGAACCGTATGTGTTCACGTGGTTTGCGTAGCTTGCACGAGTTTCTGTGTGCGTGGCAGGTAGTGTTACGCCTTCCGTGGTTACCTCTTCAGTTGGGAGCCCCAGGTTCTGAGGTGAGCCAGGAACGTGGGTGTGCTCGGGGTTTGTCCCAGTACAGTGGTATCGTTAGGGTCTTGTCGTCTTCTGGACACCCTCGCTCTCGAGGAGAGTTGTCGTCCGACTGAGGGAAAGACGGCAGGGACAGTGACTTGTGAGAGTTTGTTGTTTAGTCACTTGTAGCGCGCTCGTAGTTGGGGGGACGGACACCAGTAGACATACTGGACCCCAGCTAGTCCTCTTTCCAATGCCTCACTTTAGGGAGCTTCTGCCGGAGTCCCTAAAGGTGACAGGCATGGGCCTGCGGGGTGTGACCTGCAGGTGTGGTGGTTTGGTTGGTCTCCACAGTTCTTGTTTGGTTTAGTGTAGCGGCAGCTGGACCTTTCGTTCGTGGCTGCGAGACTGAGAGGTAGACCTGTGTGTTTGTCCGGGTTGGTTGCTGGTGTCGCGAGCCAGGCTACGCGACCCGAGTTTGGCGTTTACCTACTTTAGCTCGTACACCTATTTGGGTTTTCCGTTTATTTAGTAAAGTCATGTTTGAGGTCAGCAGATGGTAAGTAAATTACAGCTTTAATATATTGCTTAGAGAATTCTATAAATTGCTATAGAATAGCTTCCTGCTTAGTTACTTGAGTTGTGGTTTGCTCGGTTTCTTTGGGGGAGTTTCCCTACTGAGCCAGTGACTAGCGAGGCTCACCCCCCCTACTCCTTTCAGGTGAGGGAGAGCAAGAGGCTTCCCATCCGTCTTCTAGTTCTGGGCCGCACCGTAGCGGAGCAGGGTCTGCGCCACCTCCAGCAGTGTAATTTTCTCTCTTTGTACACCTCGGGGTATGCCCTAGGTTCTGTTGTACAGGTTTATGGTTTTAGTTGAGAAACTGGCTATGTAAATCCTATGTAAATATTTGTGGAATGGAAAGTTTACTTCTGTTCTATGGTTTCCTTTATATTTCTACGGACATGTGTGAATGATATCCCTTGCGAAGCTTCGGCTTGTTCGCGGGAGACAGAGTCGTGTCAGGCTCGTTATCAGGTTAATGGGTTTGAACGATGTGGTCCGTCACAGTTGGTATCAGAGCATAGTCCGTATAAATGTTACAGAACAAGAAATTTACATAGCCTATTCTTTACTTAAACCCACTGATGGTAGTTGACCCTAGGTTTTTATGTTAATAATTGTTGTATTGTGTGGTTGGAAAATTATTTGTGCATGATCAGTAATGGCAGATCGAAGAGATTGGGGAGGAGGTAGTGATGATCCAGAGTATCCTACCCAGAGGATGATTGAGCGGATATGGGAAAGTCTTATGGAGATCCGTATGAGGATGGATCAGCCAGGACCCGCACAGCCAGCGATACCAGTTGTTGAGGAGGCAGTGCCAGTTGCCCCAATTTTACCCCAGGTAGGAGTTGAGGTACCTTCTGTAGTACCTATGCACCCTACAGCACCAATGAGGCTAGCCATCGCTGAGGATCCCACAGCTCTTGTGGAGAAGTTTCTGAGGTTACAGCCCCCTACTTACTCAGGTGGCCCTAACCCAGATACTGCAGAGCATTGGATACATGAGATTGTGAGGGTATTTGTGACTATGAGATGTCCGCAGGAGGACAGAGTTATTCTTGCTATTTATCAGTTGAGGGGATTTGCTCAGGAATGGTGGAGACTTAAGTTACAGACTGTTTTTGCAGGAAGAACAAAAGATGGAATTAGTTGGCCAGAGTTTCTAACGGTTTTTAATGATACGTTCTTTCCACTACAGATTCAACAAGCAAAGAGGGAGCAGTTTAGAACTTTACAACAAGGGAGATTGTCTGTGCTGGAGTATCAGATGAGATTTATGGCATTGAGTAGATATGCCCCTTATGTGGTGACCGATCATGCAATAATGGCAGAGTATTTTATTAGGGGATTGAGGTCTGAGTTGCAGGATGCAGTAGCTCCACTGATGAGCAAGACAGTAGAGGAAGCGGCACAGCGGGCATCTATGTTGGAAAGGACTTTGCAGGTTAGGCAGAGTCAGTCTCAGGCGGGAGGTTTAGGCAGCTTCCGACTTCCCCAGTAGTCACAGGGCATCAGCAAAGGAAAGGCACCCTCAGGGGCATCATCGTCTGGGATAACAAAGTGGGGTAAGCAAATTAAGAAATTCTTCCAAGGAGGAGGACGAGGCAGAGGCAGGCAACAGGGTTTCCAGCAAGGTGGTTTTCAGCAGGGGCGTGGCTACAGGCCACCGGTTCCAGAGGAGTCCCAGCAGAGTACCGCAGGTCAGCCCGCAACTTTTTGGGAGGTCATATGTTATGCTTGTGGTCAGCCAGGACATTATGCCAGGGATTGTCCATCTCGAGGATATGGTTATGGTAGAGGGACTCAGCAGCAGCAACATACGTATCAGCCGTCAGCAGAGAGAGGCAGAGGAACCACTTTTCAGAGAGGAGGTCGAGGTCGAGTGATGGTAATCACCAAGGCGCAGGCAGAAGCATCAAATCTCATTGAAGGTATATTACCGATCTTTGATTTCTCAACTAGAATATTAATTGATTCAGGTGCTTCTCATTCATTTATTTTCGAAGATTTCTTGGATAGTCTGGCTCACCCCATAGAAGAAAGGCAGTGTGAATTGGTTGTTGAGGTTCCTACCGGTGATTTTATGCTTACTTCTTGTTATTTAGATGAGGTTCCAATTGTGATTCATGGGAATCAATTGCCGACAAAGTTATATGCCTTGACTTTGAAGGAATATGATTTGATTCTGGGTATGGATTGGTTAGAGGCTTATGGTGCTATGGTAGATTGTAGAAAGAAGAGGGTCAGGTTTTGTAGACCTGATGGAACAGCTTTTGAATTTCAAGGTATGCCCTTCTATTCTCCTAAGTTTATCATTTTTACGCTTAGGGCTAGAAGGTTAATTAATGCAGGATGTGTAGCGTATCTTACTTCTGTAAGTTTGGTTGAGTCAAATAAATCTGTAAAGTTTGTGCCAGTGGTTAGAGAATTTATAGATGTATTTCCAGAAGATTTGTCGGGGCTAGCGCCGCGCAGAGAGGTAGATTTCACTATTGAATTAGAGCCAGGCAGTATGTCGATATCAAAGGCACCGTACAGGATGGCACCAGCAGAATTAAAAGAGTTAAATAAGCAATTGCAGGAGTTATTAGAGAAAGGTTTCATCAGGCCAAGTCACTCACCATGGGGTGCACCAGTGTTATTTGTTAGAAAAAAGGATGGTAGTCTGAGGATGTGTATAGACTACCGGCAGTTGAATAAGGTTACTATCAAGAACATGTATCCGCTCCCAAGAATAGATGATTTGTTTGATCAGCTTCGGTCAGTAAAGGTGTTCTCCAAGATTGATTTGAGGTCAGGATATCATCAGTTGAGAATTAAGGAAGAAGATATTGAAAAGTCAGCTTTCAGGACCAGGTGTGGACATTATGAATTTGTAGTAATGCCGTTTGGGTTGACAAATGCGCCAGCAGCTTTTATGAACTTGATGAATAGAATATTTCATCCATATCTGGATCAATTTATAGTAGCTTTTATCGATGATATCTTGATATATTCAGCATCAGAAGAAGAGCATGCAGCCCATTTAAGAACTACATTGCAGGCATTGAGAGAGCATCAACTGTATGCTAAGTTCAGTAAATGTGAATTCTGGTTGAAAGAGATACAGTTTTTGGGACATGTGATTTCTGGTGAAGGAGTTGTTGTGGATCCAGCAAAAGTGGAAGCAGTGTTGAAGTGGGCAGAGCCAAAAACAGTGTCAGAGATCAGAAGCTTTTGGGTCTTGTAGGGTATTACAGAAGATTTATTCAAGATTTCTCTAAAATAGCAGCCCCAATGACCAAGTTGACCAGGAAAGGAGTTTCTTTTGTGTGGTCTTCTGAGTGCAAGCGTAGCTTTATTGAATTGAAGAAGAGGCTTACTTCAACACCAATATTAGAAATTCCTTCAGGAAGTGGTGGTTTTATGATATATTCATATGCATCCAGAAGAGGATTAGGGGCAGTATTAATGCAGCATGGAAAAGTGGTTGCTTATGCTTCCAGGCAATTAAAGAAACCTGAAGAGAATTACCCGACTCATGATTTGGAGCTGGCAGTGGTAGTGTTTGCTTTGAAGATGTGGCGGCATTATTTATATGGAGAAAGATTTGAAATATTTACAGATCATAAAAGCTTGAAATATATATTTTCAAAGAAAGATTTGAATTTAAGGCAACGTAGATGGATGGAATATTTGAAAGATTATGACTTCAGTTTGGGATACCATCCGGGTAAAGCAAATGTTGTGGCAGATGCACTGAGCAGAAAAGTTATTATGAATCAACTTATGATTAGAGAATGTAAATTATATGAAGAGATAGCAGATAATTCTTTGTATGTGCCAAATAGTCAGCAGAGAGCAGTATTGGCAAACAGTACAGTTGAACCTTCTCTTTATAGACAGATAGTTGAAGCTCAGAAAGCAGATGAGAACTTGGCAGATATTCTAAGAATGGAGGAGATAACTTTGGGCCATGATAATGTAGTTAGGTTAACAGGCCGGGTATATGTCCCAGCTGATGCAGGAATTAGACAAAAAGTGCTAGAGGAGGCCCACAGGTCAAGATACACTATTCATCCAGGCAATACTAAGATGTATCAGGGAATGAAGGGTTTTTACTGGTGGCCAAACATGAAAAGAGAAATTGTAGAATTTATAGCAAGATGTGCCGTTTGTCAACAAGTAAAAGTAGAACATCAGCGACCAGGAGGTTTGTTGCAATCTTTGCCCATACCACAGTGGAAATGGGATGATATAGCAATGGACTTTATAGTGGGTTTGCCCAGCTCAGCAGGACACAATGACATTTGGGTTTTTGTTGATAGACTGACTAAAGTATGCAGACTGTCACAGATTAATATGTCATGGTCAGTAGACAGGCTAGCCAAGTTATATGTGGAAAGAATAATACCATTGCATGGAATTCCAGTTACTATTGTTTCAGATCGAGATCCAAGATTCACCTCAGGTTTTTGGAGAAGTTTGCAGAGGGTAATTGGCACGGAGTTAAGATATAGTTCAGCATATCATCCGCAGATAGATGGACAGATAGAAAGGACCATCCAAACAATAGAAGATATGTTAATGGCATGTTGCTTGGTTTGGGGAGGAATATGGGAACGTCATTTGAGTATGGTTGAATTTGCATATAATAACAGTTATCAAGCAAGTATTGGAATGGCACCTTATGAAGCATTATATGGCAGACCATGTAGGACGCCACTAAATTGGCATGAGGTAGGAGAGAGGCAAGTTCGGGGTCCGAAGTTAATCAGGCAATGTGCAGAAACAATTAAGTTTATTAAAGAAAAGCTGCAGATAGCACAAAGTCGACAAAAGAGTTATGCTGACAACAGACGCAGACCATTGCAGTTTGAGTGTAACGACCCGAGAACCCGACCCTCGGCCCACGCCGAGGACCCGATTTTTGCGGTCGCCGCCCACGGACCCGGGGGACCCGGAAAGGCTATAACACGCGTCTGACAGGATATGTAGCGGAAGTAAACGTCAACTGGTAAGCTAGAAGCGTACAAGCGGAAACAAGAAAGTAAAGCGAGAACGCTGCGTACCGCTCTAAGTACAGTCCCAACGCACGCACACTAGTACAAGTAAGGAAAGGGGAGAGACAAGTCCCTTAGGGGCATACCCCGAGGGTGACGTACACTGAGAGGGGGAACCATTGCTAGCTACAGGGACCAAGACTACCGCCCCGTCTCCTCCGCCCGACGCGCACCCTGCCGCTGCTGGGAAGACTCACCTGGAAAACAGAGGGATGAGCTTCACAACAGAAGCTCAGTAGGGACTACCAATCTCCTACTGGCTCTAAATAGGCAGAGGAACATATACGACTATTAATAAAGGAAAGACGGCAGTTGATATCTTTCTACCTACAAAAGGAAGTGCGGAAGTGAAGCTAAAGCTAACACGATACGGAAAGTACTCTCGGTCGGAAACTCCGTACGACTGCTCGTCGTTACCACCACACGGCTAGTAAAACACAGACGGAGGGAACTCCGCCTGGACAAGGAACACTAGCTACGGGAACAACACCACTAGTCAGACGGTCAGGTGCGTCCACAGACGTCTTATCCTCGACCTAGGTCCTAGCCCTCGCGTCTCGTCAGAGCGAGGTAGGACACAAGTACAACAACAGTAACCGCCGTAGTCTGGCCGGACTACGGTCCCACTCCTGACCTCCCCATGCGGTTCCGGGGCCGCAAGGAGCGAGGCAGTGAGAAACAGGACTAGCTGGCCTGCGCCGGGTAGAACTCCAAACTGTCCTCGGCGTCCCAGACCAACCACGAGAGCTCTACAAGCGACTCACACGCCACTGTCCTAACCACCGTTTTCCCCTCAGGTCCAGAGTTCGCCTAAGCGGCTGCCAACTCGAGCACACTCGTAGCCCGGAGTACTCCCTCAACAGGCTCCCGAGGACGGGGGTCCCAGGTAACGGTAACAACCTCTCGCACGGGACAAGCCCTCAAGTGCCGCGCACCGGGCGAACGACTAGTGTGAGACCGTACTAGGGAACTAGCACAGGTGCCACGGTACAGTACAAGCGAAGCGGAACGGCAGAAACGAGAACCTGTCTCAGGACAGAGGTGGCGACACATAGGCTGTCGCGACCAAGGTCGCGACGCCCTATGTGTCACCTTCTCAAGGCGACGTAGACCCTGTCGCGACCCTGGTCGCGACACCTTGCGTGTCGCCTTACCAGGCGGATCGCGACACGGGCATTGTCGCCTTCAAGGCAGAGGGGGGTTCCGGAGATCCTCTCTCCTGGAACCTCCCCGAAACGGGGGAAATAACACACGGCGGGGGAGGGGAGAATGCTTATCATGCTAGGAAGCCATTCAACACACAAACCACCCTCGAATCCCCCAAAAGCATGGATTCTACGCTCGGAGGAAAACCTCACTCACACGAGCATGGAGTTCTCACACTCCCCAAACCCCTATCACACGAGAACCGCGGTCTAGACGGGGAGGGGATCATGCTTAGGGCGAAGGAGTCGGATGTCCCTACCTCCATGCGAAGAACGCACCCGTTGGGGCCTTCTCGTAGGTTTGGTCGTCTCCTCCTCACACCGCACGGCACGAACACGACCCCTGCACGAACGAAGCGTCACCCTCCTCAGCACAGCCGCCTCAACACGGGGGAGGCACCCCAAAACCATCGGAAGCTCTGAGAGGGCGAGAGAAAGAGGGGGAAGGAGAGGCGCGAGAGAGGGGGAAGGGGCTCGGGCGCCCGGGCTTTAGCCCGCGGTCCTGAGAAGGCGACATACCCCATGTTGCCACGGGAACCAGAAGGCGACACACCCCCCGTCGCAACCCACTGACAACGGTCAAATCTCAGAATTCGAAAAAGTGAAGGCGACAGCCATCTTGTCGCGTTCACCCGACACCACCAGAGCCGTACTGACACAAAGGACGCCTGTCACGTCTATCAGACGGCGTCTGGGGTGACGCGATGGGAAGGCGACATAGGCCATGTCGCCTTCAAGAATGCGACATACTCCATGTCGCCATCCATCAAACCAGAAGGCGACAGTGGGTATGTCGTCTTCAAGAAGGCGACATGCCCCTTGTCGCAATCCCAAGCAGAACCAGACATCGACGCGATCGGAACCACGTCGCGACAGTCGCCCTGCCGCGACCCAGAGGACGGGGCCAAGGGCCCAAGGGGGCCGGGGTGTTACAACCCTCCCTCCTTAAGACATTTTGTCCTCGAAATGAAAACAACTCGGTCTCAACCCGGAAGACGACAAAAAGGGGAGATCACCACATACCGATCAATCAAACAAGTAAGGAAACTGCTCCTGCATCTCATCCTCGCACTCCCAGGTGGCCTCTCCACCGACACGGTTCTGCCAAACGACCTTAACTAGCGGAATCTGCTTCCTGCACAACTGCTGAACTCTGCGGTCGACAACACTAACTGGGTACTCTGGCACTGACAAATCTGGCACTACCTCTAGCTGCGAGTAGTCCAACACGTGCGAAGAGTCTGCAACGTACCTCCTGAGTTGCGAAACGTGGAAAACGCTGTGCACACCTGCTAGTTCTGCCGGAAGACTCAGCCTGTACGCCACCTCGCCGACCCTCTCAGAAATGGGGAAGGGCCCAATATATCTGGGACTGAGCTTTCCCCTCTTACCAAACCTCATGACCCCTTTGGTCGGCGAGACCCGCAGGAAGACCAGGTCACCGATGCTGAACTCTAGCGGTCTCCTACGGACATCCGCATAACTCTTCTGCATGCTCTGTGCTGCCCGAAGCCTCTTCCTGACCAAACTGACTGTCTCTGCACACTGCTGCACTAACTCTGGCCCCAAAAGCTGCCTCTCACCAACCTCGAACCAGTGAAACGGAGTCCTGCATGGGCGACCGTACAAGGCCTCGTATGGCGCCATTCCGATGCTCGAGTGATAACTATTGTTATACGCGAACTCTACCATCGGAAGGTGAGACTCCCAAGTGCCGCTCCAGTCTAAACAGCACGCTCTCAGCATATCCTCCAGTGTTCGTATGGTCCGCTCTGACTGACCGTCTGTCTACGGGTGGTATGCTGTGCTGAACTTCAACTCTGTACCCAGTGCTCTCTGAAGACTGCGCCAAAACCCTGACGTGAACCTCGGATCTCTATCTGAAACGACTGAAACTGGGATCCCATGCAACGAAACAACTCTGTCCACGTACAATCTGGCCAACCTGTTTACTGACCACGACATTCTGATTGGAAGGAAGTGCACTGCCTTGGTCAAACGGTCCACAATCACCCAAATACCGTCGTGCCTCTACGGGGTACGGGGCAAACCAACCACAAAGTCCATGGTGATGTCGTCCCACTTCCACTCAGGAATGGGCAACGGCTGCAGCTCACCACCAGGACGCTGGTGCTCAGCCTTCACCTGTTGACAGGTAAGGCACCGAGCGACGAACTCCGCCACGCCCCTCTTCATCCCCGGCCACCAGAAGAACCTCCTCAAACAATGGTACATCTTGGTGGAGCCAGGATGAACAGCACACCTCGATCTGTGAGCCTCTGACTGCCTGACGTACCTCCTCTGGAACGTACAAACGACCTCTAAACCTGACCTCACTGTCCTCGCTGAGCTCAACGTCCGGCATCTGCAAAATGTCTGCTAACTCTGCATCTGCTCGCTGCGCCTGCAACACCTGCCTGAACAATGATGGCCGAACTGACAAACTGGAAGCCACGGCACGATCTCTGGTCCTCGATGGAACAAACAACCCCTAAGACAGCTCCTCAAACAGTCTCCACTCTCTGACCATCAGCGAACTCAAGCGCATGCGCCTACTCAACGCATCGGCTACGACGTTAGCCCTTCCTGGATGATAGGAGAGGGTTAGGTCGTAATCCTTCAAATTCTCCATCCAACGGCGCTGCCTCAAGTTCAGATCCCTCTGGGTGAAGATGTACTGCAAACTCTGGTGATCGGTGAAGATCTGAAAAGCCTCGCCATACAGGTAGTGCCTCCACAACTTGAGAGCGTATACCACTACTGCTAGCTCCAAGTCATGGGTGGGATAGTTCTCCTCATGCTTCTTGAGATGCCGAGAAGCATAAGCAACGACCCCACCATGCTGCATCAGCACGGTACCCAAACCTGACCTCGACGCATCGGTGTAAACCACGAACCCACCGGTGCCCGACGGCAAGACCAACACTGGCACCGAAGTCAACCTCGTCTTCAGCTCCAAGAAACTCTGCTCACAGTCCTCTGACCAAACAAACCTGGTGTCCTGCCTCGTCAACCGAGTCAATGGTGCTGCAATCTTGGTGAAATCCTGAATGAACCTCCGGTAGTAACCTGCCAGACCCAAAAAACTGCGGACCTCTGCAACTGATGTGGGCTGCTCCCACGACAACACGACCTCCACTTTGGTAGGGTCCACTGCCACACCAGAACCCGAGATCACGTGCCTGAGAAAGTCCACCTCCCTCAGCCAAAATTCACACTTTTCGAACTTGGCATAGAGGCGGTGACTCCGCAGGGTCTCCAGCACGATCCTCAGGTGCTCCTCATGCTCCTCTTCAGAAGCCGAGTAGACCAGAATATCATCAACAAAAACAACAACAAAGCGGTCTAGGTACTCACTGAACACCCTATGCATCAGATCCATGAATGCTGCAGGTGCGTTCGTCAGCCCAAACGGCATCACGACGAACTCAAAGTGACCGTACCTGGAACGGAAAGCCGTCAAACCAACATCCGACTCTCTGATCCGCAGCTGGTAGTAGCCGGATCTCAAGTCGATCTTCGAGAAAACTCGGGCTGATTGCAACTGATCAAACAAATCATCAATTCACGGCAACGGGTACCTGTTCTTCACAGTGTCCTGGTTCAACTGCCAATAATCGATGCACAAACGAAGACTACCATCCTTCTTCCTCAGGAACAAAATAGGCGCGCCCCACGGCGAACGGCTCGGACGAATGAAGCCCAACTCAAGCAACTCTTGCAGCTGGCGCTTCAACTCACGCAGCTCCACCGGGGCCATCCGGTAAGGTGCCTTGGACAAAGGCATCGTACCAGGCAAAAGCTCGATGGAGAACTCTACCTCTCGCTCAGGCGGCAACCTAGGTAGATCCTCCGGAAACACGTCAGAAAACTCAGAAACAACTGGCACATCAAAAATTGAAGGCCCGCTAGGCTCCAAGGAACAAACCGAAGCAAGGTAAGCAACACAGCCATCACAGATCAAACGACGAGCCTTACAGAAAGAAATGAACGGCCGAAGGGTAGACCGGATACCTCGAAAGCAGAGAACAGGTGCTCCAGGTATCTCGAACCGAACGGTCTTCCTCTGACAATCAATTATGGCTGAGTGAGCCTCCAACCAGCCCATGCCCAGGATGACGTCGAAGTCGCAAAGCTGCAGCGCGTACAACCTGGCCGGCAACTGGTGACCCTCAACCTCGACTGTCACACCCTCCAGGTAACCGAAGGAACACATGCAGTCATCGGACGGGAGATCGACCAATACGTCACACTGCCTCTCGGGTGTGTGACAAGCAAGGGACTCGTAAAACTCCTCGGAAGCAAAACACAAGGAAGCACCGGGATCAACCAAAACACGAGCAGCTCTGCCAAGGATAGGTAGAGTACCTATCACCAGGTTCGATGCCTCTGCCTGCTCCCGGGTGAGTGCCATCACGCGACCACGACCACGTCCACGCTGCGGCGCTTGCTGGGGCTGCTGCTGCGGCGACTGCTGGTGTTGAGGAAACTGCTGCTGCTACTGCTACTGCTGGTACGACTGGTACTGCTGCGGCTGTGGGAACTGCTGGACCTGCTGCTAGTACTGCCCTCTCTGCTGCTGACGCGGTGCCTGCTGCTGGGGAGGGTACTGGTACTGAAGTGGCTGCTGCGCGTACTGCACTGGCTGCTGCTGCTGCGGAGCTTGCCCCCTAGGGCAATCCCTCCTAAAGTGGCCTGGCAAGCCACAAGTGTGACGGCCCTCATTATACCGGTACGGTTATACCAACCCACGTCAGTATAGCAAGCGTCATCACAGTGGGACATTTACCCAATGATACATTCAGCTGAGATACACGTGAATATAAGAACAGAGTAGCAGAAGTAAATAGAACTACTGTCTTCATTCATTCATCATCCACATTTAGCATACATGAAATTGCGATAACATTAAAGAACTTAGAAGTTCACATGTTTTAAATTGCTGAAAATTAAATACATAGATGTCCACACTTATACAATTTTCTCATGATAATTCTAGTACAATGTCACTTTACATACTATGAAAACACAAAAGGGTACAACTGCTCCAACAGTCTAATCTCCGCGCTCGGAGTCCGTCTCCACCGTCTCCTCCAACGGTGCCATGTCACCAACTACACCTGTACGCCGAAGCAAGTAGTGAGTCTAAAAGACTCAGCAAGTAACACTACTCATACCGTACACGTACATGTCACAGTAGGCTCTACACACACAATTGTAAAAGACTCAACATGTAGCATGCTTAAACCTTGAAATGAACAATCTATCATGATAGTTCTATCAGTAAACACGTGATACATGCTTTCAGATTTCCTTAACGAAATGAATTTCCTAACACATGCTCTCTAATCATTTCTACTCATGAACTCTACTTTGCATTTTAACCAAAACATGAAAGCCATTAACATGAATTCCGCGCGTACATGAGAGGGAACACAACTAGCATGGAATCTACATGTTCTTATACATATACATAACCATTTTCACATGCTTAAGCTTGCTGGTTTTCACATGCTTTAGTAACCATAACCTACACATGAGAGCTACAATGTTATTTAGGACACAACATGTGAACAACCGAACATGGAATTGTGTACACATACTCATTTATTTGTCCCTAGCATGGGTTCTGGACACTTGTACATGTAAACATGAGCATAACATAATGAAGCAACTGATTTAGCATGGTTTCAGATTTGTCACAACATGGATTACAATATCATATCTTCACATTTTTGGTTTCACATTTTCTTTACACAAATTTCCAATTCACTTAAATTGCACTTTACACATACACATTACACATTGTTCACTTACACATTAACACATGAACACATACACATTTACACATTCACAATTTAGGTGCCGTGACACATAGTCCAAACCACCAAAGAAGGACATAACACATCACATCACATAGACGCCATCTAGGCAATACAATGGCGACTATTGGACTGCGCAGACCGGGAGAACAAGTCTTCACCCTAACCAGTGGTACTTGTCCACCTCCATGATTTCCCCCTAATGCCCTTAGGGTCACTTACACATTGAACTTTCTCAGGGGGACTTTTCCCTGATACGGTTCCACTGCCCTCTACGGAAGCAGTGTCACATTGGCACAGTTACACATTTACACATTTTTAGCGATTTTACACATGGTTTGACACATGTCACTCTCACTTCATTCACTTTCTCACTCACATGCACATGCCTCTGTTTTCCTAACATGACACTACAGATTTCAGACATTAACAAGTAGGTAATTCCACTAATCAAGTTGGATTAAACAAGAATCAACTCATTTTACAATGACATACATCAATTTCACATTTTTCATGAAAATTTTCATAAGGCATCGTGCTCTGGTCCAAATGACCTGAAATTTTAATCACATACTAATTTCGGGTTTAGGACCCTTCATGCAATTTTTCTGATTTTTCTAAGTTAAAATGAATTTATAGAAAATCAAACATCCATTTTTCATGCCATTCGTAATTCAAGTCGATATGGAATTATACACAAGTCACAATTTTAGCAAGCTACTGTCTAAACCCTACATGTATAGAGCTACAAAATTTAGTCCTCAATTTATGGGGCGATACCTGGTTTACCAAGGATTTATCATGACTTATGCACAATTCCTATTTCCCAAACAACACTTTCAATAATTTACACAAGCATGGCAAAATCTCAAATTTCATATTAGGGCTGATCCATACATGCATGATCCTCACAAACTTGGGCATACAGGCTAGTCCTAAATCATGCAACAGTAGATTGACAAGATTAACAACTAATCGTGCTTATAATTTCATGGAACAAAATAACTTCTATCATTCAACACCATGCACACTCATCCATCCACACACCACATTTACTAGTATACATAGTGTATAGGGCTACCATATATCCTCATCACGTAAAAACCCATCGAAATTAATCATATAAGAAGAGAGAACAGGTTTCTGTTCTGTCCTGAAGAACTCAACGTCAAGCTCTGGCCGTCAAAGGGAGTTAACGGCATGATCGCTTGTCGCCAACCATGATCTTAACGGCAAGAGATGTTGCCGTTAAGTTCAGGTCTGTGCAAAACACAGACCCGAGCTCTTAAGATAGGGTGAATTTGGGGGTCTAGGACTCGAGAGAAAATGCATAAAAATGGTAGAATCAACCTAGACACATACGGGGACGTTATGGTTAGGTTACTTGCCTTTAGAAAAATACACCAATGGATCTAGGGCTTGGAGAAGCTCTCCTTGGGAAGTCCCAAGAAGTTGCAAAATGGCCTCCAAGATCACCTCCCTCCGGGTTCTTGGATGAAGATGGCTCCAAAGTACGGTCGGGGAAGTCTCCTCCTTCACTCCAGCTAGCTTCTTGTCGTGGAAGATGGCCGGATCCAGCTTCAGAGAGTCAGATTTTTTGGTGCAAAGTGGGGGTTTTTCTCAGCTTTCCTCTAGGGTTTTCTTCTCCTCTCTTTTCTCCTCTTGCAAAGGCCAAGAGAAGAGCTAGGGTTGCACAAATGGGGCTCTTTTGAAGAGGAGAGGCTCTTCTCCCACGCATGGGGTGACAAGATGTGTTTCAGACCGTTAGGGAACATCTCCCCAATGGGTGAGCTGCCTTGCTTCCGGAATTTCCGGCTCTGCTGCGCATGCAGGCCAGAGATGTTGGCGTCCACATCGTTAGACGCTGGGATTAGTGTTGGCATCCATGGGTGGACGCTGACACCTCATCGACGTCCTGATATTGACGCCAATCTGGCCTTCGGCCAGAACTCTAAAACATGCAGAAACCATGCACCTTTACACCTATATACATGCTATATGTTTACGTTATCAAGTACACACTACCATCAAGCATTACATACATTATTTATACCTAAGCTATACACATACACATATAAGTATACCACTAATACATACGTAGATACATACATACGTACATATACGACACGAATTATTTACATGCAATAATGCAGTAAAATTCGAGGGCCTTACACCAAGTGTAGCACACTGGCTCCTGACTGCCCTGCTCAGCACCCTACTGTACTGACTGCTCAGCAAACCTAGACTGACGCCTCTGCTGACGGCTCCGTCCACCCCCGCGAGTAGACAACTTCCTGAACTGCGAGCGAATTCCAGAGCTACCGGAACTGCCCGAGCCTGAGGAAGAGGAAGTCGCACTACCGCGGCTGCCTGCTGGACTCTGGTACGGCGAGGACCTGGAAGAGGCTCCTCCCTGATGTTGCTGCTGCTGCTGCTGAGGCTGCCAAGCCTCCCTATCCAAGGCGGTGACCTTCGCCACGGCCTCTCCCAAGGTGGTACACATGTGTGCCGTCACACCCCACCTCAGGTCTGGTCTCAGCCCTGCTATAAACCTCTCTGCACAAGCCTGGTCACTACCGGCTACATGAGGCACATGCCTCAACAACCGGACAAACCTCTGGTGGTACTGAGAAACTGTGAGGTCGCCCTGCACCAACTCGTGGAACTGGTCCCGTCTCTCACGTCGAGCGTAGTCGGGGAAGTACTCGCCGTGGAAGACCTCTGAAAACTACTGCCAAGAGATCTGGTCCAACCGCTGCCCCTGGAAGTGAGTCTGCCTCTGAACTCTCCACCACTCATGGGCTGCTCCCTTGAGCTGGTATACTGCCAAACAAACCTGGTCCTCCTCAGCGCACTCCATAGTCTCGAAGATGCGCTCCAACTCATGGGTCCAGCTCTCTACCTTATCTGGATCATACTCACCATGGAACATCGGTGGCCGAAGGCGCAGGAACCTCTCGAGGAGAGAGGTCCTGTCCTCCATAACCGTCATCCTTCGCCTCCCAGCCCGGGTACTCCCAGTACCTGACCGCTGCTGGCGGACTGGCTGCTCCACCTCCTGCTGCTCAGGTACGGCTGGGGGAGGTACTGGAAACTGACCACCTGCTGCTGCCTGCCCGGGCTGCCACGCTCCCTGGTACATAGCTTTGAAGAACTTCTCGGCCATGGGAAACCAGTCTGCATACTGCTGAGGCTGAGGGTGGTACTCCTGCTGCTGCTGCCCACCTGCTGCCGCTGCCTCTGCTGCTGCTGCCTGTGCACCCTGAGGCTGTGCCACTGACTCCTCCACGGACACCTCCTCCTGAACCTGCCCCTGAGCGGGCATATCAGACTCATCCTGCTGCTCAACCAGCTGCCTAGCCTGACTGCGCCGACGCGTAGCCATGACCTACACGAAAACACAACTGACAAAAGTTACAAATACCTCTCGGGCGGCTAGCAGTGTACTTGTACTATTGTTGGGACTTACTGTTTTAGTTTAGATCCACTACAAGTCCTGTCAAACCAAGCTCTGATACCAATTGTAACGACACGAGAACCCGACCCTCGGCCCACGCCGAGGACCCGATTTTCGCGGTCGCCGCCCACGGACCCGGGGGACCCGGAAGGGCTATAACACACGTCTGACAAGATATGTAGCGGAAGTAAACGTCAACTGCTAAGCTAGAAGCGTACAAGCAGAAACAGGAAAGTAAAGCGAGACCGCTGCGTACCGCTCTAAGTACAGTCCCAACGCACGCACACTAGTACAAGTAAGGAAAGGGGAGAGACAAGTCCCTTAGGGGCATACCCCGAGGGTGACGTACACTAAGAGGGGGAACCACTGCTAGCTACGGGGACCAAGACTACCGCCCCGTCTCCTCTGCCCGACGCGCGCTCTGCCGCTGCTGGGAAGACTCACCTGGAAAACAGAGGGATGAGCTTCACAACAGAAGCTCAGTAGAGACTACCAATCTCCTACTGGCTCTAAACAGGCAGAGGAACATATACGACTATTAATAAAGGAAAGACGGCAGTTGATATCTTTCTACCTACAAAAGGAAGTGCGGAAGCGAAGCTAAAGCTAACACGTTACGGAAAGTACTCTCAGTCGGAAACTCTGTACGACTGCTCGTCGTGACCACCACACGGCTAGTAAAACACAGACGGAGGGAACTCCGCCTGGACAAGGAACACTAGCTACGGGAACAACACCACTAGTCAGATGGTCAGGTGCGTCCACAGACGTCTTATCCTTGACCTAGGTCCTGGCCCTCGTGTCTCGTCAGAGCGAGGTAGGACACAAGTACAACAACAGTAACCGTCGTAGTCTGGCCGGACTACGGTCCCAAGCCTGACCTCCCCATGCGGTTCCGGGGCCGCAAGGAGCGAGGCAGTGAGAAACAGGACTAGCTGGCCTGCGCCGGGTAGAACTCCAAACTGTCCTCGGCGTCCCAGACCAACCACGAGAGCTCTACAAGCGACTCACACGCCACTGTCATAACCACCGTTTTCCCCTCAGCTCCAGAGTTCGCCTAAGTGGCTGCTAACTCGAGCACACTTGTAGCCCGGAGTACTCCCTCAACAGGCTCCCGAGGACGGGGGTCCCAGGTAACGGTAACAACCTCTCGCACGGGACAAGCCCTCAAGTTCCGCGCACCGGACGAACGACTAGTGTGAGACCGTACTAGGGAACTAGCACAGGTGCCACGGTACAGTACAAGCGAAGCGGAACGGCAGAAACGAGAACCTGTCTCAGGACAGAGGTGGCGACACATAGGCTGTCGCGACCAAGGTCGCGACGCCCTATGCGTCGCCTTCTCAAGGCGACGTAGACCCTGTCGCGACCCTGGTCGCGACACCCTGCGTGTCGCCTTACCAGGCGGATCGCAACACGGGCATTGTCGCCTTCAAGGCAGAGGAGGGTTCCGGAGATCCTCTCTCCGGGAACCTCCCCGAAACGGGGGAAATAACACACGGCGGGGGAGGGGTGCATGCTTATCATGCTAGGAAGCCATTCAACACACAAACCACCCTCGAATCCCCCAAAAGCATGGATTCTACGCTCGGAGGAAAACCTCACTCACACGAGCATGGAGTTCTCACACTCCCCAAACCCCTATCACACGAGAACCGCGGTCTAGACGGGGAGGGGATCATGCTTAGGGCGAAGGAGTCAGATGTCCCTACCTCCACGCGTAGAACGCACCCGTTGGGGCCTTCTCGTAGGTTTGGTCGTCTCCTCCTCGCACCACACGGCACGAACACGACCCCTGCACGAACGGAGCGTCACCCTCCTACACACGGCCGCCTCAACACGGGGGAGGCACCCCAAAACCGTCGGAAGCTCTGAGAGGGCGAGAGAAAGAGGGGGAGGAGAGGTGCGAGAGAGGGGGAAGGGGCTCGGGCGCCCGGGCTTTACCTCGCGGTCCTGAGAAGGCGACATACCCCATGTCGCCAATGGAACCAGAAGGCGACACACCCCCCGTCGCAACCCACTGACAACGGTCAAATCTCGGAATTTGAAAAAGTGAAGGCGACAGCCATCTTGTCGCGTTCACCTGACACCACCAGAGCCGTACTGACACAAAGGACGCCCGTCGCGTCTGTCAGACGACGTCTGGGGCGACGCGATGCGCAGGCGACATAGGCCATGTCGCCTTCAAGAAGGCGACATACTCCATGTCGCCATCCATCAAACCAGAAGGCGACAGTGGGTATGTCGTCTTCAAGAAGGCGACATGCCCCTTGTCGCAATCCCAAGCAGAACCAGACATCGACGCGATTGGAACCACGTCGCGACAGTCACCCTGCCGCAACCCAGAGGACGGGGCCAGGGGCCCAAGTGGGCCGGGGTGTTACATTGAGGTGGGGGATTATGTATTTTTGAAGGTTTCTACTACTAACGGTGTATTTAGATTCAGCAAGCGAAGCAAGTTGAGCCCCAGATATGTGGGTCCATTCTAGATAATGGAAAGATTAGGCGAGACGGCTTATAGGTTAGATCTGCCAGCAGACTTCGCAGATGTTCATAATGTGTTCCATGTTTCAATGCTCAGAAAGTACATTGAAGGTCCATCCCAAGTAATCAGTTACCAGAGAAGTGAATTAAAGTCAGACATGACTATGCCAGAAAATCCAATATAGACCACAAGCCGCAGAACCCAAATGCTCAGGAACAAGAATATTGATTTAGTAAAAGTCAGATGGGAAAACAGGCAAGGTGGTGAAGATACTTGGGAACTAGCAGAGGAAATGATGAAGATGTATTCATACTTGTTTGAGTAAGATTTTAATTCTTTTAGGTGATAGTACCCTGTTTATTTTAAATTGAAAATTTTTGTTGTTGGGTTCCACTTTTAATTTTGAGGACAAAAATTCTTTTAGGTGATAGTAATGTAGCATATCAACTGTTCGGATCATCTTATATTCATTGTGGTAGCCAGTGTGTGGCCCACATTGTGTGTAGCAGGTGCTTACACAGGTTTCCGGGCGTTGTGGGCCAGCTGGTTGGCCCAAAACGCAGGTTTGTTCTCTGTCTTCAAACGCGACAGAGGGGTGCGTCGCCTTCTTATCGCGACACCCGAGGACGTCGCGTTCTGGTTGCCGCTGTTTTGGCTCGTCGTCTGCATGCGTGACGCATGTCGCGCATGGGACAGGCGTGCTGATGTCGATAGGAGGATCACGACAGGCAGCCGCGTCGCGACCTAGTCGTGACGTAGCGATATGTCGTGTTCCCAACCGAGCTGCGTTTTTATGAAACCCTGGCAGAACAGAGCTTCCACAAGCTCTGCTCGTCCAGGGGAGGTTTTGCTCATTGGATTTTGGGCGATTCGAGCTCGTGGGTCTCGGTTGGGCGTATTCTCGCCGTGAGGATCGCGTGTGGAGCGGGAGAAACGCCGGGTTATCGCCAGTTTTCGTGTTCTTCATCAAGGTAGGGAGATTCTACCCTGGAATCACTGTGTGTATGTTGTGTGATGTGTTTATAGTTTTAAGAACCATAGATAGCATGCTAGGACATCACAAAGAGCATGAAAAATGGATTGGAAACTATGTATGGCAGGGTTTTTAGGGTTTTCTGGAGAAGGGGACCCGAATAGGGTTTTTCGCCTGCGAAGGCGACAGTCTCCCCTGTCATGATCTGATCGCAACAGGACGATACGTCGCATTCTCTCTCTTGGTGGCGACATGTCGGGGTGTCCCGACCTGATAGCGGCCTAGGACCCTGTCGCGATCATAGCCGAGAGTTGCTATTTGTGCATAAGTGTTATTGTATGTATCCGCTACTATTTAACCGATGCATGGCCTAGTTAACCGATGTATGTAGAGGTGGTTTATGGTGCTTTGGCACTTGTTGCGCTCCTCGGGAGTGCTGTTCACATGGTGAGCTACAGGCTCACGTAGTTGTGTGTGGGACTGGTTTTAGTGAACCATATGTGTTCACGTGGTTTGCGTAGCTTGCACGAGTTTCCGTGTGCGTGGCAGGTAGTGTTACGCCTTCCGCAGTTACCTCTTCAGCTGGGAGCCCCAAGTTCCGAGGTGAGCCAGGCACTTGGGTGTGCTCGGGGTTTGTTCCGGTATAGTGGTATCGTTAGGGTCTTGTCGTCTTCCTGGACACCCTCGCTCTCGAGGAGAGTTGACGTCTGACAGAGGGAAAGACGGCAGGGACAGCGACTTGTGAGAGTTTGTTGTTTAGTCGCTTGTAGCGCGCTCGTAGTTGGGGGGACGGACACCAGTAGACGTACTAGACCCCAGCTAGTCCTCTTTCCAGTGCCTCACTTTAGGGAGCTTAGGCCGGAGTCCCTAAAGGTGACAGGCATGGGCCTGCGGGGTGTGACCTACAGGTGTGGTGGTTTGGTTGGTATCCATAGTTCTTGTTTGGTTTAGTGGAGTGGCAGCTGGACCTTTCGTCTATGGCTGTGAGGCTGGGAGGTAGACCTGTGTGTTTGTCCGGGTTGGTTGCTGGTGTCGCGAGCCAGGCTACGCAACCCGAGTTTGGCGTTTACCTACTTTAGCTCGTACACCTGTTTGGGTTTTCCGTTTATTTAGTAAAGTCATGTTTGAGGTCAGCAGATGGTAAGTAAATTACAGCTTTAATATCTTGCTTAGAGAATTCTATAAATTGCTATAGAATAGCTTCCTACATAGTTACTTGAGTTGTGGTTTGCTCAGTTTCTTTGGGGGAGTTTTCCTACTGAGCCAGTGACTAGCGAGACTCACCCCCCCCCCCTCCTTTCATGTGAGGGAGAGCAGGAGGCTTCCCATCCATCTTCTAGTTCCGAGCCGCACCATAGCGGAGCAGGGTCTGCGCCACCTCCAGCAGTGTAATTTTCTCTCTTTGTACACCTCGAGGTATGCCCCAGGTTCTGTTGTACAGGTTTATGGTTTTAGTTGGAAACTGGCTATGTAAATCCCATGTAAATATTTGTGGAATGGAAAGTTTACTTCTGTTCTATGGTTTCCTTTATATTTCTACAGACATGTGTGAATAATATCCCTTGCGAAGCTTCGGCTCATTCGTGGGAGGCGGAGTCGTGTCAGGCTCGTTATCAGGTTAACGAGTTTGAACGATGTGGTCCGTCACAACTGGCCTTCTCTTCTCTACCAGAAGAGGAATTATACCACCTGATTCAACAGGTCTTCTCTTCACACCCGAAGAGGAATGCCCGCAAAGATTTTGTTGAAAGAGGATGGCCCCAAGACTAAACTTATAGACAAAGCTTGATCTAAGGCGAAGTCTGAGAGACACCAGATAATCTTGAATGAGCTCTCTCTCTCTCTCACCTATGCTACCTCTCAAAAGGAATGGAATGAGATCTCTGAGAGCTAAGAGCTTTGGAGGGTTGGAATGAGCAAGTTGGCTCTTCAAGTGACTGAGATGTGCAACTTCTCTGAAGGTTCAAAAAAAATTGTTTGATAGGAGTAGCCAGTCTTTTATTTATCTTCTTTGGAATAATCTGACCGTTGAAGTGTCCATTGAAATGTCTGTTGTCTCACAGTCTTCATGCACGTTAGAGAGATTGGTCCGAAGCATGCAGTAGGTGAGTCTACAACCATTAATGCTAAGATTGACCCTTTCACCTTCGGGGAAAGATTGTCTGAATCTTCTATCCTCTTGACAGGTTGACAGATCCATCTTTGACGTGCTTTACTACAAAAGTTCTGCATACATTAAATGCTGACACCTAGACAACTTTTCTTTCTCTAAATTGTGAGTCAACATTAGTGGTCGTGCAGTATGAAGATACACCAGGAGGGAATGTTATTCTATCATCACATAAAGCAAGACTTTATGTGACAAGTGAAGTAAGCAAGGATATCATGTGGAAATAGTATACTACCATAATAAATGATCAAGATCTTAGGATACAGTATGATGCGCGGGAAGGTTTTTGAAATCCACAGAGTCTTAAGCATATGCATTTTTAAATATTATAAGGAATGATTCTTAAAAAAGAAGATAAAGCAAGATTGTTCAAGAGCTTTATAAATTTACTTGAAAGTGAAGAACATTCTGTATAGAAATGATATTGATATCAAATCGATGATACAATCATGTGAGAATGTAATCCATGTTGAAACCAAGTCGATGTGAACATAATCCATGTATTAATATAATGAAATCGATGTTCTGTACAAAGTCATTACTTAACAGAAATTGATGAGCAGATGAAATCGTTGTTTCAATAGAATTGTTGTGGTGACCAAATCGTTGTTTCTATGATGAAATCGTTGTTTTAATGAAATCGATAAGGAAATCATTGTTTAAGTGATGAAATCGTTGTTTTCATGAAGAAATCGTTGTTTAAGTAAAAGTGAATCGTTGTTTTGAGCAAATCGTTCTTTAAGTGGGCAAATCGTTGTTGTGGTCAAATCATTCTTTAAGTGAAAGTAAATCGTTGTTGCGATCAAATCGTTCTTTAAGTGAAGGCAAATCGTTGTTGCTATCAAATCGTTCTTTAAGTGAAAGCAAATCGTTGTTTCGATCAAATCGTTGTTTCACTTATGAAATCGTTGTGAGACCGAAATCGTTGTTTTGCTTATGAAATCGTTGTGAGACCGAAATCGTTGTTTTGCAAAATCGTTGTGAGACCGAAATCGTTGTTTTACTTATGAAATCGTTGTGAGACTGAAATCTTTATTTCGCTTATGAAATCGTTGTGAGACCGAAATCGTTGTTTTACTTATGAAATTGTTGTGACACCGAAATCGTTATTTTATGTGACTTACAGAATCGTTATGGTGATCAAATCGTTGTTTCTATAAAGGAAATCGTTGTGCACTTAGACAAAACGGTGTGTGAGGATAACTTACAGATTTGCTAGATTTATTTTCTGTGGATAATCTTTAGAACCAGTTGTTAGAAAGTATTTTACAGGGTTTTGTTAATCACCAAAAATTACATATATAATTCATGATAAATTTTATATGGAGATGGACTGAACATCAATCTCCCCCTTTTTGGTGATGACAAAACATAGAAAATTGCATACATAGAAAGAATTGAAATTTGTTTAATTTAATTTTTAGGGTATGTCTTTCAGAATAGTTTCTCCCCCTTTTTGTCATTAAGCAAAAAGAATTAAATGAACAGAAGAGAAAACGGAGATAAACAAAGATAAATGGAGCCTAAATATCAGATTGAATTACTTAATGGGGGACAGAAATGTAGAATGCAGGAGACAAAAGAGAGGCATGTCGAGTAATTATGGGCCAAGCCTAGAGTTCCTGCTCTTCAAAGTGGTTCGTAAAAGCACCCCAAGAGATATTGTAGGAAGGCCCCATGTCTGGAAGAAGTCTTTGGATGTGGAGCTGCCTCTGAGCTTCAATGAAATTTGCATATTCATCCTTGCCAAAGGAGGATTTGTACAAGCTAGTAGTTTCAAACCTAGCATGCTGCAAGAATTTGTCGATGGATATAGGGAAGAAAATCTTGTGTTGGTTCAGTTCCCTCTTCAGGGGTTCATAGACTTTGTACCTTTCAATCCAAATGGTAAAAGGATCTTGAACCAAATTGATTGAGTTGAGGTCCAAGAATTCTTCAGCAAAAAGAGAAGGTTTGTCAGATCTGACCAGAGAGGAGTTCAAGGAGTCCAACTGCTGAGCAGCTTGGTGATAGTGCTTCTCCCACTCAAATGGTGAGAGCCTTTCACACTTAGACAGAAGGGGAGCAAGGACATATGACTTGATATAACCCCTGTGATACTCTCGGAAGAGAAATCGGTGGAAGGCAAGAGGAGCTCCCTGTCAGACTGTTATTCTAGCCATTACTCTAGCGAATCTTTCAAAGATAGAGGGACCCACAGCAGAATCCATGAGCAAGGAATGAAGCTTGGGGAGGAAGACAATCTCTGGCAACTTTAGGGTAGCAAAGTCCACCTGAAGGGAAGTGTTGACAGGGTTTTCAGTCTTGAGCTGTGCAATGGCTCCCCTAAACTGACCAAGCTGAATTTCTGGCATTTTGTTGATAAACCGATAGTCTTGAAACATCTGGAAGTGCCGGATCAACATGATTTCCCTCTAGATGAAGGGACCCCAATTATTCCTATGGTGGATAACAAACCACTCAGACAGAGTAAGTTGGTGGTCTGAGGGTGGAAACCTGTCAGATCTAGCAAGCACATAATTCCTGTAGAGAGACTGATGGCCCTGAGCCCACTGGTCTTCAGTCTTAGATTTAGTTATGGAGAAGATTTTGGACTGATCTGATTTGGATATTGGAGAGAGAGGAAAAACAATAGTAAGATGTTCGGTGAGATTAAGATGAGGGAGGCCAAAAACAGCAGCAAAGGTACACTTTTGTAAGAATTCACAATAGAGGGATGTCCTTCTATTTTCAACAGAAAGAGAAAACCAAAGAGGAGGGAATCGAGGTTCAGAAGAGAGAGCAAGTTTTTTAGAGACTTTTCTCTTTTTGAGGGCAAGACTAGAAGAACTAGTCTTGTGAACATGGGAGGACACAGACAGGACTGAGCAAAGAATTGCTTCTTCAAACTCATCTTTAATGTCCTGTATGATGTGGCCTTGAACACGAGCACCCTCCAGAATGATGGTTATGAATGATGGAGGAGTGGGTGGATGAAGAGAAAAGAAAGAAGTAGGAGGAGGAGGTACAGATGGTCCAACAGATGATGGACCAGTAGATGAGGGACCAGTTGAGGATGATGCTGGAGGTGCCTCAAATGTTGGAGGAGGAGGAATTGCAAGAGAGGAAGTGGGTGAAGAGGAGGAGGTAGCAAGAAAAGGTGTAGGTGAGGAGATGTGTTTTGGAACAGGCTTGTTGGAAGGTTCAGGTGCTGGTGGGGCAGAGAAGGATGTGGGTGGAGAAGAGGGAGTTGGAGTCTGAAGACTAGAAGGGACAGGAGGCTCTGGGGGCACAACAGCAACTTCTACAGGTGCTTGAGATCCAGCTGGCTCTGCTACTGACTCCACTAGCCCTGATGGCCCAATACCAACAACTTCAGCTTCACAAGGCCCTGATGGCATTGGCTCCTCAACTGATTGCCCTGATGGCCTGACTTCCTCTTCAAAAGGCCTTGGTGGCCGGATAACCTCTTCAGCAATTGGCCCTGATGGCCCTGATTCCTCAACAACTGGCCCTGATGGCCCAACCTCCTTGATGGCCTCAGAAGGCCCAGATTCCTTTGGTACAGTTTGAGTGGGAGCAGGAGGGGCAAGAGAGGATAATTGCTCCCTCACAAAGTCTGAAAGATTTGTCATTAACTACTTCAAGCTACCCAACTCACTTCTAATCTTCTGGAGCTCAACTTTAACTGCTTTAATCTCCTTGGCTTCAATACTCTGACTCAAAAAAATGGATTGAACTTCATATTGTAGTGAGCACAGAATCTCCCAATGTGCATTTAATCTATTGATGATAGGCTTCATGTGCACATGAATCCTCTTCTTCTTTGATCTATGGTGTGCCTTCCTAGTGAGTAGAGGAATTCTGGGGGCAACACCCTTTCTATTTCCACCGGAGCTGATAATGGGCTCCTCGACCTCATCTGAAACATCTTCAACAATTCCTTCATGGAATGGATCTACATGAGCACTAACAGAAGGCTCCCCCTGAATCTCTGGCTCCCCCTGAGCTGGAGCATCTTCCAACTGAACATCTGTTGTGTGGCCTGGTGCCACAACTTTCGGAATAACCTCGGCCAAACTGCCTTCCATACAAACATCTACAATAGGAATATTGGGAGTGTCCTCCATGAGAGTTTCTTCCTACTCCCCCTCAGCATGAGCAATAGTCTCTAATGTTTCTTCTATAATAGATGCAATGACTGTAGAGGGGGTCTCAATTTTAAAGGATTGCCCAACGGTCTCAATGTGCTCAGGAGCTATTTCCTCTATCCTTCTTGCAACTGCAGCAGGTTCTTCAATTCTGACTACTGCTGCTTCTTGTTGGACTACTGGAATTTCAGGAGCTTCACCAATGATTGCCTCTCCTTCTGCTACAGAGGTCTTGGTCCATACGTTTCCCACTAGAGAGAAACCCCTTTTCTTTAAATTTCTAGACCGAATAGGCTGGCCCATCTTCTCCATCACTTCTCCCTTCAGATCAATTCCATAGTGCTTGAAAAATCTTGTAAGAAAAGGAGCATAGGGAAGGGATACTGCCAACTTATTTTTCTTATCCTAGATAATCTCTGCAACAAACTTCGTTCTTTCAATAATTACCTGAGCCATGTTGATGCTTTGATTTTGGATGGCCCAAAACATCATGTCTGAATCTCCTTTTGGGCATGTAGAAAAGGTGGTGCTCCTGGGCACCAAAATCTGACAAACTATAATGTGAAGAATTCTGTTGAATGCATTCAGCTGGTTGATATCGATTTTTCAATCCTTCAATTTGTACTCAGTTCCGATAATTCCTAGCCCCTTGGCATGAATGTCTACGGAGTCCACTGTACTATGACCGACTATAGATACTCCAAATAGCCTCTCCAACAGGTCATACGTGATATGAATGGATGTATCTTTTACTGTGGAGGAGAGGGACCCATCTTCTTTTTTCTTCAAACATGTGTAGAAGGCTTTGGCTAGGTCTGGATAGCCTGGTTTAGAAACAGTCACCATCTACGTCCACTTCATCTTCTCAATGGCTTCCACAATACTGTGCATACCATACTTCTCTAAATCTTCAATGTCCACTGCCTTGTTTCCGTAAAGCTTGATCCTGACAGCCGCAAACCATTCTTGTTGATCCGCCATGAGGAAGGCGACGCTGTAACCACCTACGCTGCCGGAACTCCCAGAAGCGGCCATGAAATCGAACAAGAAAGGTTTCTGGAGGATCGTGGGGAAGAGAGGAGCAAGAACCATCAAGAAATTTGAGCAGGAATAGAGGGATTCTTCGAAACCTCACAGAGGGGATTCTGGAGTCGATGAGGGTTTTGCAAGCAAGCAAATCGAAGGAGATGAGAGAGAGAGATGAAATCGATGCGGCAAGGATTTCGGACTTAACGGCAAGACATAAAGTGGCTTTTTGAAACGCCAGAGCATTAAAGACGGATAACGACAAAAGAGGAGATGATTACACAAATAATAAAGAATTTACTTAAATTTTAGCAAGAAGGACAACTATTTATTCTGAAATTTATTATTTCAATTACGTACAGACATCTGTTACAAATTACACATTCATAATTCCCTTCTAAGAGACGTAAATCTCTCTTCAGGTAAGGCTTTTGTAAAGATAACTGCTAACTAATTTTGAGTATCTATGAAAGAAATATTAATATTACCATTAGATATATGATCTCTAATAAAATGATATCTAACCTCTATGTGTTTCGTCCTGGAGTGCTGAACTAGATTTTTCGAAAGATTTATCGCACTAGTGTTGTCGCACAACAATGGGATGGTCTTGATGTGTAATCCATAGTCCTCAAGCTGTTGCTTTATCTGTGAGGCCCCCGAATTTTGTGTATCTAATATTGTTTATTTTGTGCATGTAATATATTTAACTTTGTGCATATTATGAGTATTTACTTATGTGCATATAGTATTTAGTTATTGTTGTACATATTGTATGTATTTATACTGTGTATTCATGTTGTGTATACAAGTTATTTGGATGTTTTAATGTTCTGGCCGAAATTCTATTTAACGTCCACATACATTGACGTTAAGTGTGAGTCAACGACAAGCTTTGTGTTGTTTACTGTCTGACTGGAAAATCTTGACGTCAACATCGATTGATGTTTACTTTTGGTCAACGGCAGTAAACTAGACGTTTACTTCTCTGGATGCGTTTTGGATTTCAGATCTGAAACGGAAGCGTTTCTTCTGGGTTCTTGATTAGGAAACCTAACGGTGGGATGACCTAACCCTAAGCGTACCCCGACCCATTAGCCTATAAAACCTAGTGTTCTCAGCTAGATTAGGTCTTTTTGGTTGAGAGAAAACCCTTGGGCTCGTTTGTGAGAAAACCTGATCTTTGGAGAGCTCGATCTGGCATTTGGGTGATCTTTCCAGTGATCTTCTTTGACTGGGAGCTGCACCTTGGATTGAGGAAGCATCCCCGACTCTGGTGGACGATCTACATCAACAAGAAGACCGGATTCAGGAGGAGATTTGAGCACCTTCTTGGCTTGGCCGAGAAGGGCTTCTTCAACCAAATAATCGCTTCAGAGATTTATTCACAGGCAAGTGACTTATTAGTTCACTCCATAGACTGGTCTTCTAGGGTTTTAATAATTTTATGGATTTTTATTTCGTTCTTGGACCCCCAAAATTTTGTGTTTTCTGTGTTTCGATCTGCACTATGTGCAAATAGGAGATAGACGGCCACTTTGTTGCCATCAAGTTTCTGGGTTAACGGCAGTCGATGGTGCTGTTAAACCCTGTTAGCATCCAACCCCTGGACGTCAAGTTCTTGTGGCTTTTCTGAATATTGGTTTGATCTCTGTGATGTGATTTTTCGGGAAAAGCGAATATATGTATGTGTTTAGAAAAAAAAAATCATGTCTTGTTTAATATGTTCATTTGAGCAACCCATGAAATCATGATAATTTTTTGATATTATCTGTTATTTATAGAATTTTTGTTATGGAGTTAATGAGCATGTTATGATAGATTTAAATACAGAATAACTATATATGGTGTATGTTATTGTCTCACAAATTTTCCACAAAGTTAGGGCCACTATGCGCATGTTTTAGATCTATTAGAATAGATGGTTCACTGTTTACCATGCTTAAGTTGAAATATCTTGTAATTTGCTTGAAATCTCTTTTAATATTAAAAATAGTTTGAGTGCTCCGAAATTGTGAAAAATTACAAATATGTTTCCTCTGCTATATTTAACCCGTGGTTAAAATTTGATATGATTCTGAGTACTGTGCAAATGGCTATTAATTTGTGAAGCTTTTTGTACCATGTTTTAAGAAGAGATTTCATTTATATGTGAAAATGTGATTAGCATCTTGATTAGGTTCTGTCAATTTTTGTTTATGATTGGTCTGAGAATTTGAATGTGATAAGTTTATGTTCCATGATATATGTGTGTGCATGTGCATGGGAAGTGAGAGAACAAGTGGCATGTGTGTGTAATGTATTAATGTGACAAGATAAATAAATGTATGCCAATAAGATACTACCATCCTAGATTGCTTGGAGCTATACTGTAATAGTGCCCCTACAGAAAAGCTCAATCGTGTTACGTGATATCCAAGGCAAAGGGTCTTGTGAAATCCTGGAGGTGGACAAGCTCCACTAGTAATGGTGGGGAGGGCTTCCCCCAGTTCTGCAGTGACCTAGACTTGATCACTTTGCCTGGTGATTAAGTACGTGTATGTGATAAGTGATCTCTCTAGCGGTGGTTTGGGCTGTGTCTTGGCAACGTGTAAAATGAGCATGTGCATAGCGTTGACATGTGGAAGTGGCACGTGGTATGTGCAAGTGAAGTGATAAGTGATACGTGAATGTGTAAAGTGAAAACCATGTGAAATCGTGTGTAAGTGAAAGCGTGATAATGTGAAAGTAAGTGCACATGAAAGCCAAGGTAAAAGTGCATGTGTGCATGTCATGAGAAATTAATGCATGTGTTAATATGAATTTTGAATGTGATATCATGTTTAGTACCACGTGTAGTGTATGTTATTATGTCCATGAGATAGAAATTGTTTGATGAATATGTGTTTAGTATCATGTTATAAATTGAATATAAGTCATGTAGTAGTGTTATATGAAAATAAGAAATCAAAGCATGAAGTATATGAATGTTTCCATGTTAGTGATTCCATGTTATAAGTATCCATGTTAGAATTATTGTTTTACATGTGTTAGTATAGTTTGTTTAATATGATTCCATGTCTAATCATTTATGTTATAGCATGAGCATGTATGAATTTAACTGTTGAATTCTAGTGTTAGAAAGCATGTATGATAAGTGTATGGTTTGAAGTTTTAAGTTATTTGCTGAGTTATTGTGTAGACTCACCCTTGCTAAACATTTCAGGAGATTTAGCAGCTGAGGACTTGGCAAGATCCAAAGAGAAGCATGAAGGATAGATTGGAGATTGTATTTCATTTACTAGTATGTGATGTAATTGTTAGGAACGGATGGGTGGATGGATCAGATCTAGAAGGGGGGGTGAATAGATCTAACACCAATTAACGCGGAAGCTTAAGCAATTAAAAATTACTTCGAATCAGAGATCAATTCACCCAAACAATTTACTGATCTGAGGTGTGATTAGTATGTGTGACCAAATCAATTAGTAGTGTGAGCGAAATCCCTATGCATGCATCTAGCGTAAAACAAAGTCAAACCACAATTCAAACCATTGCACAGAGGATTTTAGGTGGTTCGGAAATCACCTCCAGTGACTCCTACATCCACCCCTCACACAGTGAGGCCACACTACTCAAAAACCTTGAGTACAACTCACACAAGAGTACGACGACTCCAAACACCCTTGAGCACGACGACTTAAGAAACACCTGGAGCACGACGACTCCAAACTGAGCACGACGGCTCAACCAACAACTGGAGTACAACGACTCTAAATTGAGCACGACGGCTCAAACACACAGTGAGTACGACGACTCACAAACCAAAGCTCGATGGCTCAGAGTACACAAGCTAGATCAAACACAAAGGAGATCAGATCCTCTAGCAATGATCTGATTCAAGACAGATTTGTATACAGAAATTTGTGCAGAACTTCATGCACAAATATCACAGACGAAATAAGGAAGAACAAACTCAGAAATAAGGCAAATAGATGTAGAAAGAGTGTTCTTCGATGAAGAGGTCTTGCAGACGCTTCAATTGAGGAGGCTTGATGGAATTCGATGGAGATTCTCCTCAATTGGCGATGCTCTGCTTTGATGGCATCTGAAATGCCAGAAATCCTTCTTCTCCTCCACCTCTTCAGTTGGATCTGCTCCTTGCCTTGCACAGCAACCTTCTCTCCAGGGATTCCCCTTGATTCCCTTGTCCTTTCACTTGAAAGGATGGCTTGTAGCTTCTGGAGATGGAGACAGATCTAGAGAGCCTTCTTTGGCCGTCAAAAAGCTTCTTCTGCAAGTGTATGGGCTCTCCTACCTTTGGGGTACAAGGAACATGGGTATTTATAGCCCCATATGTCCATAAAGTGCTTTGGGGTGCATGGGCACAGAACCCTAGGTCAAATCCCCTAAATCCCAAGCGTCCACGTGTACAGAGAAATTCACGATTTTGACTTTCAGCCGGAGTGTGTCGACCTGCCCTCATCTAGTGTCGACCTGCTGTCCCATTTCTGTAAACTGGTCTGCTGGAAACTGGGTCTAGTGTCGACCTGCCCTGAGGTAGTGTCAACCTGCCCTGAGATAGTGTCGACCTGCCCAGAGGTAGTGTCGACCTACTGTCCCATTTCTACAAAATTGTTCTGCTGGAATCTTGGACTAGTGTCGACCTGCCCTGAGGTAGTGTCGACCTGCCCAAGACAAAAATGTGTGAACCTGAAAATTTAACACATAAACCATTAGTACAAGATATTATAATTAAAATATGAGATATTAAACATCAAAAACATGTTGTTTAAGCATTATTGTGATATGTATAAAATGTATAACATGTTCAACATATCATCATCAAAATCACAACATGTCACAATATCTCATCATTAAAATCACAATATATCATCATCAATATCACAACATGTCTTCATTAAGATCATAATATCTCATCATTAACATCATGATATGTCATCATCAATATCACAGTATGTCATCATCAAAATCAAGGTATGAGTGATGTTCATTGGATATCATTAAATTACAACTTTAGAAAGTTCCAAAACACACTCAACCCAACAATCTCCCCCTTTTTGATGATGACAAAACATATGCACAATCTCCAATATCTTGACTCCCTTGACTGCAATAATTCCCCATTTTGACATATACACACTTTGACCTTTCTCCTTTAAAGAACTTTCTCCCCCTTTGAAGGCCTTTTCTCCCCCTTTTTGGAAGTGCCAATTTCTCCCCCTTTTGATGTGCCCTTTTTTATGTGCCCTTTTCTCCCCTTTTTGACAGCATCAAAAGGATAGACAAGAGAGAGAGACAAAGATGGTTGGAGACCAAGAGATGAAATGTGGGAAAGGAATGTTCAGAAATGATCAAAATAAATGAGGCAAAATGATATTGACATATGAGAGACATTATTGTGTTTTTGTTATTATGCAACAAAGTTTAATCACAAAGACACACTCAACACAAAGAGTAGCAAATTATAATGAGCTGAATGTGGTTAAAATAAAGATGCAAAGTGAAATAAGTGACCTATATGAGTGAGCAGAAGTATTAACAAGGACGTTAGGAGCTTTAAGTTTAACACAATGTAAAATAACAGATCTAAACACAGTAAGCATGAACTTAATTAAGGTCTTAAGCTTTTCTATCCTGTCTTTTTGATTTCCTTCAATTTTTACTAGGAAAGAATAAAATAATAAATTAGTTAAATCTCCCTTTTCAGTGCAAGAAATCACATTGATTAGATGCAAGACCTCCTGATTACTCGGTGGTTTAACTTTCATTATCTTATACAGAGTTGAAAATTTTGATTTCCACTTTTTGACGCGAAACAAATCACTTGTTAGGTGAAATGGCCCGGTTACTCAGTGGTTCAAGCATTTGCATTGCTCTGTTTGTATCTTTCTAGATTGATCATTTTTCTTTTGACATTTTACAGGAATATTTTTGCTTTGACCAGAAAAGTCATGATTATGAATTTAGAAAAATTATTCTTAACATGTGGTAAAAATAAAGCTTAAACATACACATGTGAAATATTAAAGCCACTCAATGCCTACAAGTGTTTTGCAAGTCATTTTAAAGACATTCAGTATTAAGATTGCATGACCTTGAAATGATACTGAATCTTTGAAATTAAACTAAATGCACAATGATTTTAGTTTCAATGTTTTAATTCTCTCATAAGAAAATAGCACAAGGACTCAAACATTCTGATGAATTTGGCTTTCAAGATAGACAAATAAGGTCAAGAGATATGACAAAGACTCCCCCTCAACAATTGCATACAAGACTCTTGATACTTGGCGGAGAAATATACTCACGCATAGTGAAAGTGTCCAGACAAGCCTGACTTGTCTTTTTTCAAATCACCATTTGATATACCAAGAATGTCAATGCAATGTGAGAGTGAGGAATTTATGAACAAGAATATTTGTCAACAAACTGAATGGGAGTTGATGATGAATCAGAGATGACAGAATATTTCTCCAGCAAATTTCTCCAGCATTTCACTTAAAGATTCTTTCGAATTCACTCCCCCATAAGATATGCATGATATGAAATGATCATTTAAGCAATTCAAATATGTTCATTCCAAGCAATTTGCACAGAAAGAGTATGAACATGATCAAGCATATATCAACAGGCAATTTATTGAAGGAGAAGAATTTTGCAAAGACTTAAAATAAAGTTTATGAGATTTTCAATTTGCTTGATGACCTTTATGCAGAAAATATTATTGATACTCGGCGGAGAATTTTTCTCACGCATGATGATAGTTTCCAGACAAGCCTAACTTGTCATTTCACATTTCACCATTTGATATACCACATAGTTACTGCAAAAAGGGTCAATTACACTTTATTTTTAGCATGAAATTCATTGCATTTATTGAAAGATATTTTTGCACTTTTTCAAATTTACTCCCCCTTAATATGTGCATGGAATGAAAAAGTTAGCAAGCAATTCACACATGATTATGAGCACAATTAGCTTTAAGCATAACATGACTTTTGGTACTTTGCGGAGTATTTTACTCACGCATAATGATAGTTTCCAAATAAGCATAACTTGTTTTTCCATATGTCATCATTTGATATACCAAGAAGTCAAAGCAGTTAGTATGCACACAGACTCATGGGAACAGTTAAGCATGATTCCAATTATTATGACATAAAGTTCATTGTTAGGAGTAGTATTGAAACACATTTCTCATTGTTCAGATAAAAATTAAACATTCATTCCAATTCAAGCAATTCAAGTTTGAAATGATAAAGAAATTTTACCTGAACAGTTTTCATTTCTTTCTCAAAGATTTTACCTGTGTTCTCCAATCACTTCTAGTCTTGCACAGCCAATATCTTGAATCCATTTACAATGTATGGCTGCAAGACTTCTCAGCTTGCTGATCAAGCTGGTTTTGGGACCCACACTTGTTTGGGTCCTGCAATGAAATCAATGTTAGATTGTAACAAAGATTTCTGAATCCAATATGCTTTTAATTTTTGTATAGATGCATTTCTTTCATTGATAGAACTATGAGCAGAATTAGTTCCAGATTTTCTTTTTGCCTGAATCAATGCATCTATGTTTTCATGATGTTTTCTATTTTTTGGATTTTTAATATGAGCAAAAACAAAATGATTTTGTGCAACATTTCTATGCCTATACACATGGAATTTTTGAACATTTTCAGTATGAAAATGATGTTTATTCCTATGTGTATGAGCATGTGCATTAGACTGAAATTTCTGAGCATGCACAACAAAATCATTTCTGTACCAACAGTCCCTAGAAATATGACCAATTTTCTAACAATGGAAGCATTTGACTGATTTGACATTTTTATTGAAATTTTGATTTCTATTCCAGCAATGTTTGGCAAGATAACCATGTTTATTACAGTGAAAGCAAATGAGAGCATTTTTTACCTGGTACTTACCTTGGCATGTATGCATTTGCTGAAATCTCCTTTTCATGTGAGGAGGCTTACCATGAGGAGAAGGAGGTACCTTTTGGTGGCTCTTGGCATGATGTGAATTTTGAACTTGCCTTGGAGTTTTTTGAACTGATGGAGAAGTTAGATGAATCTTCTTGACAGTGGCATTCTCCTTTTTCTCTTTCTGTTTCTGAACAAGAACTTTCACTAGTTTTCCATTAGAGATATCAGGGTTCTTGTTCACAGCAGATTTCACAAATGTTATTGTGCTTTTCTTTTTATTTTTCTTAGTTCTAACAGAAGCAAGACTTGTGTTCTTCAATTCATTTTGAATCTTCTATTTTTCAGCTTTTAATGCAACAACTTCTTTTTCTAAAGTTTGAAACTTGTTTAGCATGACATTCAAACCATTTTTCATCTTGTTCTTTTCATTTTAAAATTGAGCAATTTATTTTTCCAAGTCAGAAATTTTATTATTCAAATTGCTACATTCATTCTCCAATGGTCTGTCATGGAACAAGCCTTCAATCTTCCTTTTTAAGTGACAATTTTCTTCAACAAGTTGTTTGCATCTCTCATTTATTTGATGATCATGAGCCATATTAGAGATTTGTTTGTTTAATTGATCATTATCAAATTTGAAATTGTTATTGAGATCAATCAATCTTCTTTTCATTTTCCAGATCAATGATTTTTTATTTCAATAGCTCATGGTTCTCTTTCAATCCATTCAATTTAGTTTCACAGATTTGGACTTCATCTTCCAAATTCTCTTTTCAGAATTTAATTTTTCAACTTCATTTTTCAAATTCCCAATTTCTTCTGAAGGATCTTTGTCATTTTTCTGGAGCAATTCAAGTGTATTTTTCAAGTTTTCACTTTCTTTATGGCAATGTTTTAAAGTCTTTTTCAAGTCTTTATTTTTAGTGTTCAGTTGTACATTAAGACTTTGTATCTTTTCACATAATTTAATCAATTCAGCATAAGACATGCCCTCATCTTCATCAGAATCAGAATTGAAATACACAAATGGATCTGGAGTTGATTTACCTGACCTTTTAGACCCATTTGAACTCTTGTGTTCTGAAGAGGATGAAGAGTGTTCTGAACTCTTAGACTTTGCTGTGAGAGCCATAGTTTTCTGAGTTCTTTTTGCTCCTTTTCTTTGTGAGTTCTTTCCATCACTTCTGTTAGCCATGAAGCATAACTCCTCATTTGCTGAACTTGAAGAGTTCTCTTCACCATCCTCACTTTGGTCTTCATCTGACCAAGTTGCAATCATGGCTTTTGACTTCTTCAATTTGTTGTTCTTCTCATATTTGTCCTTTTTGATCTCAGGACACTCACCTTTCATGTGTCCTTTCTTGTTGTACCTGTAGCAATCAATATGTTCATCAGTTTTTTGATTTCTACTATCATTACAATTTGAAGAAGAGGCATTCCTTTTATTAGAAGAATATTGTTTCTTTTCATTGAATCTTCTTCTTCTTGATTTTAAAATTTTTCTGAATTGTCTAGTCATGATGTCAAGTTCATCTTCATTAAACTCAGACTCATCAGAACTTGATGTTTCTTGATCTTTCTCTTTGTTGCTTGATGAAGCCTTAAGTGCTACTGGTTTAGCCTTAAGCATGTGTTCTTCATTTCTCTTCAGATTTATTTCATAAGTCATTAAAGATCCTATGAGTTCATCCAAAGACATTTTGGATAAATCCTTATAATCTTCAATCACTGTAGCCTTTGTGTGCCAAACAGATGATAGAGAATGCAAGGTTTTTCTTACCAGATCAGCATCAGTGTATTCCTTACCTAATGCCTTCAGTCCATTGACAATTATCATAAACCTAGCAAACATTTCAGAAATTGATTCATCAGATTTCATCATAAACAATTCATATTCAGAAACAAGTATGTTTGCTTTGATTTCCCTAACTTGAGATGTTCCCTCATACATAAATTCAAGTTTATCCCACATTTCTTTAGCAGATTTACACATGGATATTCTTGAATATTCTTTAGGGTGGACTGCACACTGAAGCATGTTCATGGTACTGTAATTAAGAGTAGCTTTCCTAATTTGCTCTCTAGTCCAATTCTCCTCATCTTCATGATTTTCATAAGGACCCACTGTAATCACAGGGATTGTACCCCCCTCAACACAGACATGAATATCAAATATGATAGCATGGGAAAAAGGATGTGATCGCCACCTAGATAAGTTGCCTAATGATATGGAAAGACAATGGATAACTTAAACTAGGAAAAGGAAGAGAACAGGAAACTGACCTGGTGTCGCGGTCGCCATGGCCGCCGCGTTTCTATATCGCGTCGGTGAAAGTCGACGCGTCTTTGTCGCGTCACCCTAGGTCGTCGCGTTCTCTAAATATGGGAGAATTATTGTTGTGACCTTCTAGTCCTCCAGCCGGCCAGAGCACCAGAGCTTCTCATAGACTTCGCTTGCTTGCCTGTCAATCAAAAGAAAACACAAGGAAAAGACCCTATTAGAACATGTAAAGTGTAGTATCTATTCTAAGAGACGAAATGAGATGGGAGATCATGGTGGGAACGCACCTGGGGTGGTTTTAAACCCCTGTGGGTGTGGGAAAATGTGGGTGGATGGTAGATATGCTCTATTTAAAAAGGACATAAAAATGCATGTAGAAATAGAAAAGAGAAAGGGTAGAGAGAATAAGCCCCATTAGGGCGACTTCCTGGCGTGGATGCAGCTCTGATGATGTGCAAAGAGATCCAGGAGATTGCTAGAGTCGCCCTCTTCACGTTCCTTGCTCCATTGATGGTGAAATGAGTGAGTTGTGGGGAGTGGAATGTGAAGGGAATGAAGGGAATGAGTGGCTGCGTGGCTAAGTCTAGTTCAGAGGGAATTTTGGCAGCCCTTCTGGGTAATCATGAGGCTCTCCCCGTCCATGAGGAGGGGCCTTCCTTATATAGAGCTTGGAGTGAGAATATTAGGCATTATCTCCTCAAAAAGGTTTAGAAATTAAAAGTGGGGGATAAAGCTCTATCAAAATCAGGTGTAGAGTCCTTAGGGGAGCTTAGGAGAGTCCTTAGGGCCAAAAATCCGCCCAAGGGGTCGGGATAACCCTCTTAGACCAAGTCAAAGTGCATGAGAGGATAAATAGGGTGTGGTCATGGAGGCCAGAGATCTCGGTCCTTGTCACGTCAGATCGTAGGGTCGCGACTAGAAACGCGACGGTGCGGGGGGACGCGACAGTATTACCCACGTGCATGTATAATGCATGGACTGTCGCGGCGGCCCAACCCGTCGCGACTATAGTCGCGGCGCCACGATGCGTCGCGACAAGGAACCCGAATTATCTTGGATTATTCTCTCTAACCACATGATAAAATAGGAGTCATATTCCTCTAGGGACTCTCTCAAATGATTGATTTCGGGATTTCAAGGCATTTTAATGGATTGATGGGCTCAAATCAAGGCAAATGATGGGCTCAAGGTGAGTGACCAATTAGGGGCCCACTAAGGTAGCAAGAAATGTGGTTCAACCCATTAGTCATAATCGGGTGTCTACAGATTGCCCCTCCTTGGCTTCTACTTTGCAGGGGAGCGAAGCGGAAGTGGCGTGGAGATGTCATGAAGTGACGGTGGAACGGAGATGACGCAGAGTGGACTGAAAAGTGGAGGCCAAGGTGAAGAGACACCCGATGTTAACTAACAGGCAATTAGAATCCTTGTGAAAGCCCCGAGTCGGTTGTTCGAGTAGAATGCAAAGAAGAGCACAGGTCTGGACGAGAGAGAGAAAAAAAGAAAAGAGGACGATCAAACCCTCGATTGAGAGGTACCCTAGCCGATTGGCCTGCAGGTTTTGTTTTGGAAGGACATGTGCGTGCCAGGCAGGTAACTCATGACTCTGTCCTGGGAGCGGTTCGCAACCAAAACGGATCAAAGGAAAAGGATGAATATTTGGATGGAGAATCCAGACAGGGAAATTCTTGTCAATCTGACGGGAACAACTTGCTCGGAGGCAAACCTTCCGATTCGGAGTGGAATTGGATTTCTTGCTTGGAACATGAAGGATGATATGGGCACTCAACATGAGCTCATCAATGGTCAAGAATGAGTCAGGAAAGTTCAAAGTCCTATATGATGCATGCTGGGCCAAAATAAAAGAAATTATTAAAACAAATGCAAAGGAAAGAAAAAATAGAAAATAGATCAAGGATAATATTGCTAAGTCAAGTAAGAACGGGTCAAGAGACTACCCACAACCGCGGTGTAGGCCTGAATCTATCGTCCCCGTGCTTAACTAACTCAACGGCCTATCCAATGATTAACATTGTGTACCTAGATTATCACTGTTTTTGGTAAAGGGAAACTCAAATCCCAGAACACATTGAGAACCAGTCGGTCCTTGAAAAGATATAATAAGTAGAATACCATATAGTAATGCGAGGAGTAGGGATAGAGATACAATACCTGACTTACCTGAGACAACATTTCCCCATTTTTGGATTTTTTTTGTTTTTTTTTTATTTTGAATCATTCATCAGAAAATAAGCATAAAAATCACAAGATGATAAATGATCATAGTCAAAGAAACACATATACAAAGCACAGGTAAGGGAAATAAGCATTTGGGTATAAACGCGACAGACCCATCGACCGCGACCTTGTCGCGTCGCAGCGCCCTGTCGCAACATAGTCGCGTCGGATCGCGACGTCGCGACTTGGACAGAGTCCTGAAAATGCAGAAAAACGGGACTTAGACTTATCCTAAGACATCTAGACTAACACTAGGACTCCTAAACCTTTCCTAGACTTATCCTAACTCCTAGTTGCGGGATTAGAGTGGGTTTCTAACTCCCTAAAGCTTATAAATAAAGGGTTTGGGCTGTTAATCCCGCAGCTAAACTCCTGTGCTACAAACTCTTCAAGTTCTTCATCTTTCTTCACCTTTGCAGTCATGAAGAGGAAGCTTTCGGCGTTTGCAGAGGTCATCCCTCCCTACTCCGGCCCAAAGGCTGCTAGGGAGTCTCATGCCGACCTTCAGCACCTTTCAGACATCCCGAAGCATATCTACTCTCACCCGGATCTTCAAGTAAGTGGCTCTATTTCTGCACTTTTGCTCTGTTTTGCTCTGTTTTTCTTCTCCTCTTCTTCTCCTTCTCATCTTAGATCTCCTCCTTCTTCTTTCTTCAGATCCTCCCTGGTCATAGGCGGTTCTCTAGATTACCATGGCTGCTTCCAATGCTTGACATGCTGCCGTCTGCCTCAATCTCCCTCCTAAAAGAGTGGGGATTGTCTACAGTGCTTGTACTCGCCAAGAAGTACGACAAGATCGTCCACGTGTGGGATAGCATCACCGCACTTACCGAGCTGTGGCATACTCAGACACACTCTTTTATCTTCCCCAATTTTGAAGCCACCATACTCTTGGAAGAATTGGAGATCATGCTCGGTCTCCCACGTTACCATCGGGGTGAGGAGATGGTGATATCATATACTGTGGAGAAGATCAACTCGTGGAGTATTCTGGCCAAGTTTGCCTCCACGAAGAATGACCTACGCTCCATGACCAGTGGCATGCACGTCCACCTACTCCCCATCGCACAGTGGGTCATCTCACAATGCAAGCGGAAAACCGGGAGACACGGCGCCATTGCCAAGGCGGCTGCCATCTGCATCTGCGGGATCATACTCTTCCCAGCTGAAGACGGGACCATCTCCTTCGCCAATTTGAGCATTATCGATTCTATCTCAGAAGGATTGACTATTGGCCAAGCAGTTTTGAGCTATCTATATGCCGGTCTGTCTTCTGCAGCACTTAGAGGACCCTTCTACGGATCGGTGATTGCCCTCGAGCTATGGATGGGGATGCACATCCAATTTCGGGCGGCGGAGGACTTGACCGTGGAGTGCAAGACGATGCTGAACCACCCGCTGGTGCACGTGGGCGAGCCACTCCACATGAGCACCCGAGCTTGGTGCAAGACGGCCCAAGTGAAGGGCATTCAAGCATGGCGCAGGTACCTCCAAGGTATGACAGTGGCGGACTTCGACATGCGCCCCCGGTTCATGCACGGCAAGATGATCCATCTCTCTCAATGTACCGGGCTTGCCTTGAGGTTGTTGGGCAATGAGGCACTCATTTCTTACAACCCGGACCGTTGCTACCTCCAGTGCGGTGCGGCCCGGACGGTGGTTCCAATCCTCTCACACTTCCTGCCTATCCAAGAGAGGAAGAGGGGCGACGCGCAGGACGAGCGTGACATGCGTAGCGCCGTCGTCCATTGGGAGGGATGTGCCATGAGTGTGATCCAAGCGGAGGTGGAGGAAGATGATGAAACGGTTAAAGAGTACATTGAAGATTTGAAGAAGCTCCAACCAGCGGGAGGAAATATTTGATTTGCTTGATTTGATTTGTAAGCCAGATGGTAGTTAGGAAAGCATTGCTTGGTGTTTTGTTTTAGAATGAATTAGGGAGTGTAAAGGCTTTACATATGAATGAATAAGAGTGAATTTTCTGTGCAACCAAGTGCTCTGTTGATGACGCGACGGTCAGTGGTGTCACCTTCATGTCGCGGCCGGGCGGCGCGTCGCGACTAAGTCGCAACGACCCTTCTAACTGCGTCGCGTCACGAACCGACCCATTCAAAAATCAGAACGGCTCCCTCTTTCCCTCTTTCTGATTTTTCAAAACACCAGAAGCACCCAAAGCTCCGAATCTCTGAACTTCCTGCAACCCGTGCGAACCCTTGCTTCAAGATCTTCCTTCAATCCCGACCAAGCCCGAGATGGAGGGAAAGAGGACCGCGGGTGAGGGCTCTTCCCGGAGGAAGCGCCAAGCGGAACGCCGGCGCCGAGTCGAGGATCCTCCCGTCGAGGAGGAGGTGCCCGAGGTAGAGATGGAGGAGGAGGAGGAGGAAACGGCCCCGGCGGTGGATGTGACGGAGGAACGGAGGAGAAGGGCCAAAGCCATGAAATCGGTAAGTAACATCGACCCTAAACCTTGTATGAGCATGTGAATGTGGTAAACGGAGCCCCTAGAGGGCCAAGTGTAGGGTGAAAAGCCCAGAGAAAAGGGGTCAAACAAAGAAGGCTCCGGCCGGGTTTGATCCTGATAACGCGTCAGGACGACCCGCCGCGACATGCTATCGCGGTGGGGCGGGGAGTCGCGACATTGTCGTGGCGTCCAGGGCTGACGCGACATTATCGCGACCTAGAAAGGTGACGCGATAAGGTCGCGGCGGCCCGCTCGGTCGCTACAAGGTCGCGACGGCTAGAGCTGCCGTGACATGAACCGAAACACAGGAAATGGGGTGTTTAAACTTGATTTGAATGGATTTTGCAGGGTGAGATGAGGGCTCGAGTGTCGTGGACACTGGTGTTGGCTGCCTTCCTGGCCCTTCCCCCTTTCCAGAGAGACCGGGTAGAGGAGATGGGATTCGGGGAGATTTTTAGGATAGAGAGGATGAGGGTGGATCTGGCCCTCACTCAGGCCTTACGGAGCAGATGGGATACGGAGGCGAATGCCTTCGTATTCCCTTGGGGGCATATGATCCCTAGCCTAGAGGATGTGAGCCGGATCACAGGGCTCAGTGTGTATGGGAGAGCAATGAGTGGCTATACCTACCCTTGCTACCATGACATAGCCGAGCGACTCTTAGACCTCCCCGTGGAGCGTAGGTCTTCCCTAGTGCCCAGAGTAGCCTTGCAGGAGAGTCTAGGTCTGTTTGAGGCGGGGAAGAACGCAGGGGAGAGTGAGGATGAGTACTTAGAGAGGCTGGCTAGAGTTAGTAGGAGGGAGCTAGCGAGTGAGCCTGGGCCGCAGGCGGACTTGGATTGCGCCGCTTCCTCGTCCTCTTTCTTGGTAGACTTTTGTTTGCCACGAGGGGCGACGCAGTCCACTGCCGCTTCCTGCCCTTGCTGGCGGATTTAGGTGAGGTAGGGGGGTATGCTTGGGGGGCAGCCTTCCTAGCACACCAGTTCGACTGCCTGAGCGCCTCAGATCGGCAGACATCCACGAGTGGTTTCTACCCCTTTCTCCAGGTACACCCTCTCCTCTACTCCTTCTAAAATTACACTGCACTTTCCTTAAATTGCTCTTTGACTTGTCTTCTATCTTGCAGGTTTGGGCCTATCTACACCTTCCTGCCCTGGGGAGAGGGGAGCTCACGCGGCCGGGCCTAGTGCCCATTGCACGCCGCTGGGAGTCCCGCCGAGACACTCGCCACCTTGCCGACCAGTTGGAGCGCCTCCAGGAGGCGATTGACAGCTACCCTACCTGGATGTGAGTACTAAAAACCTTCCCTTCTGATATACCCGTTGATTTGACTAATAATTGGCTAACTCTGTTTTGCAGGTGGTTTGGCAGCCGTATCTGGGGGAGGGTGATGAGGGACAGCCTTGGTTGGTGCAGGCCCGCCCCTACTTCGGTAGGTCGGTGTGGTTGCATGCGCTAAACCTCGTGCTACCTCTGAACCTATTCCTGACCCAGCGCTCCCTGGGCTTCAGGCAGAGTGTTGTGGAGTTCCCCGTCCGGACCGGTTTCGCCGGCCGGGTCGGAGTTTCCGGGGACTCCACGACACTACTGACTGGCGTGAGCGGGCGCGGGAGCAGATAGAAAACTGGGAGCGCAAGGGCAAGTCGGTGAAGTCCACGGCGACTACAGACGATGCATACCTCCGGGCATATGCCTTGAAGTACGGGGGTAAGGTGTACAAGAGTGCTCGCCATCAGGTAAAGTGTTCTAAACTAGCACTTGTGAATTTTGAAATGGTGAACTGTGCTGATCAAATGACTGCAGGTGGACGTGGCTGGTGAGGTGGCGTCGCTTCGAGCTCTCCTTCTCTCGGCGACGCATGATCGGGAGGCGGCTCGGAGGGAGACTGAGGAGTTGGTGAGTACTTACTCAGACTTCAGTACTAAATCCATGTTTTGATTTGAAAATTAATGTGTGTTTCTGTGTGCAGCGGAGAGAGTTGGAGAGTGTGAGGAGAGGAGCAGGCGGTGCTTCCTCCTCGAGAGGCGAAGAGAGTGACCGGGCGTCGTTGCAGGCTCAGTTGACTGCAGCGATCTCGAGGGCAGAGGAGGCTGAGAGGCATCTGGAGGACCGGGTAAGTATGATCTGAAGACTTGATTAGGTTGACATTGATTTGATTGATGTTAATTGATTGCTTGTTGTGCAGGAGAGAGATCTGCGGCTTTCCACTGAGCACGCCATGGATCTGCAGGCTCAGCGCGACCGATACCAGGGGGAGCTCCAGACTACTCGGGGCGACAGAGACCAGCTGCGTATCCGAGCGGAGGCAGCTGAGACTCGGGCGACGGAGGCGACCGGCGAGCGCGACTAGCTGCGCACCCAGATGGAGGCAGCTGAGGCTCGAGTGGCAGCGATGACTACAGAGCTGGCGGCACTGCGAGTGGGGAGGTCACCAGCTGATCAAGAGGAGCTAGAGCGACTGCGAGCAGAGCTACGACTGCAGGAGAGCTTAGCACAGAGGCTTCAGCAGATCGTGACAGACATAGGCCGTTCACGGAGCAGGAGCAGGAGTGCAGCGAGCGTCAGCAGGGCGACAGGAGGCACAGTGGGACAGTACTTAGCGAGTTCCTCCAGTCGCCGGAGGAACGAGGCGGAGGAGAGGCGTCGCCAGGACGAGGGGGGTGCCCAGGGCGAGGGAGGTGGTGGTGCGATGTTGCCGCCACCTAACAGATAGGAGGGATCTGGGGAGTGTGGCGGTGGAGAGTGAGGAGACTTTGTGAGCCACCTCCCCTTATCTATGTACATATTGTTCATAGTCAGCACCGTCTCTTTACTTTCATGTCAATATTCATGTTTAATGAATGGTTTGTGATTGACACGAGTGAGAGGCAAGTTTCAAACAAGCGAGAGAAGAAGGGAGTCTTGAGTGCGACGTTGTACTCTGCTTTTGAAATTCCTGTTCCTGCACACACTTAGAAAAAAACAAGTTAGATCTGTTCTTAGGTTCGGCCCCTTGCGCTTAAAATGATAAAAATCTAACTCGTAATTGTCAAGGGGCCGAGCCTTATTAAATAGACGAAAAGATCATGAAAACAATGCATGCTAAGGAAAAGCAATATGTACACACCCTTTTATTTTTCTGAAAAATTATATATTTTTATGATTTTGAGAATCTTTTGATTTTTTGGATTTTTGGATTTTTTTGTTTTTTGTTTTTTTGATCTTTTGATTTTTTTTTGGATTTTTGAATTTTTTTTTTTAGATAACAACACTTCTTAATGTTGAGCGATTAACCGTGAGTCTCCTTCTATCTCACTTTGGCGAGTAAGATTTATGTGCAACGCATATTCATCTTAGGTCTGCTAAGATTTCTCGCCCCTGTGACAACAATGTTCCAACACAGACCAAGCATAGGGATTCTTTGGTCATTTTTAGGGAAGATAGGAAGAATATAAATGTGATAATACTTAATCTCGAGGTCGGGGTTACCGACTTGTAAGACTTGCAACAAGTGAGCTACATGTGTCATCCATCTGTTGTCCAGGGACTTTAGGGCCACAGTATTTTCTCTTTTGACTGGGGCATGCGCGCGACCGGGCTCAAGGGCGTCCCGCGGGGAACTGTACTGCCACTCTTTAACATGCCCCTTCATTTTATCATTTCGTCGCTTTATTTTTGTGCTATATGCTTTTCTTAGAATTGCCCGTCCCTCCTTGAGACTTCAAACACATGGTTTATACTGTTGCAGGTTTACAGGTTAGTCTTCCCTTTGCCCCTAGACTTTGTCCGAATAGGGAGAGAATTGACCTCTTGTTTCCCTGAGCAAGGGCTAAGTGAGAACACTGTATATGAAGGGACAATGACCTTAGGTTGCCATATTGAGTACGTGATTGCGCATAAATATTTTTCGTCAATATGAGAGGGAGCGAGACACTTGGCAAATGGCTACTTATTAATTGGTGTTGTTATCCAAAGACTGTTAATAGGGGTAGAATCTTTTAAGATATAATCCATTCCATGGGTGAGAGAGTTCATCACCATCGGCATTAATTAACCTATACGCGTTCCCCTGGTACACTTCTTTAATGACGTACGGCCCTTCCCAGTTTGCAGACAATTTTGACCTTGGACCTCCAGGTTTTATGAAAATTCGCTTCAAAACCATGTCTCCTTCTTGAAATTTACGCTCAATTACTTTCTTTTGAAAAGATCTTGAGAGTCTATTTTGATATGAGAGCACGTGATCGGCTGCAGCTAGACGTCGTTCGTCTAAGAGTTCTAGTTGTGTGAGCAACGCCTCCCGATGTTCATCGGGATTAAGTTCTTTATCCAACTGAATTCTTAGCGAAGGGATGAGGATTTCGTGCGGACATACCGCTTCCATCCCATATGTAAGTGAGAAAGGGGTTTGCCCCGTAGGTGTGCGGATGGAGGTGCGGTAAGCCCACAGAGCCTCAATTAACTTTTCTGGCCAATCAACAAACTTATTAGACTCACAAGTTTTCTTTAAGATTTTCAAAAGTGTTTTGTTAGTAGCTTCGGCCTGGCCGTTGCCCTGTGGATAATAAGGAGACGAATGATGCAAAGAAATATTGAACTTCTTACAGAGATCTTGAAGGTCTTGTGATATGAACTGGGGTCCATTGTCGGTGACGAGGCTGCCAGGTACTCCAAACCGCGCGATGATGTTCTTCATGATGAACCTGCACACAGTCGAACCTTTGATTTCTGCAAATGCTTCTGCTTCGGCCCACTTGGTGAAGTACTCAGTAGCAGTGAGGATGAAGGATTTTTGTTTTATCTGAGCATTAGGATCACCAAGAGGCCCAATGATATCAAAGGCCCACATGGAGAAAGGCCAAGGAGAAGATAGTGGATGCAAAGAAGAAGACGGAGCGTGAATTTTATCGGCATGGATTTGGCATCTGACACACCTACGAACGTAGGCGGCACAGTCTTCTTCTAAGGTTGGCCAGTAGTAGCCCTGCCTAAGGATCTTTTTGGCTAACATCTGACCATTCACATGCCCTCCGCATTCCGGAGTGAGATCCTTCCACTATCTTCCAAGCCTCTTCATCGGTCACGCATCTGAGGAGCATTCCATTTAGAGCGCGTCTGTAAAGGACTTCACCCACAAGGGTATACTTTAATGCTGCTCTACGGATAGCTCGCCTATCTTCTGCTCAGCTTCTTCTGGGAAGGTACCGTCTCTGCAAAATGCTCAATCTCATGGTACCACGGCCTCTCTTCTTCCATCAATTCCCTAATTCAACAAGCAACAACTCCTTCGCTTCTTTCTTTTCTGCCTTCAACACTAGGGAGCTCCTAAGGTTTGAGAACCAAGGATCCTGAGTTGAGGGAGCTTCTAGCCTCTGAACAGTGATAGTCTCAGCGCTACGGCTGAGAGGGAAGGAGAGAGACGAAGCTAACGATGCCAGAGCATCGGCCAGAATGTTTGGGAGCGAGGAGTATGAATGTAGATGAGTTGACGGAATTCCTTGGCGAGGAGCATGACCAGATCTTGATATGGCTTGAGTTTGGGGTCACGAGTGCGATAGGTAGAGAGGACTTGCCAAAGAACGAGCTGAGAGTCTCCTATGATCTTAAGGTGACGCGCGCCTAAGAGGTAGGCGAGCTTAAGACCGGCTAGGAGAGCCTCATACTCGGAGATATTGTTGGTGGCGTAGAACTGGAGTTGATAAGCCAAAGGAATGGTGACCCCTTCTGGGGTGAGCAAAACTGCACCTATGCCCCGTCCCCTAGAATTGAGAGCTCCATCGAAATGGAGTGACCAGAAGGGATCGCGAGAAATAAGTGATAGGTTTTCGTCGGGAAATTCCTCCTGAACCGTATCACTATGAGGAAGAGGGAGGTGAGCAAGGTGCTCAGCAATGGCATACCCTTTTATGGCTTTCTGAACAATAAAGGAGATATCAAACTGAGAGAGGAAACTTTGCCAGCGTGCCAATCTGTCGGCGAGGACTGGCTTTTCCAGGAGATACCTAATAGGATCCATTCTAGAAATCAAACTCACCTTATGAGCTAGGAAGTAGTGCTTCAATTTCTGCACTACCCAAACTAGCGCTGCACAGGTTTTCTCCATTGTGGTAGTTTGAGCTCGGAAGGATTGAATAGCCTAGATAGGTAGTAGACTGCCCTTTCTTTTCCGGATTCATCAAGCTGAGCAAGGACAGCTCCTAGGGAGTCCTCAACAGTTGACAGATATAGGATTAGGGGTTTCCCAGGGACAGGTGCCTGAAGCACGGGCGAATTCATAAGGTAACTTTTGAGCTCGTCAAAGGCCTCTTGGCATTTATCATTCCATTCAAACTTAACCCCTCCTCTCAACAGTTCGTAGAAAGGACGACATCTTTGAGAGTGCTGAGATATGAATCTCCTTATGAACTGCAGCCGACCAATCAAACCTCGAAGTTCAGATATGTTCTTAGGAGGAGGCATCTCATTGATTGCCTTGGCCTTGTGTGGATCTATTTGAATCCCCCGTTTACTAACTATGAAGCCTAATAATTTTCCTGAGGAAACTCCAAATACGCACTTCTTTGGATTCATCTTCAATTGATACTCTTGTGCGCGACGGAAAACTTTGGCAAGTACGGAGGAGTGCTCTCTTCGAGTCCGTGACTTCACCACGATATCATCCACGTAAACCTCAACATCAATATGTATCATGTCGTGGAAGATAGCTAGCATTGCTCTTTGATAAGTGGCGCCGGCATTCTTCAGCCCAAACGGCATGACCACATAGCAATACGTTCCCCATGGGGTGGTGAAGGAGGTCTTTTCTTGATCCTCCGGAGCTAGACGAATTTGATTATAGCCGGAGTACCCATCCATGAACGATAGAGTTTCGAACCCTGCTGTATTATCGATCAAAACATCCAAATGAGGTAGCGGGAAATCGTCCTTAGGACATGCCTTATTCAAATCCCGGAAATCTATGCAGATACGCACTCTTCCGTCCTTTTTCATGACCGGGACGATGTTCGCCACCCACAAAGGATAGAGGACTACACGGATGAACTTGGCTTTGTGTAGCTTATCAATCTCCTCTTTCATCTTTAAAGCAATGTGGGGGAGAAATCTCCTTAGCTTCTGTTTAACGGAAACTGGAAATTAATCTATGCTCCACCAAATCGGGGTCAATGCCGGGCATGTCATCATAGGACCAGGCAAAGGAATCCTTGAACTCCCTTAACATTTCTATGAGCTTCTTCTTCTTCAGGAGGGAGACCAGAAGCTATGGTTAAGAGCCTGGGGTCCTCTTCCGTTCCCACATTAACCTCTTTGGTGGGTTCATCTACTGCCGAGGTAGGTTCATCGAATCTCCTCATACCACTAGCATACGCCTCAGCAGCGTCCTCCATTTCACAATCTCCTTCATCTGATGGGTCATCCTCGGCATGATCTCGTATATCCCAAAGCCGTCGTCTAGCCCTTCCTCTATCGGCATCTCCTCTAAGTTCAAAACTACCGCTTCTCTGACAAACTCTTCGACAGCTAGAAGAGCGCCACATCTATGAACTAAGTCTAAGAGGTATCTACGGGGTACACCACTACCCTTCTTCTTCCTAGACAGAGACGGGGACTTACTAGAAACTACCCCTGACTTTAAGCTAGACTCGATATTTACAGGAGACTCTGGAGACGCGTCCAGAGATTTATTGGAAAGGAAAATGAAGGGGGCGGCAGAGTCACAGAGATCCTCCGATGAGGTTGGAGGGGAAAGCGGGCCACCCGAGCTCAGGGTGCCGGCAAGAGCATCGGGGTGTAGGGGAGCAGAAGGCCCCTCACTCGGATCGTTTGAAATGGCCATGTCTTTACCACGAAGAGAACGAAAGAAGGACGATGATGGCCGTTGGGGAGCAGTCGTGACGGGGATCGCCGTCGAAAGCGGGAGCAGGAGAGGGATGATGGGGATCGCCGTCGGAAAGCAGGAGCGGGAGAGGGATGACGGGGATCGCCGTCGGGAGGCAGGAGCAGGAGAGGAGTGACGGGGATCGCCGTCGGAAGCAGGGGGGACACACACACACATTTTTTGTCATTTGGAATTTTCTTTTTTTTGTTTTTTTTTGTTTTTTTGTTTTTTGTTTTTTTTTTGATGAAAAAGGAACTACATTAGATTAAATGGCTTCGAAAAAAGACAAGACCGAACCGTTGAAGGAAATGGCGAGGCGGGGTGAAGGACGAATGAATGCCTCAATGGCGGCGGGCGAGATTTGGACAATGAAGGGAAGAGGCAAAGGAATGAAATTAACATTAACATCGAGTATGGATGAAACAAAGTGAGTGGGAGACCGGGGGAACCCTGGCCAGAACTCCTGTATAAGTAGGGGTAAATGATTTGACTGGTTTTCCTCACCAATTCCAGGCAAATGTCGCCTGGCGGTGGTTGTTGATGCTGATAATGCTGCTAATTGTGACACATCTGCTTCACTGAACAGTTGATTGACCGCAGAAATAAGGTCTTATAATTCTAGCTTTTCTTCCTCAGCTTCTGATTTTTCAAACAACAGACTAACTGATGAGACAACATCATCTTGATCCGGATCCTCAGTATCTTCCTCAGCTCTCTTCTTCTTGTTAGGTCGCTGCTCCTCTAAAGTTTGATAGGCTGATCTTGGCGTTCTTATGGTGGTGTTATATCCGGGCTGAATGGGCCCTCTGACAAAATGCTCGTATAAGGACCAAGTGAGCGGTCCATGGTCTGATTGTGGAGGAGATGAGAAAGTGGCCCATTCTGAATATCCAAGGCCACGCTTTGTGAATTTCTTAGCGGTGGCGACAGTCTTGGTTTGCCCTTGGAGATGAGCACCCAGGCCTTTTCCTGACTGATAACCCAGCCTGAACATGATGTCCCACCCCTTTGTATTCTTGCTCACATCCTTCCTGACTGCCATTATAGGAGGAGACCCAATTGGGCGGTTAGAAGAGAAAGTATAGGCCCAAGTGTAGTTAACATCAAGCACCGAGATTATGGGCTTATTGGACGGCCATACTGATGGCAGCACTCTCTCAACGGCTTCGACTGTATGTGTTGTCGTCATACTCTTTACCTTGACTATCTGCCCTTGGAAAGGGAACTTCAGACACTGATGTGCCGTAGATGGTACTGCTTCTAATGATTCGATCCATGGGCGCCCTAAAATGGCTTTGTAGGTGTGATCAATGTTCAGCATATAGAACTCCACAGACATGACGAGAGGGCCTAATTCTGCTTGCAAGGTGATGACCCCGTGACAGGCACGTCGCGAATTGTCATATGCAGCAATAGTGGTAGGCGTGGGCTGCAATTGACGTTCCGATATGTTGCAAGCTCTAAGAGTGCTTAGTGGATATACATTAATGGAGGCTCCTGTGTCCACCAGAGCCGCATCGACTGCCACTTTATTTATGGTAAGTGTCACACACAGGGGCATTTTCTTGGCTTCGGGGGCAGCCAACTCGCCATCAGAAAAGGTAATGGTGGGTCCTCTGTTCACTATTGAGAGCACTGAGGGTAGGTTGTCCGGATTCATGTCCTCGCTGACCATGACTCTTTGCAAAAAAGTTCTGAGAGCATCTTGGTGAGTCTGCGATCTCTTAATGAGCTCCAATATGGAGATCTTGGCGGGAGTCTGATCAAGGTGCTTTAGGATGTCATATTGAGTTCCCGGCGCTGGATCAATCTCTTCTGTATCTTGTTGCTTCTGATTGTTGGTTTGCTGACCTGGCATAGGTATGGATGCGTTAGGATACATCCGATGAAACATTCGCCCGCTCCGGAGGGCAAGATTATGGTGGAGTGGAGGGGTAGGGGTGTTAAGGATAGAAGGGTTGGCTAGTAGTGGCGCTGGCGTAGGGGAGAGAGGGGTGTTGTTTGGTGGAGGGATGATGAGTGATATGACGGGAGGATAGGATGGTGAGGTGATGGTGGCAATATGGGGTGTAAAGGGAGGGGGTATGGCGGATGCAGGAGCGGGAACAGTGGGCGTGACGTGAGAAATAGCCAGGAGCTGGCCCACCTCATGGTCGTCATCGAAGACCCACTGGGCTTCTAGTGGCGCATGGTGGATAACGGGGTTAACATGCGCAGGCGGAGGAGGTGGTGGAGCTGGTTGAGGATTCGGAGCAGGTTGATGTTGTGGCATGGGGTTACGGACTATGCCTAGATCGTTCGCCGGCTGCTGCAGCTGCTGCTGTTGTTGCTGTTGCTGGTGTTGTTGGTATTGTTGTTGGAAAGGCTGGTATTGTTGTTGCTGTTGTTGTTGCTGTTGTTGCTGTGGCTGCTGTCGCCTCTGTTGTTGCTGCTGTTGCCTCTGGCCTTGCTGGTCCCTCAGAGTTTGGATCAACCTCTTCATTTCTGCCCAATCAATCTGATTCTGCTCATGGAGATCGTATATCATGTCCCGGAATTGGAAGCAATCAGACACATTGTGGCTCGGATGACGATGATAGACGCAGTACTTTGTTTGATCGGCCGCCATATTCCAATTCGCCTTCTCAGGAGGGAGTCTTAAGGCATTTAGAGACATGAGGGCTGCAAAGACATCAGCTAGAGATTCGGGTAATGGAGGGTATTGGGCTCTCTTGGGCCCATTGGGTTTCCTGGGGGCATAGCCATTTTGAGGAGGAGGAACCTGGGAGTATTGACGCTGATCTTGAGGGAGATTTTGTCCTTGGGGAGGTGGCTGCCTATTATTGTTGTTGTTCCAAGACTGTTGGGTTTGCTGGGTATAGGGGGACCTACCTACTGAGCCTTGGGGATTTCTAACGGCACCTACTTGTTCATTGGTCTGGATCCCCTCGGTGACTGGGCCTTGCTGCTTTTTAGTGTAACGGGCCTTAGGGGTCTCGAACATGGAATGTATAGGCGAGTCCTTGAGTTGGGTTTGAATGAAACGGGCTCGACTATATAATTGGTGCATGGTAGAGATGTCGTTTATGGCCAAAATAGCTCGATAGGTGGGTGTGGCATTGGAGATCAACAGCTTTACTTTCACCTCCTCAGGCATTGGGCAACGGACCTTGGCGGCCAAAGAGCGCCACCGGTCAGCATAGGTGGAGAAATCCTCTTCTGGTTTCATCTTTTCAGCTACCAAATCCACAAAAGAGTATTCGGGTCCCACCCGATCTTGAAACTGCTGCAGAAACCTTTCTTGGACGATTTGGAAGTCCTCGGCTTCCTCGGGAGGCAAAGAATAGAACCACTCCAAGGCTGGACCATCTAATGATTTTCTGAACAGATATGCCATGAGATGGTGGTCATATTTGTGTGGTGCTGATTCATAGACAAAATCCTTCAGATGAACATAGGGGTCCCCCACCCCAGAGTATCGACGATATACAGGGAGCTCGGACTGGGGAGGCACCCGGAGGTATTGGAAGGATGGGAAGGCAATGTCAGCTACCTTCCGAGGATCAATCTGCCTCCGGAGGTCATGAAGCTCTTTCTTCATACTTGTCCATTCTGTCAAGAAATCGGAAGGAGATTGGATCTGATGCGTAGGGACAAGGGAGCGTGTCTGCTCAAAGGAATGAGACCTCTCGCGAGGGAGTGGAGCTGTTTCGGCCGTATAGTATGCAGTGGGAGGGGATCGAGGCTGAACATCTCGTGGGGGAAGGTAGCTTGGTTCTGAGAAATGAATGGCCCGAGGACGGAGAGGGGTAGGGTCTGCCCCAGATGAAGAAAGGTGGGGAGCTGAAGCGACGTGGGCGGAGGAATCGGCCGGTCGGGCTGAACTTTGACCCCGGGGAGATGAAAGTTGTTTCCCCTTGGCAGCCGCTATGAACTCTCGGACTTGGTCCAGAGTGAGGTGAGGAAGGAGCTGGCTGAATTGAGAGTGAGGGTCATCATCCCCAGGAGGAGAAGGAGGACGGGATCGGATCCCAGTAATGGAGGGAGGCTGGATATGCCCCGGGAGAGTGGCCATGGAAGGTTGGGCCACTTCCTCGAGCAACCCAAGGGGTAGGGCATCGTTGGCAAGGACCCGAAATTGGTCCATGTCGAAGAGGGGATTATGATAAAGCACGAGGATCGGAGGAGATTGACTCGATCTCCCTAAACAATGATGCATGCACCTCCAACCAATTTGGTTGGGGGGGGGGGGACACACCTAAACTCTATCACGACAAGAAAGATAGAGAGGAGAAGGGGGATCAAAGCACTCAAGTTATCATGCTTACAATGCAAATTTCTTAAGATTCGAACGTGACCTTTTAAATGAATTGATTAAAGAGATGTCACTCGGTCATGCGGTCCCTGATAGGAATGAACTCAAGTGCTCTGGTGTAGCTAAGGGTGGCATACACTCACATGCGAGGGTGGCTCGAACTATGGGTGCAACGGGTACAACCTGCCCGGTGAACCACAACGTGCGTACGGTCACGAGGACTTACGGAGGTCCTCGGAAGGCGGGTCCGAGTCAGCCTACGAGTGCTCGTAGGTGAGAGGACTCACTCAACCAAGGGGGAACCTGATCAACTGGGATGAGTAGCATATGCAAAGGACTAAAAAGTCCAAAATGTATGCAAGAGTGGGGATAGGGAGCAAACAGGGTGAAAAACCAGCCCTCGGGGGAAGTCGCGACGGCCGGGTACGCCGCGACACGATCGCGACAGCGCGAGCTGCCGCGATACGGACAGAGACCCGAGAACACAGTGGATCACCAACCCAATACAAGCAGACTACCCTACTAAAATAAGAAACACAAAGAATGTAAGACCCTCGAATTTTCCGTCGTATTTTTCGTATTTATGTGTGTATATTGTGTTGAGTATGTATGTACGTATTTACGTAGATATTAAAATAGTATAATTACGTGTACATGTGTTTATATTAAACATAAATAATGTATGTATTGCATGATGATAGTATGAATATAATACCACGTACATATTGCATGTATAGAAGCTTGGTATGCATGGTTTCTGCATAAATTAGGGTTCTGGCCGAAGGCCCTATTGGCGTCAATCCCCTGGCCGTTGAGGTGGTGTTAGCGTCCAGCTCTGGACGCCAACCCTAATTCCGGCGTCCAGCGATCTGGACGTCAACTTCTCTGGCCTGCATGCGCAGTAGAGCTGCAAACTTCTGAAGCAAGGCATGGCAACCATTGGGGGGATGTCCCCCAACGGCTCTAAGGCTGTCTAATCGGCATGGTGAGTGGGTGAGGGGCTCTCCTACACCCTAAACCCGAGTTTGCCTCTCCCCACTTCTCATTTTCACCCTTGCAAGAGGAGAGAAGAAGAGAGGAAAACCCTAGAGCATTCTGTAAGAAAACCCCATTTTAGGAACCCTCAAATCCGATCCCTTGAGAGCTGGATTGGAGATCTTCTGCAACAAGGAGGAAGCTAAAGCAAAGGGGAAGGCTTCTCCATCATCCCCTCGGCGTGGAGATCACCCAGGAGCCCGGAGGAAGGCGATCTTGGAGGCACTTCTGCAACTTCTTGGGACTGCCCAAGGAGGTCTTCTTCGAGCCATAAATCTCTTGGAGGAATTTTAGAGAGGCAAGTGACCTATCTATGGTGTCCCCGTATGAGTCTAGGTGGTTTTTGACATTTTTATGGAATTTTCCTCGAGTCCTAGACCCTCCAATTCACCCAAGATTTAGAGCTCGGGTCTGTGTTTCTGCACAGACCTGAGTAAACGGCAAGGTCCCTGGACGCCCAGTTCATCCTTGGCGTCCATCGATCATGCCGCTGACTCTGAGTCAGCGGCCAGAGACCGCCGTCTAGTTCTTCTGAACAGAACAGTGAGCTGTTCTGTCCCTCTTGTATATTAATTTCGGTATGTTTTATGCGATGAGGATATATTGTACACCTTATACTCTATGTATATTGTGCATTGTGGTTGTGGATGAATGTGGTGTGATGGTGAATGTGGGGTAATGACATCTTGTAAAATTGTGAGCATAACTTGTAAATAATTTTTGCAAATCAATGTTCCATGATTAGGATTAGTTGAATGTCTTGTTTTCAGTCTATTCATGAAGAATTGTGGGACATGTATGTATGTTCTGAATTTTTGGTAATTCATGCATACTTGTGGAATTGCTAGTAAGTTCGGTTCGGTAAAATGAAAGCATGTAAAAATGGTTTGTGGTAACGGATTTATAGATGTATGAATTAGGATGATGTTGTATTCTGAAATCATGCATTAGTGGTCTCTGTGCAAAACAGTAAGTGGATAATTTTCAAAATGTGTTAGACCCATGTTAGCTTAAGTTGTGAATAATATGCTAATTAGGTGTTTGATTTTCTGTAAATCCTATTTAGCTCCTAAAAATCTGAAAAATTGAGGGTATGATTTGGAACCCGAAAACAGCATGTGGTTAAAATTTCAGGTCAATTGGAACAGTAAATAAAAAGTTATGTGCTTTCATGTGAAATGTGGATAATTCGTACATATGATCGAAATGTGATTTGATTTTTGTTTAAACCCAGCATGATTGGTGTGTTTACTGTGTGTTGAACCTTGAAAACTCTGTAGTACCATGTTAGGAAAAACAGAGGTGTTCATGTGAGTAAGAAAGAGTGAATGTGATGAAGAGTGTCAAGTGTAAAACCAAGTGTAAAACCATGTGTAAAACAGTAAATGTGTAAAAGAGTAAGCTGTGCCAATGTGACACTGCTTCCGAGAAGGCAGTGGAGCCGTATCAGGGAAAAGTCCCCCTAAGAAAGTTCATTGTGTTAAGTGACCTAAGGGCAGAAGGCAGTGGAGCCGTATCAGGGAAAAGTCCCCCTAAGAAAGTTCATTGTGTTAAGTGACCCTAAGGGCATTAGGGGGGAATCCTGGAGGTGGACAAGTACCACTGGTTAGGGTGGAGACTTGTTCTCCCGGTCTGCGCAGTCCAAGAGTCGCCATTGTATTACCTAGATGGCGTCTGTGTGATGTGATGTGTTTGTGTCCTTCTTTGGTGGTTTGGACTATGTGTCACGGCACCTAAAATATGTGTAAAGTGAAATGTGTAAAGAGTATGTGACCATGTGTAAATGTGTAAGTGATATGTGAATGTGTATGTGTAAAGTGAACCATGTGAAAGAGGAAACTAGTGTGAAGAAAAATGTGAAATCTTAGATATGTAAATGTGTTATAGAAACCATGTGAAACTAAATCTGAAACCAAGTGAATTCAGAAAATGCATGTTATTATTCTCATGTTTATGTGTGCAAGAGTGTTTAGAATCCATGTTAGGAGCAACAAATGAGTATGTGAGTAAAATGGCATGATGGATTGTTCATGTGTTATGTTTAAGCAACGTTGTAGCTTCCATGTGTAGGTTTATAGTCATTGGACCATGTGAAACCAGCAACCTAAAGCATGATAAAAAGTTATGTATGTACTTAAGAACATGTGGAATCCATGCTAATTATGTTCCCCGTTCATGTATGTAAATTGTTCATGTCAATAGCTCTCACGTTTTGATTAAAGTCTCATGAGTGAATTGAATAGAGACCATGTGATAGGTGAATGTTATTTTTGAAATCTGAAAGCATGCGTTGTGTGTAAAATTGTAGAACCTTCATGATAGGTTGAAAACTTAAATGGACTAGCATGCTATGTGTTGCAAATTGTAATATGCGTGTAGAAACCACTAGGACTTGTACGTGTATATCATGCATAGTGTTACTTGCTGAGTCCCTGGACTCACTCCTTGCTTCGGCGTACAGGTATAGTTGGTGACACAGTACCCTCGGAGGAGGCAGCAGAGACGGACTCCGAGCGTGGAGACTAGCCAGTTTTTGAGATCTTTGTGATTGTGTACTTCATAGTATGTACTTGAACATTGTATTAGAATTATCATTAAAAGAATGTAATATGTGGACATTTTGTATCTCTATTTCAGCAAATTAAATCATGTGAATTTTAGTTCCTTTTTGCAAATTGTAAACTGCATGTATGTTTAATGTGGATGATGAATGAATGGAGATAGTTCTCTTTTACTTCCGCTACTCTGTTATATATATTCGCGTGTATCTCAGCTGTTTGTATCGTTGGGTAAATGTCCCACTGTGGCTGGCAGCACTCGCTATACCGACGTGGGTTGGTATAACCGTACCGGTATAATGAGGGTCGTCACAAAGAAGCACTAATCAGGTACAACATGGATCGAAAAGCAGACAAAAACCGATTCATGGACGAAAGAAGTAACACACAAAGCAAACCTGTTAACGCGTCGCCTGTCCAAGCCGCGACCTGGTCGCGTCCAATCCTTCGACCGCGATAAGAACTGGAAACTTACAGATGAAACTAAACGGAAAATCCGAACCCTAACAGGATACTATCGGACAAAAACGCGAGCAAACATGATCTAAGCAATATAAGAAAGATGCATGCTCTCATGGGCATTGAACAGAGAGGGCAAAGGGAATAGCAAGCACTAACCTGATGACGCATCCCCCTCGTGCGACGCGAACTTGTCGCGACACTGCGATCGGTCGCGACAATGACAGAGCGAAAAAAATGTAGGGAATAAAGAACAAAACCCTAACAAGACACTATAATGACAAACAACAAGGAAACATGGCAAGCAGACAATCAAAATCTACGAGGGTGGCAGTGAAGGTCCCACCATGATCGCCAAAAGGTGTAATCACAGGGATTGTACCCCCCTCAACACAGACATGAATATCAAATATGATAGCATGGGAAAAAGGATGTGATCGCCACCTAGATAAGTTGCCTAATGATATGGAAAGACAATGGCTAATTTAAACTAGGAAAAGGAAGAGAACAGGAAACTGACTTGGTGTCGCGGTCGCCATGGCCGCCGCGTTTCTATATCGCGTCGGTGAAAGTCGACGCGTCTTTGTCGCGTCACCCTAGGCCGTCGCGTTCTCTAAATACGAGAGAATTGTTGTTGTGACCTTCTTCTAGTCCTCCAGTAGGCCAGAGCACCAGAGCTTCTCATAGACTTCGCTTGCTTGCCTGTCAATCAAAAGAAAACACAAGGAAAAGACCCTATTAGAACATGTAAAGTGTAGTATCTATTCTAAGAGACGAAATGAGATGGGAGATCATGGTGGGAACGCACCTGGGGTGGTTTTAAACCCCTGTGGGTGTGGGAAAATGTGGGTGGATGGTAGATATGCTCTATTTAAAAAGGACATAAAAATGCATGTAGAAATAGAAAAGAGAAAGGGTAGAGAGAATGACCCCCATTAGGGCGACTTCCTGGCGTGGATGCAGCTCCGATGATGTGCAAAGAGATCCAGGAGATTGCTAGAGTCGCCCTCTTCACGTTCCTTGCTCCATTGATGGTGAAATGAGTGAGTTGTGGGGAGTGGAATGTGAAGGAAATGAAGGGAATGAGTGGCTGTGTGGCTAAGTCTAGTTCAGAGGGAATTTTGGCAGCCCTTCTGGGTAATCATGAGGCTCTCCCGTCCATGAGGAGGGGCCTTCCTTATATAGAGCTTGGAGTGAGAATATTAGGCATTATCTCCTCAAAAAGGTTTAGAAATTAAAAGTGGGGGATAAAGCTCTATCAAAATCAGGTGTAGAGTCCTTAGGGGAGCTTAGGAGAGTCCTTAGGGCCAAAAATCCGCCCAAGGGGTCGGGATAACCCTCTTAGACCAAGTCAAAGTGCATGAGAGGATAAATAGGGTGTGGTTATGGAGGCCAGAGATCTCGGTCCTTGTCGCGTCAGATCCTAGGGTCGCGACTAGAAACGCGACGGTGCGGGGGGACGCGACAGTATTACCCACGTGCATGTATAATGCATGGACTGTCGCGGCGGCCCAACCCGTCGCGACTATAGTCGCGGCGCCACGATGCGTCGCGATAAGGAACCCGAATTATCTTGGATTATTCTCTCTAACCACATGATAAAATAGGAGTCATATTCCTCTAGGGACTCTCTCAAATGATTGATTTCGGGATTTCAAGGTATTTTAATGGATTGATGGGCTCAAATCAAGGCAAATGATGGGCTCAAGGTGAGTGACCAATTAGGGGCCCACTAAGGTAGCAAGAAATGTGGTTCAACCCATTAGTCATAATCGGGTGTCTACACCCACTTTAACTATCCTCCAGATTTCATAGTTTTGAGCCCTAAGAAAAACTTGCATGCGATTTTTCCAATATGAATAATCAGACCCATCAAAATATGGTGGTCTATTAATGGAATGGCCTTCAGCTACAAATCCTCGAGAATCCATCAATTAGAATTAGATGGTGAACGAGCAAGCAAGCAATTCAAGCAATTGACACAGAGATCAAACAGAAGCAATCAAATCAGATCAGTAGCAGACATTAACCCGCTCTGATACCAATTGTTAGGAACGGATGGGTGGATGGATCAGATCTAGAAGGGGGGTTGAATAGATCTAACACCAATTAACGCGGAAGCTTAAGCAATTAAAAATTACTTCGAATCAGAGATCAATTCACCCAAACAATTTACTGATCTGAGGTGTGATTAGTGTGTGTGAGCAAATCAATTAGTAGTGTGAGGGAAATCCCTATGCATGCATCTAGCGTAAAACAAAGTCAAACCACAATTCAAACCATTGCACAGAGGATTTTAGGTGGTTCGCAAAACACCTCCAGTGACTCCTACATCCACCCCTCACACAGTGAGGCCACACTACTCAAAAACCTTGAGTACAACTCACACAGGAGTACGACGACTCCAAACACCCTTGAGCACGATGACTCAAGAAACACCTGGAGCACGACGACTCCAAACTGAGCACGACGGCTCAACCAACAACCGGAGTACAACGACTCCAAATTGAGCACGACGGCTCAAACACACAGTGAGTACGACGACTCACAAACCAGAGCTCGACGGCTCAGAGTACACAAGCTAGATCAAACACAAAGGAGATCAGATCCTCTAGCAATGATCTGATTTGAGACAGATTCGTACACAAAAATTTGTGCAGAACTTCATGCACAAATATCACAGATGAAATAAGGAAGAACAAACTCAGAAATAAGGTAAATAGATGTAGAAAGAGTGTTCTACGATGAAGAGGTCTTGCAGACGCTTCAATTGAGGAGGCTTGATGGAATTCGATGGAGATTCTCCTCAATTGGCGATGCTCTGCTTTGATGGCATCTAAAATGCCAGAAATCCTTCTTCTCCTCCGCCTCTTCAGTTGGCTCTACTCCCTTGCCTTGCACAGCAACCTTCTCTCCAGAGATTCCCCTTGATTCCCTTGTCCTTTCACTTGAAAGGATGGCTTGTAGCTTCTGGAGATGGAGACAGATCTGGAGAGCCTTCTTTGGCCGTCAAAAAGCTTCTTCTGCAAGTGTATGGGCTCTCCTACCTTTGGGGTACAAGGAACATGGGTATTTATAGCCCCATATGTCCATAAAGTGCTTTGGGGTGCATGGGCACGGAACTCTAGGTCAAATCCCCTAAATCCCAAGCGTCCACGTGTACAGAGAAATTCACGATTTTGACTTTCAGCCAGAGTGTGTCGACCTGCCCTCATCTAGTGTCGACCTGTTGTCCCATTTCTGCAAACTGGTCTGCTGGAAACTGGGTCTAGTGTCGACCTGCTCTGAGGTAGTGTCGACCTGCCCTGAGGTAGTGTCGACCTACTGTCCCATTTCTGCAAAATTGTTCTGCTGGAATCTTGGACTAGTGTCGACCTGCCCTGAGGTAGTGTCGACCTGCCCAAGACAAAAATGTGTGAACCTGAAAATTTAACACATAAACCATTAGTACAAGATATTATAATTAAAATATGAGATATTAAACATCAAAAACATGTTGTTTAAGTATTATTGTGATATGTATAAAATGTATAACATGTTCAACATATCATCATCAAAATCACAACATGTCACAATATCTCATCATTAAAATCACAATATATCATCATCAATATCACAACATGTCTTCATTAAGATCATAATATCTCATCATTAACATCATGATATGTCATCATCAATATCACAGTATGTCATCATCAAAATCAAGGTATGAGTGATGTTCATTGGATATCATTAAATTACAACTTTAGAAAGTTCCAAAACACACTCAACCCAACAGTAATTTGTAATTTAAACTTTGGTAATGTAATTGGAACTGACTACATGTTAGTGGTTTTTATGTTATGTCATTTCTTTCTTGGACTATATAGACTTTGGAATGTGGTTGATAAAGTTGATGGAATAAGAGTTTATTTAAATTTTCGATGTTATATTCCTTCCTATTTGTGTATATCTCAGCCCATTTGTCTATCGTTGGGGTTTTCTTCCCTGTAGCGGCTTGCTCTCATCCGATGTGGGTTGGTATAACTTTACTGGGTGGAAGTGGGTCGTTACATTATCCATAGGAGTTGAGTACAGCAGCTCCCAGCAACTACGTATTCAGCTTCAGCTGTTGATAGAGCTACTGAATTTTGCTTCTTTGAAGACCATGAAATCAAGCATCCAACAAGAAATTGACAACCACCACTGGTGCTTTTTCTATCTACTTTCCATCCATCATAGTCAGCATCAGAATATCCAACTAAACTACTGTCACATGATTTTGGATACCATAGTCCTAGGTCATGAGTTTTAGCTAATTATCTAAAAATCTTTTTAACAGATATTAGATGGGATTCTTTAGGATCAGACTGATATCTAGCACACATACATACACTAAATAAGATATCTGGTCTACTAGATGTCAAGTAAATCAATGACCTATCATACCTCTGTAAAGTTTTTGATCAACTTTCTTACTTTCCTTATCACTGTCTAACCTTGTGGATGTGCTCATTGGAGTGGATAGTGGTTTAGCATTGTCGAACCCGAATTTCTTCAACAATTCTTTGGTGTATTTTGCTTAACAAATATGTGTACCTTCTTAGCTTTGCTTGATTTGTAATCCAAGAAAATAGTTGAGCTCTCCCATCATGCTCATCTCAAATTCTCCCTACATGAGCTTTTCAAAGTACTTGCACAAAGATTCATCAATAGATCCAAATATAATATCATTTACATAAATTTGCACAAGTAATATGTTCTTGGCTTTTGATTTAATAAGCAGTGTGCTATCTACCTGACCTCTAATAAAGCCATGATTTAGCAAGAATGCACTAAGTCTTTCATACCATGCTCTAGGTGCTTGCTTTAAACCATATAATGTTTTATGCAATTTAAAAACATGGTTTGAAAAATCCAAATTATCAAAACCAGGAGGTTGTTCTACATAGACTTCCTCCTTTATATAACCATTTAAAAAAGCAAATTTTACATCCATTTGAAAAAGTTTTAAATCTAATGCACATGCATAAGCAAGCAAAATTCTAATAGCCTCTAGTCTAGCCACTAGTGCATAGGTTTCATCGAAATCTATGCCTTCCTCTTGAGAATAACCTTGAGCAACCAGTCTAGCCTTGTTTCTAGTGATAACAACAGCTTCATCCAATTTGTTCCTGAACACCCATTTGGTGACAATCACAGGATGATCAGATGGTCTCGGAACAAGGGACCAAACTTGATTTCTCCTGAACTGATTAAGTTTATCTTACATGGCTAAAATCCAAGATTCATCAGACAGTGCTTCATTGACTGTCTTCGGCTCAGTTTGAGACACAAATGCTAAATAATCACAAGGAATAACATTACCTCTAGTTCTTACCCCAACCGATGGATCTCCAATGATGTTGTCCTTTGGGTGATCCTTCCTATATCTCCATTCCTTTGGAAGATCATCATGAATGATTTCTTTTTGTTGTAGTTCTTCCAAGGGTGGATCTTCATTATCTTTGATAGATGTTTCCTTTAGTTTCTTGGAGAGATTTTTGTATTTTCATCATCACTATCGATTTCCTTTCTCAAGGAAGGGTTAGACTCATCAAAGATAATATGAACAGTTTGTTCAATTAATAAAGTACTTTTATTAAAAACTCTATAGCCTTTAGGTTTAGAAGTGTACCCCATGAAGATTCCTTCATCAGATTTGGAATCCAACTTACCTAAATCTCTCTTACCATTGATGTGAATGAAGCATGGACATCCAAACATTTTGAAGTGGCTGATCCTGGGCTTCCTTTGCTTGTATAGCTCATATGCAGTCTTCTTCAGGATTGGCCTGATCATGACTCTATGTATGATATAACATGCTATATTTATAGCTTCTGCCCAGAAGTATCTTGGAAGATTGTATTCAGATAGCATGGTTCTAGCCATATCCAACAAAGTTTTGTTCTTCCTCTCAGCTACTCCATTTTGCTGTGGTGTTCTAGGTGCTGAGAAATTATGTTCTATACCTTGATCATTATAGAATTCTGCAAATCTATCATTTTGGAATTCTCCTCCATGATCTGAATGAATGCCAATGATGCTGAACTTCTTATCCTTTTGAACTACTTTACTGAACTTTACAAAACTATCAAATGTGTCATCTTTATGCTCCAAAAATGATACATATGTGAATCTTGAAAAATCATCGACTATTATAAATCCAAAGTTCTTTCCTCCCAAGCTGGTGGTTCTCAATGGTCCAAACAGATCCATATGTAATAGTTCTAGTGGTTTGGAAGTAGTGACCACTATCTTTGATTTGAAGGAGGATTTTGCATGCTTCCCTTTTGCATAAGGTTCACAAATGCTATCTAATCTTGTGTTTATCTTTAGCAGTCCTTCTACTAGATCATGTTTGATAAGCTTTCTTATTCCATCCACACTGCAGTGACCTAACCTTCTGTGCCAGAACTCTGCATTCTGATCTTTGCTTGCTACTAGACAAACATCTTGATCTTTGAGTTCCTCTAGATGCAGTACATATAAGTTCTTTTCTCTGCTGGCTTCGAAGACAATTGCATCACCTTTGATTATCAGACACTTGGATTCTTGAAACTTGATTTGGTGACCCTTGTCACATAATTGACTAATGCTTATTAAGTTGTGCTTGAGTCCTTTGACACACAGAACATCTTCTATGAGGATTCTATCTTGACTTCCAATTGATCCACATCCAATTACTGATCCTTTTCCATTATCGCCATAGGTGACTGTACCTTCTTCATCTTTGATATGAGAGAATAAGTTCTTGTTACCTGTCATATGCCTTGAGCACCTGCTGTCAAAGTACCACTTTGATGCTCTAAGGCTTCCCTGCAATAAGTCAATGAGATTTAGGTACCCAAGCTCTTTTGGGTCCTGGTTGGTTAGTTTCTTCACGGTTTCTTTTGGAAATCCATTTTAGGTGTTTGGTTGTGCAAGTTATTTTGGTGAGACCTAATTTGTTACAGTGTGTGCAGCAAGGAATATTGTTTATTATCCTATTTGACTTATGGTTTTTATTTTTATTTACTTTATGATTAGGATTTTGTTCAGCTATGAATTTTGAAGTTGGATAAATTTTTGGATGAATTACAGTTTTTTCGTTGTCTGGTGGAGTGTATCCTAACCTATACTTTTTCTTACCTGATATTCTTGCTCCTTTTAATATTAGAGAGGATTTACCATTAGTAAAATTCTCAACTGTAGCCATCAGATATTCATTATCTTTTGTTAGTGTGTTAATTTCACTTTTAAGTTTACTTATTGTTTCTTGATCTTCTAAGTTTAATATCTTTTCATTCTTAATTTTAATATCTTCACATAGCAGTTCATTTCTTCTTTTAAGTTCAAAAAATTATTTCTCTAGCTGTTCAGTTTCAGATTTTAAATCTGAGTTGGTAATTTCCAAACATGCATAATTTTTCTTGGTTGTTTTTAACACCTTACAAACATCTTTACACTTACTGTAATATTCGTTAAACGCATCTTCTAGATTATCTGTGCGACGACCCTCCTTATACCGGTACGATTATACCAATCCACGTCGGTATAGTGAGTCTCGTCACAGTGGGACATTTACCCAAGCACTAACACACATGATTGAGATGTACACAAATATGAATACAGAGTAGCGGAAGTAAAAGAACTACTATCTTTTCATTTCATCATCCACATTAAACGTACATGATCCATATAGCAATTTAAGGAACTAAATCCACATAATGAAATACAAAATTCAAATTACATTGTTCGTCCATAATTTACATAAGCTTCAATTACATAAGTCTCAATTACATACTATGGAAATAAAGTACAACAACGGTGACTCCACAACACTCTACTCTCCTCGCTCGGAGTCACTCTCAACGGTCTCCTCCAAAGAAGTAGGGTCACCTGCTAAACCTATACGCCGAAGCAAGAGTGAGTCTAAAAGACTCAGCAAGTAACTCCATACACATCATACATGCATACATCACAAGTAAGCCATTTATTCAATTGCATTAACTCAAAACAAGTAGCATGGTTGTACAATAATAGAAACTACCTATCATGATATTTCTACTAATTTCACTACGCATGATACATGGTTTATGTCAATCCAAAATGAAATACCTACCGCATGCTTTCTGCTCATTCATTCACATGAGAGCTACACTTACATTTAACTACAACATGATAGCAATTTAGCATGGGATTTTCACACATAAGAAGGAAATACCCCTAACATGGATTCTACACACTTTTGCACATATAAAACACCCTTATAAACACATTAAGGTTGCTATTTTGTCATGAATCTAACATTTTCATAACATAAATCACAAGTTCGCAATTTTAACACAATGGTTTCACATGTTTACACATTTACTCGTTCGCATTGTTCACATTTACACATTACACATTCACGTGTTCGCACTACACAATTTGCACAAATACACATTCACATTTTCACATTTAATTGTCGTGACACATAGTCCAAACCACCACTAGAAGGACACATTCACATCACATAACACATAGACGCCACCTAGGCAACACAGTGACGGCTCTTGGTACTGTGCAGACCGGGAGAAGTAATCTCCACCCTAACCAGTGGTACTTGTCCACCTCCAGGATTTCATCCTAATGCCCTTAGGATCTTAACACATTGAACCTTCCCCTGGGGACTTTTCCATGGTATAGTTCCACAGCCCTCTATGGAAGCAGTGTCACACACGGCACCTTTTACACATTCCGATTTTTTTTTTACACACGCATTTCATACGGTTTACACATGGCTCTATTTTTCCCTAACTTGATACTACTGTTGAAAAAATTTAAACACTCAGCAACTTACTCTAATCATGCTGAAAACACATTATCCAACCATAATCATGTTAAGCACGCATTAATAGCTCATTTTCACATGGAAATTCCACAATGTACTCTGTTGTTGCCCAAATCATATGAGATTTTAGGCACAGGCTATTTACATATTTTAGACCACACATTCAAATTTTCATATTTTTTTGAACTATATTAAATTTACAGAAAATAAAACATTCAACCACATGGCATTCATAAATCAGTTATCATGGAAGCATAATATCAAGGTCTATTTTGACAGTGCACTAACCTGCATCTATCATTCATATTACCACAGAAGTTTTCCCCGAATTTATTTCACATCATACAATTTACTGTGAGTTTTACAAGAACCTACACATGTTTTCTATTTTCAGTACAGAAATTGTAATAAATCACATGATCATGGGAAAATTCCCAGATTTTCGAGACAGAGACTGACATACATACGCATGATCTAGAAAAATTATGGCATTCAAATTCTTCACGAATCAGGTGAACAGCAAGCTATCATATCCAAGATCTTTATCTAGCATGCATGTCAAATAAATGTAACCATTCATACTATTTACAGAGATTCACCACACTTCCACAACACATTCTATTATCTATATTAGATAACATACAACATTTACATTATATCCTCATGCGAAGGAAGTCCGGAAATTAATCATATATCAGGAGGAACAGCTCATAGTTCTATCCTGAAGAACTAAACGGCAAAGGCTGGATGTTTACAGGGGTTAACGGCAGCATCGTCTGCCGCCAACTGGAGATCTTAACGGCAAGGGATCGTGCCGTTAAGTTCCTGTCTATGCAGAAACACAGACCGAACTCCAAAGATAGGGGGAAATGTGGGGTTCCAGGACACGAATAAAATCCCATAAAATACCTAAGACCTACTGGACATGTACATGCACCACGGGGATGGGTTGCTTGCCTTTAGCAAAACCTCCAAAGGGATCAAAAAGGTTGTTGAAGCTCTCCTTGGACAGTGCCAAGAAGCCTCCACAAACTCCTTCCTCCGGGTTCTAGGATGAAGTAGCCTTCAGTCCAGTGTTGGGGAAGCCTTCCCCTATGCCCAATCTTCCTCCCAGTTGAAATAGCTCACCGGAAGAAGCCTCAAATCGCCGGATCTGAGCTCTCAAAGTTCAGTTTTTCACCTGTTCTCTTAGCTAGGGTTTTCTCTCTTTGCAAAGAGCCAAGAGAGCTCTTACAGGTTGCAAGGGGTAGTGTTTTTATAAGATGGGGCTTGGGATCTCACGCAAGGCATGATGGGAGAGGTGAGAGCTATTGGGGACATCTCCCCAATCGGTGAGCAAGCCCAATCCGGAATTTCAGGGTCTCCTGCGCACAGAAAATCAGAGAAGTAGACGTCCACATCCATGGCTGTTTACCTAATAGTTGGCGTCCATCGACATAGACGTTTACTCAACATGGACGTCCATCCATGTTGATGCCAATTTACTCTTCGGCCAGAGCTTAAACCATGCAGAAAACCATATATACGCTATATATATATATACATGCAATATATAGTATAGTGTACACACTACTACACCATGCAAACAAACAATAATTACATCTAAACATACACATGCATACATAAGTACACATAGCTAATATGTACGTAGATATCTACATATGCATACATGAAGTTACACACAAGCGTGACTCAACACGCGGCAAAACAAAAATGACAAAATTTCGAGGGCCTTACTATAACGGCCCCGGTGCCCGGGTCCCCGGCTCCCACCAAGGATCCGACCGTCGGCACCGCCGCCCACGGGTCCGGAGACCCGGAAGGGCTAACGGATCGGTCTAACGAGATATGTGACAGAAAGTAAGTAACGACAAACGTACTAAAGATGTACCAACTAGTGCAAGAAGAAGTCTAACACAAAGTGCAATTCTAGTACAAGTCCCAAAGTAGTAAAAGTACAAGTGCAGAACGGAAAAGGAATAACACGTCCCTTAGGGGCATACCCCGAGGGTGAAGTACAGAACTAAGGGAAACACTGCCACTAGAGACACCGACTACTGCGGGCCCGTCTCCTCGCTACGCCACGGAGGGAACTGCTGTGAAGTCTCACCTACAAAACAGGGAGTGAGCTTCACGAAGAAGCCCAGTAGGGACTACCAATCTCCCACTGGTTCCACAAGCATATATAGACTAGTGCAATAATTAAATAAAGCAGTAAAGTCTAATCTACTAAACAGAGTAAAGTGCGGAAGCGTGAAAGAACTACACAATCGTCGGTCTAGGCCACTCGGCGGGACCGGAAAACCCGTGTAAACCAAGGCACCACAAGAACCCAGCTGTAAACACAGACAGTGAACTGCCTGGACAAGTACACTAGCTATAGTACACTACTCTAGTCAGCTGGTCAGGTGCGCCACGCGTCTTACCCTCGACCAACGGTCCATGTCTGACACCTCCCATCGGAGTGAGACGCGGACCAACTAGTAACCACAACTGTCGTAGTCTTGCCGGACTACGGTCCCACGCCTGACACCTCTAGGTGGTACCGAAACCACGTAGAGTGAGGCAGTGAGAACGGACTAGCTGAACTGCGCCGTACGAGTCACACACTACCGGCGTCCCAGTCTCAGCTAAGAGAGCTCCACAAACGACCACGTCGCTGTCCCACCGTTATCCCCTACTGCTACCAAAGTTAATGACTCGAGCAAACCCCGCCGTCTGGAGCAACACCCTCTGACACAGACGCGCGGGAACCGGGGGTCCCAGGTAACGGTAACAACCTGTCTCGCAGACAAGCCCTCAAGTGCCTAGCACCGGGCGAAGAGAGAGACTAGCAGTAGTACTGTACTAGGAAACAGCACAGGTGCCGAGAAAACTGAGTCGCAGCGGAAGCAAGACGCTGAGCAGGTTGCCAAGTCCCTTCTCTGACTGAGAAGGCGATAGGCCTGGTGTCGCCTTCAGGAAGGCGACACCTAGGCCGGCGCAACCCTACTGATCTGGTTGCAACATAGGCTATGTCGCAACCAGGTCAGTGCTCCAGAACAGACCCTGGAACGAGAACGGGGAAAAGCAGGCAGAAGGCGACGGCTCCCATGTCGCCACCAAGAAGGCGACATAGGTGTTGTCGCCTTCAGGAGTTCCTGATGGCGACGCATCGATGTGTCGCCACCTGGGTGGCGACACCAAAGGTGTCGCCTTCACAGTGCACAACACACCGAGGCTCCCTTCTTCAGGGCCTCAACCACGCAACAAACACATCCGTGGGGAGGGGATCATATAGGCAATTAAGAATGGTTCTAAAGAGCTCAAACCACCCTCTAGAAACTCCAACAAGCATGCACAATAACCTACACTCACATGCATCTCACTCAACATGGAGAACCCTCAAACCCCAAGCAAACCATTGCATGCAAGAGAAACACACCAACCACCACAATCACACAAAGCATATCAACCTCCTAGCATGGTAGATCTAGGATTGGAAGGGGGGTGAGGATCCTAGCAAGTGGATCTAGGGGGAAGGTTTGGGTTCCCTACCTCGAGATGAAGATCCAACCTCAAGGGCCCTTCTCGTAGGCTAGCAACCCTCCACCTCCGAGCTTCGGCGATCCACGAGCCGGGTAACTCCTCTCCCTTGAAGAACATCCATGCATGCCAAGAGAGAGAGGAAGAACAGTGAGAGGGGAAACAAGCAAGGGGGAACACTCAAGAGCAACGAAACACATCAACCTACCTTGCAAGATGGCCAAACAACCTCCTCCCAAGCCTCCACAGAGCTCCCAAGCTTCAGTTCGCCGGAGGAGAAGGTTTTCTCCAGGCAAGGGACGAACTGAGGCTTATGCTCACGGCTTGGGCACTTAACCCCTTTGAAACTGAGAAGGCCACATGGGCCCCGTCGCCTTCAGTAAACCTAAAGGCGACATAGGATATGTCGCTTTCCCCTGCTCAACGGTCAAGTCAGCCTGCGACATCGCCACGTGTCAGCCATGCAGGCCTGACACCAGAAGGCGACGTAGGACCTGTCGCCTCTTTACTGCCAGATGCTGACACCTGTCACCTCTCTTCAGGCAGCAAAACGACAAAGTGCATGCGGCTGGCAGCACAGACAGAAGGCGACATAGGCCCTATCGCCTTCTCAACTGGAAGGCGACATAGGGCCAGTCGCCTTCCCAACTGGAAGGCGACAAGCCTCATGTCGTCTTCAGAAGGCGACATACCCTATGTCGCCACCCTTGATGGAGGGTGACTGGTCAGGGTAACATGGGATGTTACAATCTAACCAACAAAAATATAATTTCATCCTCAAAATTCAGGGCGAAACCAGGGGAACAAAAGTAAAACAGCGTACCTATCACTCGAACAAGTAAGGAAACTGCTCCCGCATCTCGTCCTCACGCTCCCAAGTGGCCTCGCCACCAGCGCGGTGCTCCCAAACCAACTTGACGAGTGGGATACTCCTCCTGTGAAGCTGCTGCACTCTGCGGTCCACCACGCTGACTGGGTACTCCGGCACAGACAAGTCGGGGGTGACCTCAAGCTGCGAGTAGTCGAGCACATGCGACGGATCTGGCATGTACTTCCTCAGCTGCGAAATGTGGAAGACGTTGTGAACACCTGCCAACTCAGACGGAAGGGCTAACCGGTAAGCGACCTTGCCCACACGCTCCAAGATGGAAGAAGGGCCAACAAACCTTGGGCTGAGCTTGCCCTTCTTCCCAAACCTGAGAACGCCTTTGGTAGGCGAGATCCGAAGGAACACTCTGTCGCCAACCTCGAACTGAAGCGGTCTCCTGCGGACGTCGGCGTAGCTCTTCTGTCTGCTCTGCGCTGTCTGCAACCTCTGCCGGTTCAGCCTCACTGAGTCTGCACACTGCTGAACTAGCTCCGGACCCAGCAACTGCCTCTCGCCAACCTTGTGCCAGTGCAACGGTGTCCTGCACGGCCAACCATACAAAGCCTCGTAGGGCGCCATCCTGATGCTGGAGTGAAAGCTATTATTATAAGAAAACTTCACCATGGGAAGGTGCGACTCCCACGTGCCGCCCCAATCTAGGCAACACGCTCTCAACAAGTCCTCGAGGGTCTGTATAGTCCGCTCAGACTGCCCGTCTGTCTGTGGGTGGTACGCCGAACTCAGCCTCAGCTCAGTGCCAAGTGCACGCTGAAAGCCGCGCCAGAAACGAGAAGTGAACCTCGGATCTCTATCTGAGACAATAGAGACTGGGGTTCCGTGCAAAGGTACCACTCTGTCCATAAACAACCGAGCAAGTCTGTCAACTGACCAAGCTGCTCTGACTGGAAGAAAGCGAGCGGTCTTCGTCAACCTGTCAACAATGACCCAAACGCTGTCGTGCCCCTGAGAGGTACGAGGTAAGCCAGAAACAAAGTCCGTGGTGATATGCTCCCACTTCCACACTGGAATGGGAAGCGACTGCAACTCACCACCAGGACGCTGGTGCTCTGCCTTCACCTGTTGGCAGGTAAGGCAGCGCGAAACAAACTCAGCAATATCTCTCTTCATCCCCGGCCACCAAAAGAGTACCCTCAAGTCATGGTACATCTTGGTAGAGCCTAGATGAATAGAGTATCGCGACCGGTGAGCCTCGGACATTACCTCCTCCCTGGCATCCTCTGAAACGTAGAGTCTGCCTCGGAAACGAACCTCGCTGTCCTCGTCCAGTGCTACCTCGGGCAACCGCAACACGTCTGCCAAGTCCTCATCTGCACTCTGAGCCTCAAGCACCTGCTGAAAAATCCACGGACGAACGGTCAGGACGGCTGCCACTGCCCTCTCCCGGAGGCTCGACGGTACAAAATAACTCTGAGCGGCGTCCTCCAGGAGTCTCCAGTGTCTAACCAACAAAGAACTCAGGTGGGCTCTCCTACTCAAAGCATCTGCCATGACATTAGCCTTTCCTGGGTGATAGGAAAAACTAAAGTCATAGTCCTTCAAGTATTCGAGCCACCTGCGCTGCCTGAGTTTGAGATCCCTCTGCATGAAGATATACTGTAAGCTGCAGTGGTAGGTGAAGACCTCGAACACCTCACCGTACAAGTAGTGCCTCCACAACCTCAAGGCAAACACGACCGCTGCAAGCTCCAGGTCGTGCGTCGGGTAGTTCTGCTCATGCTTCTTCAGCTGACGAGAAGCATAGGCAACTACTCGACCGTGCTGCATCAACACAGCACCCAAACCAGTACCCAAAGCGTCTGTGTAGACAACAAAGCCGCCAGTGCCAGAAGGGACAACAAGGATCGGAGCTGAAGTCAGCCGACTCTTCAGCTCCTGGAAACTCTGCTCGCACTCTGTCGTCCACACAAACCGGGTCTCCCGCCTGGTCAAACGGGTCAAAGGCTCTGCAACTCTGGCGAAGTCCTGCACGAACCTCCTGTAGTAGCCTGCCAGCCCCAGGAAACTGCGAACCTCAGCAACTGAAGTGGGCTGGCCCCAAGAAACAACGGCCTCAACCTTGGCGGGATCGACCGCCACACCTGCACCAGAAACAACGTGCCCAAGGAAGTGCACCTCCTTTAGCCAAAACTCACACTTGCTGAACTTGGCATAAAGTTGGTGACTCCTCAAAGTTTGCAAAACCAGTCTCAAGTGAACCTCGTGCTCCTCCGCCGTCGCTGAGTACACCAGGATGTCGTCGACGAACACACCACGAACGGTCCAGGTACTCGCTAAAACACTGTTCATCATCTCCATGAACGCTGCTGGGGCATTCGTGAGCCCAAAAGGCATCACGACAAACTCGAAGTGGTCGTAACGGGTGCGAAAGGCTGATCTCGGAATGTCTGACTCCCGAATCCGCAACTGGTATTAACCCGACCTCAAGTCGATCTTCGAGAACACTGAAGCTGTCTGCAACTGGTCAAACAAGTCATCGATCCTGGGCAAAGGATACTTATTCTTCACGGTAACCTGATTCAGCTGACGATAATCAATACACATTCTCAGGCTACCATCCTTCTTCCTCACAAACAACACAGGCACTCCCCACGGCGAGCGGCTAGGACGAATGAAGCCCAACGCAAGCAACTCCTCTAGTTGGCGCTTCAACTCCCGCAGCTCCACCGGCGCCATCCGGTACGGTGCCTTGGACGCAGGCATCGTCCCCGGAAGCAACTCAATGGAGAAATCTACCTCCCGCTCAAGCGGCAACCCAGGTAGTTCCTCCGGAAACACGTCAGCAAACTCACAAACAACTGGCACGTCAGAAACAGCCAACTCACCCGAATTCGAGGCACAAACAGAAGCCAGGAAAGCAACACATCCATCACGGATAAGACTCCGAGCTCTACAGAAAGAAACAAAGGGTCGGCGGACAGACCGGGTACCTCGGAAGCAAAGCACAGGTGCTCCAGGTAACTCGAACCGCACGGTCTTCCGCTGACAATCTACCAAAGCAGAATGTGCCTCTAACCAGTCCATGCCCAAAATGGCATCAAAGTCGTGGAGCTGTAAGGCAAACAGTCTAGCTGGTAGCTGGTGGCCCTGCACCTCGACGGTGACACCCTCCAAGTAACCAAGGGTACGAACGAAGTCACCCGTCGGAAGCTCAACAGCTAGGTCGCAGGTCCGCTCCGGAGCAAACTCGGTCAAAGTAGCAAAGAACTCCTCTGAAGCAAAATAGTGCGTAGCACCCGGATCAATCAAAACTCTAGCAGCTCTACCAAGGATGGGAATCGTACCGACGACCAGATTAGAGGCCTTCGCCTCCTCTCTGGTGATGTTCATCACCCGACCGCGTCCACGACCTCGCTGAGGCTGCTGCTGCTGCGGACGCTCCTGCTGCTGCTGACCCTGGTACTGCTGCTGGCGCTGAGGTGGCTGGGGTGAACGGTACTGCGCCTGGGGTGCCTTCTGGTGCTGCTCCTGCTGCTGCCTCAACGGACACTCTCGCCTGAAGTGCCCCTCTGCCTGCAGTGGTAACAACCCGTACCCTGCTGGCTCTGCTCTGCTCCCTGCTGGACGGACTGCTCTGCTGGAAACTGCAAGGTCTGACGCCTCTGCTGCTGTGAGTGACGCCTGCCTCCACGAGTGAACAACTTCTTCAACTTCAGGGTCAGGCCAGCACCGCCTGTTCCCGAAGAGGAAGAAGAAGACACACTCCCCCGACTGCCTGCGGGGCGTACGGAGAAGATCTCCCTGAACCTCCACTCTACTGCGGCTGAAACCGACACTCCCGCTCCAGGGCCGTAGCTCTCGCCACTGCTACTGACAAGGTGTCGCAGAGGTGACCAGCCATGGCCCACCTCAAGTCGGGACATAGCCCGCTAATGAACCGCTCAGTACGAGCCTACTCACTAGCTGCCACGTGGGGAACGTGTCAAAGTAGCTGCAGAAACCTCTGATGGTACTGTCCCATGGTTAAGTCTCCCTGGACTAACTTGTGGAACAAGTCCCTCCTCTCCCGGCAGACATAGTCGGGAAGGTACTCGCCGAGGAAGGCCTCGAGAAACTACTGCCAAGAGATCTGCTCCAACCTCCTGCCCTGAAACATGGTCAGCCTCACTGCTCTCCACCACTCATGGGCTGACCCCTTCAGCTGATATACTGCCAAACGAACCTGATCCAACTCTGCAAAGTCCATGGTCTCGAAGGTGCGCTCAAGCTCATGGACCCAACTCTCTGCTCTATCCGGATCGCGGTCGCCTGCAAACGTAGGAGGTCGAAGACGAAGGAACCTCTCCAGAAGCACAGTGCGGTCCTCAGGTGCTGCTGCTGCTACTGGAGTCTGCTGCCGAACTACGGGTGGTACCTCTGGCTGAACCGGTGCTGCCTGCGGGGTCGGTGGTGGCTGTTCCTCTGCTGCCATCTCTGCAAACTGCGGACCTCCTGCTGGCATCTGCTGGTACGGATGGTACTGCTGCTGCGGCGGGTACTGCCACGGACCCTGAAACATCGCTCTCCACCACTGCTCCATGACGGCCGGCGGGGGCGCAGGTGGATACCACTGCTGCTCCTGCTGCTGCTGCGGTCCTCCTTGCGGCAACGGGTCGTCAGGCTGCTCGAACTGCTGGGGCTGAGCACCGAACGGCACCTGCTCGGTAGCAACCGAACTGTCCGACTCAGTCTCTTGACGCTCCACCAAGTTATGAGCCTGCCTGCGAGTGCGTGGAGGCATGATCTGCAAAACAGCCAGATTTGGTTATTGACACTTAAGACTCCGACGGCTAGCAGTGTTCACTTATACTTCCTAAGGGACTTTACATCATTACTCATTTCCACCACAAGTCCTGATAGACCCCTTGCTCTGATACCACTGTAACGGCCCCGGCGCCCGGGTCCCCGACTCCCACCAAGGATCCGACCGTCGGCACCGCCGCCCACAGGTCCGGAGACCCAGAAGGGCTAACGGATCGGTCTAACGAGATATGTGATGGAAAGTAAGTAACGACAAACGTACTAAAGATGTACCAACTAGTGTAAGAAGAAGTCTAACACAAAGTGCAAGTCTAGTACAAGTCCCAAAGTAGTAAAAGTACAAGTGCAGAACGGAAAAGGAATAACACGTCCCTTAGGGGCATACCCCGAGGGTGAAGTACAGAACTAGGGGAAACACTGCCACTAGAGACACCAACTACTGCGGGCCCGTCTCCTCGCTACGCCGCGGAGGGAACTGCTGTGAAGTCTCACCTACAAAATAGGGAGTGAGCTTCACGAAGAAGCCCAGTAGGGACTACCAATCTCCCACTGGTTCCACAAGCATATATAGACTAGTGCAATAATTAAATAAAGCAGTAAAGTCTAATCTACTAAACAGAGTAAAGTGCGGAAGCGTGAAAGAACTACACAATCTTCGGTCTAGGCCACTCGGCGGGACCGGAAAACCCGTGTAAACCAAGGCACCACAAGAACCCAGCTGTAAACACAGACAACGAACTGCCTGGACAAGTACACTAGCTACAGTACACTACTCTAGTCAGCTGATCAGGTGCGCCACGCGTCTTACCCTCGACCAACGGTCTGTGTCTGACACCTCCCGTTGAAGTGAGACGCGGACCCACTAGTAACCACAACTGTCATAGTCTGGCCGGACTACGGTCCCACGCCTGACACCTCTAGGTGGTACCGGAACCACGTAGAGTGAGGCAGTGAGAACGGACTAGCTGAACTGCGCCGTACGAGTCACACACTACCGCCGTCCCAGTCTCAGCTAAGAGAGCTCCACAAACGACCACGTCGCTGTCCCACCGTTTTCCCCTACTGCTACCAAAGTCAACGACTCGAGCAAACCCCGTCGTCTGGAGCAACAACCTCTGACACAGACGCACGGGAACCGGGGGTCCCAGGTAACGGTAACAACCTGTCTCGCGGACAAGCCCTCAAGTGCCTAGCACCGGGCGAAGAGAGAGACTAGCACAGGTGCCAAGAAAACTGAGTCGCATCGGAAGCAAGACGCTGAGCAGGTTGCCAAGTCCCTTCTCTGACTGAGAAGGCGACAGGCCTGGTGTCGCCTTCAGGAAGGCGACACCTAGGCCGGTGCAACCCTACTAATCTGGTTGCGACATAGGCTATGTCGCAACCAGGTCAGTGCTCCAGAACAGACCCTAGAACCGGAATGGGGAAAAGCAGGCAGAAGGCGACGGCTCCCATATCGCCACCAAGAAGGCGACATAGGTGCTGTCGCCTTCAGGAGTTCCTGAAGGTGACGCATCGATGTGTCGCCACCTGGGTGGCGACACCAAAGGTGTCGCCTTCACAGTGCACAACACACCGAGGCTCCCTTCTTCAGGGCCTCAACCACGCCACAAACACATCCGTGGGGAGGGGATCATGTAGGCAATTAAGCATGGTTCTAAAGAGCTCAAACCACCCTCTAGAAACCCCAACAAGCATGCACAATAACCTACACTCACATGCATCTCACTCAACATGGAGAACCCTCAAACCTCAAGCAAACCATTGCATGCAAGAGAAACACACCAACCACCACAATCACACAAAGCATATCAACCTCCTAGCATGGTAGATCTAGGATTGGAAGGGGGGTGAGGATCCTAGCAAGTGGATCTAGGGGTAAGGTTTGGGTTCCCTACCTCGAGATGAAGATCCAACCTCAAGGGCCCTTCTCGTAGGCTAGCAACCCTCCACCTCCGAGCTCCGGCGATCTACGAACCTCCTCCCACGAGCCGGGTAACTCCTCTCCCTTGAAGAACATCCATGCATGCCAAGAGAGAGAGGAAGAACAGTGAGAGGGGAAACAAGCAAGGGGGAACACTCAAGAGCAACGAAACACATCAACCTACCTTGCAAGATGGCCAAACAACCTCCTCCCAAGCCTCCACGGAGCTCCCAAGCTTCAGTTCGCCGGAGGAGAAGGTTTTCTCCAGGAAAGGGACGAACTGAGGCTTGTGCTCACGGCTTGGGCACTTAACCCCTTTGAAACTGAGAAGGCGACATGGGCCCCGTCGCCTTCAGTAAACCTGAAGGCGACATAGGACATGTCGCTTTCCCCTGCTCAATGGTCAAGTCGGCCTGCGACATCGCCACGTGTCAGCCATGCAGGCCTGACACCAGAAGGCTACATAGGACTTGTCGCCTCTTTACTGCCAGATGCTGACACCTGTCACCTCTCTTCAGGCAGCAAAACGACAAAGTGCATGCGGCTGGCAGCACAGACAGAAGGCGACATAGGGCCTGTCGCCTTCCCAACTGAAAGGCGACATAGGGCCAGTCGCCTTCCCAACTGGAAGGCGACAAGCCTCACGTCGTCTTCAAAAGGCGACATACCCTATGTCGCCACCCTTGATGGAGGGCGACTGGTCAGGGTAACATGGGATGTTACACTTACAATCTGAATTAGATTCATTGCAAGAGGTAAAAGATGAGTCTGAAGTTACCTTTTCATCAACATTTCCATGAAGGCCAGATTGGCCATTTCTTCTTCTTCACTACTGAAGCTTGTCTCACTGTCTCACTCACTTTCGTTGTTCCATGCAGCAGTGTAACGCCCCGACGCGGAATATCGGAGGGGGATTACAGTTATTAAATAGTACAGAGCAAGAATTAAATAACAGACCATAGCACAATTGGATAACACCAATTAAACTCTAATTTCATTAATAATCCAACAACCTCCATTACATTCACTAATAACTCATTAACTGACTAATACATCAACGTATCAGAGCCAAAACTAGGGCTCAGAGTACTTTATTCAAAATCAAACTATTACATAATGACTATCTGACTCACTAACTCATACTATGCTAACTGACTACTACTAGAAAGCCTTGGTTGCTGGAAAGGGGTCACTCCTGAGCATCATCCTCAGTCCCGTCCTCGTGAGTGTGGTCATCGTCATACTCGCCTGAAACATTAAATAAAAATGCAGGATGAGCGAATAACGCTCAGTAGGACTTAATATATCATGTAAACAAGCAGGCTTAAAGTGTTTAACCTTTTATCAAGCAGGATAACTAACAGGAACGAGAAAGTACGAGAACGATCAGGTATAGTCGTGCCAGTAAGTTCACAAGACAAGAATACCTTCATAGGTAACAAGTACAAAAGATTTGGCCATATTTCAAGTTAACAAGTAATTGCACAGCAGTGCACAAGTCACGATAGCAAGTAAAGCAAGTAACATGCGTTTGGTCGATCATTTTATCAACCACAAGTCAAGTATCATGTACCAGAATATTTGTGAATTGTCTTAGATTAAATCTTGATAGCCATGCGTTTGGTGTATGCCATCACCTGATCATTAGACCCCCGCGAGTTATAGCCTTTCAGGTGCTCCTCCCAAGGACCAGATTGGGCCCTTATTACGTTGCCTAGCATAGTCATGTTTGTTATCTTAGACAATCACAAAATGGCTAAGAGAGTACCAAGAATAGATGAGAGTAGTAGATGAACTAGACGAGAGTGTAGAGAGGACGTAAACAGATGAGAGTATCGAGATAGTAGATGAGATAGGGACATTTCCGTAAAAAGACAAGAAACACGCGATAGTAACGGTTGCACGGCACCAGGTCGGGTACCGACAGTCTGGTAGAAGTCACAACCGCCCACTAGCCGTGCTATTAACACAGGCTAGTTGGTCCAGCGTGATTGCAAGATAAGGAGAGAACACTAAGGCCATGGATCGTACTGATCCCTATAGTGTAACGGGTTTTAGGGTACAACCAACTCGTTGACTAAGGACGTGCGCCAAAGCCAAGAAGACTTACGGAGGTCTTGACAAGGAGTCCCTAGTCCAGTCGAGAGTATTCCCGGTGGAGAGGTGGTCCAAGTCAAGAGAAAGTGTGTAGAAACGGGTCCGTCGTGCCTCGAGTGCTCGAAGGCCGAGGGAAAACGGTAACGGTAGATAAAACACGCGAGTCAAAACGGAAACAATTGTATTTAACAAAATAGGGTAATTTAGTCATTTATTTCGCTAATTTACCGAATACATTATTGCATAATTTATCAAGGTCCAATGGCAATTTCCAATGTTATGAGTGTGCAAGTGTAAAGAAATCTTGAGGATATGACAAGTCGTGCTCACGGCTTTTAAATTAACAAGAATTATTTAAATAATATTAAATAAAAATATTCAGGTCAATTATTAAGCTTAACAGTACATGGTTTAACTTGTATAAGGGTTATATGACAAATAAAACAGGGCATATGCATAATATAAGATTATGGCCGAAATTTAAAGAAGGCGACGGGGGTGCCAGTCGCGATCATGTCGCGACGGGGCGCATGGGCGCGTTAAGCATCGTATCGCGACAGGGTATCCTGTCGCGGTTCAGGTCGCGGTGGTGCGGCCTGGCGCGACAGGTGAACCGGCCGGCCTGGCCCGGTTCGGGTTTGGGAACGCGGCGGTGAGGCCCGTCGCGTTCATGACGCGACGTGGAAGCCTACCGCGACACTCCTGTTATCGCGGCGTATCGCGCCGTCGCGATAACAGGGGCGGTCCAGTTTTTCCCCTTTTTCTCTGGGTAGACCCTTCTTGACATAGGGTCATTCTAAATTCAGTATAAAATCGCACGGTGATCCAAAAAGCACTAAACTAGTTTTAAACGAAATTAGACATGTATATCTATCAACATGCACGATTAATTTGAAAATAGACAAGGTTTAGACATGCATTGATCAGGTTACTTTTCGGTGACCTAAACAAGCGCAGTCAGGGTTCAATGAATTAATTAGAGATGTATACATGATGAAAAATTCTGAAACTAGCGGCATTTGAAAGCTAACATGTAGTAGTATTTATGATAATTTTTGCACGAGGTTAAAAAGGAAACAAGTAGGGTCGAGTGCATAGGTCTGATAGATATTCAAAGATTTAATTCTCCCTCATGAGAGATCGAAATCAAGCAAGACCAGGGGCGTTTGAAAGATAATAAGATGTAGTATATCTGAGAATTTTATCAAAGCATGAGAGCAAGTACACGCTGGGGATTATAGAAAACACAAGATCTCAGTTCATGGTAACAGCAGGACTTCATGAATTAAATTCGCCCAAATGGGTGAATGAAATACCACGAAACCATAGGGCTTTTGAAGAGGTACATGAAGGCTACCTAGGGTAATTATTTCATGATTTTAGCTTGAGAGATTGCCTACCTTTTTCGTGAAGCAAGAAAACCCTAGTTTGGGATGACGAAAATCCGAAAATCCCCCTTGTTCTAGCCTCCTCCTCCTTACTCTCCACGTCCAGCTCTCCTTCTCTTCGTCCTTCAGAGTCCCAACACGATCTAGGGCTTGGGTGGGGCGAATTGGAGTGTTTTATTTGAGTAAAGAGTCCATATATCCTAAAACTCTCTCTTTCCCAATAAAATCAATTTTCCTTCTTTATCTCCCTCTTTCTCTCATTTATCCACTTAATAGGTAGGGAAGAGAGCTTAATTCGTGGTTAAAGAGTTAGGATGGGTAAGGACTCTTCTTTTAGAATATAAGGGTTATTTAACATTTATCTTAACCCTTTACTATTTATTTAATTAATTAGATACGAATTTCATTAATTTAGCTCTCATCCTATGATGGGCTATCCCTATTTGGGCCCATTTCATTGGGTTTGGGTTATTAGAGTAACCCGTTAATAATTTAGCTTAATGGGTATTACTTTAATTCCATTTGTTTCATTTATTCTCCCTTTATTCTAATTAAATCAATTATCTCATTTATTTAAATAATAAAATTTTTATTTATTTGGATTTTGAAAATCCAGGGTACTACATCCTCCCCCTCTTAAAAGAATTTGGTCCCCAAATTCACTCAATCGTGAGAGGAAGAATGACTTACTGAATAATTCCGGATAATTCCGACGCATTGTAGCTTCGGGCTCCCACGTGGCCTCTTCAACTTCGTGATTTCTCCACAATATCTTCACCACGGGTATGGATCGATTCCGAAGCTGTTGTATCTTCTTGTCCAAAATCTTCACTGGCCTTTCTTCATAGGTCATATCTTTGTTTAACACGATATCATCATAACTGATTACGTGTGATGGATCGTACATGTATTTCCTTAGCATGGACACATGGAAAACATTATGTATCATAGAGAACTGGGAGGTAGTGCTAGTCGGTACGCCACCTCGCCAACTCTATCCAATACTTCAAATGGACCTATAATCTTGGTCTTAGCTTGCCTTTCATCCCAAACCTTTGAAATCCTCTGGTCGGGGATACCTTCAGCATTACATGATCTCCAGTCTGAAATTCTAAGTCCCTTCTTCTTTTGTCTGCATAGCTCTTCTGCCTGGATTGAGCTATCTTAATTCTGTCTCTGATAATTTGTATGTCTCTGCTAGTGCTCTGCACCATGTCTGGTCCCAGCCATTGTTGTTCACCTACTTCATTCCAGCATACTGGCGATCTGCAACTCCTACCATACAGTGCTTCAAATGGTGCCATCTTAATGCTGGCCTGATAGCTATTGTTGTAGGCAAATTCTATCAGTGACAACTGATCATTCCAATATCCCTCAAAGTCTATAGCACAAGCTCGTAGCATGTCTTCCACTATTTGATTTGTTCTTTCAGTCTGTCCATCCGTCTGTGGGTGGAAAGCTGTGCTAAAGTTGAGTTTCGTGCCTAAGGCAGCTGGAGTCCCTTCCAGAATCTAGAAGTGAATCTGGGGTCACGATCTGAGACAATGGATACTGGAACTCCATGTAGTCTGACTACTTCTTTCACATACAAAGCTGCTAACACATCCACACTCCAAGTGCTCTTAATGGCAAGGAAGTGTGCGGACTTGGTTAAACGGTCCACAATAACCATATAGCATCAAGTCCACCACGAGTTCGGGGTAAACCCATGATGAAATCCATTCCGATGCTTTCCCACTTCCATTCAGGTATGTCCAGGGGCCTGAGTACACCCGCAGGACGACGGTGTTCTTCTTTTACCTGCTGACAAGTGAGGCAGTGCGCTGCATGTTCAGCCACCTCACGCTTCATGTTTGGCCACCAAAATGACCTTTTCATGTCTTGGTACATCTTGGTTGCACCTGGATGTATTGTGTACTTGGTCTTGTGGGCTTCATCCATCAGTTTCCTTTTCAGCTCTTCATTGTCAGGCACACATGTCCTGGCTTGGAATAAAATTCTTCCATCTTCAGCGATGGAGAAGTCTGGCTTGTCAGCTATGGTCTCCCTGACTCGGACTAGAAATGGATCATTTGCTTGTTGCTCTTTGATCTCGACAAATATATCGGGTTGAGCTCTCAAATTGGCAACTATCATTTTCACTCCTTTTTTCAATATTCAGATCTAGACTGGCGAATTGCTCTAACAATTGCATCTCGCCCATGACTAAACATGATAATGAAGCTACTGGCTTCCTACTAAGTGCATCAGCTACTGCATTACCTTTGCCTGGGTGATATTGAATATTGAAATCAAAATCCTTCAGATACTCCAGCCATCTCCTTGGCGCATATTGAGCTCCTTTTGAGAAAATAAATACTTCAAGCTCTTGTGGTCGGAGTAAACAATGAATTGTTCCCCATACAAGTAATGCCTCCAAATTTTGAGTGCAAACACTACTGCAGCCAATTCTAAATCATGGACAGGGTAGTTAACCTCATGTTGCTTCAATTGCCTTGAAGAATATTCTATCAGCTTTTCATTCTGCATCAACACGCAGCCTAGACCGATTCCAGATGCATCAGTGTAGACTGAGAATCCTGCGCCCTCGACTGGTAATGCGAGGACAGGTGCAGATGTCAACAATTGCTTGAGTGTCTGAAAGCTCTTCTCGCACTCCTTGCTCCAGACATATGGGTTCTCCTTCCGCGTAAGACGTGTAAGAGGTACAGCTATCTTGGAGAAGTCTTTTATGAACCGTCTGTAGTATCCAGCCAGTCTAAGAAAACTTCTTATCTCGGTGACATTGGTCGGCCTATCCCAGTTCAGCACAGCTTCTACCTTGGAAGGGTCGACAGCGATACCATCCTTGGAAATGACATGGCCTAGGAACGACACCTCCTCGAGCCAAAATTCACACTTGCTCAATTTGACGTAGAGTTGGTTGTCCCGCAAGATTTGCAGAGCGATCCTCAGATGCTCCTCGTGCTCTTCTTTGGTCTTGGAGTATATGAGAATATCATCAATGAATACCACGACGAACTTGTCGAGGTAGGGCCGGTAGATATTGTTCATTAATTGCATAAAAGCTGCAGGAGCATTGGTTAGTCCAAAAGGCATGACTACAAATTCGTAATGACCGTACCTGCTCCTGAAAGCTGTCTTGTAGATATCTGCATCTTGAATCCTCATCTGATGATATCCCGATCTAAGGGCAATCTTAGAAAAATATTTAGCTCCTGATATTTGATCAAATAACTCATCGACACGCGGCAGGGGGTACTTGTTCTTGATAGTGAGACTGTTCAACTGCCTGTAATCGATGCATAACCTCGTAGATCCGTCCTTCTTCTTGACGAACAACACTGGTGCTTCCCAAGGAGAAGTACTTGGCCTAATAAAACCCTTTTCTAGAAGTTCCATCAGTTGCTCTTTTAATTCTTTCAATTCAACAGGGGACATCCTGTAGGGTTGGCGTGAAACCGGTGCAGCTCCAGGTGTGAGATCAATTGAGAAATTCACATCTCTCTCAGGTGGAATGCCTAGTAGCTCATCGGGAAACACATCAGGGTATTCTTGCACTATATGGATGTCTGATATCTTAACTGTTTCTTTTCAACTACGATGGCGGCAAGAAACGCCATACTCCCTTTCCTTATCATGTTATGTGCCTTTATAGTAGAGAGAGGACAAGTGTCGCTTGTGCCTACGTCCTGTGAAGGTCAGCTTAGGGAATTCACTAAAAGAAATTTTCCCTCTTCTACAATCCACGATAGCTCCATACGTGGATAGCCAGTCGGCTCCCAGAATGACATCGTAGCCCTCCATGGGCATACAGATTAGATCGGCTCTAAGATTGAGTTCACCAATCTTCACATCAGCTAAAGGAAAATACTTGTTCAGTTGGGCCTTCTCCCCTAGTGGTGTTGTGACAGGTAGTGTGAAACCCATAGATGCAGGTTTCTCCTTTAATGTGTCAGCAAATGCTTGCGATATAAATGAATGTGTAGCACCAGTATCGAATAAAACAAATGTTGATTGCGAAAAGATTGGCAAAGTACCTTCAACAACTCCACCTTCCTCGGTGGTCTCAACCTCTTGCAAGGCCTGCAGTCTGTCTGGTTTCCTCTGTCCCATAGGACGCTTCTCCTTCTCTTGCTCCTTCAGCACGGGGCACTCGGAAATGCGGTGATTACGATTTCCGCAACGCAGGCACGCGCCTACTTTTCTCCAGCACTCAGCGGCAGTGTGACCAGGCTTGTCACAATGCTCACAGTTGGTCTTGTTGGTGTTTGGAGGAGTAGGTATCTTGGGCTTTCTTTCCTGGCTTGTCCCTCCAGTGATGTTGAACGGACGCTTTTTGACATTTGTGGGCTTGCTGGAGGAACCGGATGCTGGTTCCTTCTTGACTAGTCTCCCCTTGATGCGATCAGTCAGATCGGTCGCATCTTCTAGTAACTGAGCCTTCTTGACCATTTCAGCATATGTCTGAATGTCCATGGGTGCAAGTTGAGTAATATAAGAAGGCTTAAGCCCATTGAGGAAACGTCTTGCTTTCATCTTTTCGGTGCTGACCAGGTGATTGGCATAATGTGCCAATCGGGAGAATTGCGCTTCATATTCAGCGACAGTAAGGTGCCTTTGCTTCAACGCAGTAAATTCTGATGTCTTCCTCTCTTGGACTCTCTCAGAAAAGTACTTGGAGTTGAAATGCTCCTTGAACTCTTCCCAGGTGAACTGTGAGTCATCCCTTGTGGCCTCAACGGACTCCCACCACGCACGGGCGTCCCGTTCAAGTTGAAATGTTGCCAGTAGAAGCTTGTCTCCATCCGCGCACTGCATGACGGAGAAAATACGCTCTATCTCCTTGAGCCAATTCTCGGCCTCGTCAGGATCAGTGGTCCCACTGAAACGAGGCGGGTTTAAGTTGCGGAAGTTCCTGTGTAGTTCACCATCTCCTCGGTTATTATTGTTATTAGCTCCAGCAGCCTGGAGCAATGACTGAGTAAGCTATTGAATTGTGTGTTGCATGTCACGGAGTTGAGCACGCTCCGCTGCCATAGTTGGTGTTTAAATTCCTTCAAAAGAAAATTTTAAATGTAAATCATTGAGTTGCACTAAGTTTGTGCGTGTGTGCGTTTATTTTATCTTATTACCCAAGGTTCTACCCATCTCTCATAGGTATGAAATTAGACTCTAAGTCGAGGCAAGTCAAACCTAGATCATCCTATACTTAAGAATAACCTAGGCTCTGATACCACAAAACTGTAACGCCCCGACGCAGAATATCGGAGCGGGATTACAGTTATTAAATAGTACAGAGCGAGAATTAAATAACAGACCATAGCACAATTGGATAACACCAATTAAACTCCAATTTCATTAATAATCCAACAACCTCCATTACATTCACTAATAACTCATTAACTAACTAATACATCAACGTATCAGAGCCAAAACTAGGGCCCAGAGTACTTTATTCAAAATCAAACTATTACATAAATGACTATCTGACTCACTAACTCATAACTATGCTAATTGACTACTACTAGAAAGCCTTGGTTGCTGGAAAGGGGTCACTCCTGAGCATCATCCTCAGTCCCGTCCTCGTGAGTGTGGTCATCGTCATACTTGCCTGAAACACATTAGATGAAAAATGTAGGATGAGCGAATAACGCTCAGTAGGACTTAATATCTCAGTACGAGAACGATCAGGTATAGTCGTGCCAGTAAGTTCACAAGACAAGAATACCTTCATAGGTAACAAGTACAAAAGATTTGGTCATATTTCAAGTTAACAAGTAATTGCACAGCAGTGCACAAGTCACGATAGCAAGTAAAACAAGTAACATGCGTTTTGTTAACCTTTTATCAAGCAGGATAACTAATAGGAACGAGAAAGTACGAGAACGATCAGGTATAGTCGTGCCAGTAAGTTCACAAGACAAGAATACCTTCATAGGTAACAAGTACAAAAGATTTGGTCATATTTCAAGTTAACAAGTAATTGCACAGCAGTGCACAAGTCACGATAGCAAGTAAAACAAGTAACATGCGTTTGTCGATCATTTTATCAACCACAAATCAAGTATCATGTACCGGAATATTTTGAATTGTCTTAGATTAAATCTTGATAGTCATGCGTTTGGTGTATGCCATCACCTGATCATTAGACCCCCGCGAGTATAGCCTTTCAGGTGCTCCTCCCAAGGACCAGATCGGGCCCTTATTACGTTGCCTAGCATAGTCATGTTTGTTATCTTAGACAATCACAAATGGCCAAGAGAGTACCAAGAATAGATGAGAGTAGTAGATGAACTAGACGAGAGTGTAGAGAGGACCCTGTGAACAGATGAGAGTATCGAGATAGTAGATGAGATAGGGACATTTCCGTAAAAAGACAGAAACACGTGATAGTAAACGGTTGCACGGCACCAGGTGGTACCGGCAGTCTAGGAGAAGTCACAACCGCCCACTAGCCGTGCTATGAACACATGCTAGTTGGTCCATCGTGATTGCAAGATAAGGAGAGAACACTAAGTCCATGGATCGTACTGATCCCTAAGGTGTAACGGGTTTTAGGGTACAACTAGCTCGTTGACTAAGGACGTGCGCCAAAGCCAAGAAGACTTACGGAGGTCTTGACAAGGAGTCCTAGTTCAGTCGAGAGTATTCCCGGTGGAGAGGTGGTCCAAGTCAAGGAAAGGTGTGTAGAAACGGGTCCGTCGTGCCTCGAGTGCTCGAAGGCCGAGGGAAACGGTAACGGTAGATAAAATATGCGAGTCAAAACGGAAACAATTGTATTTAACAAAATAGGGTAATTTAGTCATTTTTTCGCTAATTTACCGAATACATTATTGCATAATTTATCAAGGTCCAATGGTAATTTCCAATGTTATGAGTGTGCAAGTGTAAAGAAATCTTGAGGATATGACAAGTCGTGCTCACGGCTTTTAAATTACAAGAATTATTTAAATAATATTAATAAAAATATTCAGGTCAATTATAAGCTTAACAGTACATGGTTTAACTTGTATAAGGTTATATGACAAATAAAACAGGGCATATGCATAATATAAGATTATGGCCGAAATTTAAAGAAGGCGGCGGGGGTGCCAGTCGCAGATTATGGCCGAAATTTAAGAAGGCGACGGGGGTGCAGTCGCGATCAGTCGCGACGGGGCGCATGGGCGCGTTAAGCATCGTATCGCGACAGGGTATCCTGTCGCGGTTCAGGTCGCGGTGGTGCGGCCTGGCGCGACAGGTGAACCGGCCGGCCTGGCCCGGTTCGGGTTTGGGAACACGGCGGTGAGGCCGTCGCGTTCATGAAGCGACGTGGAAGCCTACCGCGACACTCTGTATCGCGGCGTATCGCGCCGTCGCGATAACAGGGCAGTCCAGTTTTTCCCCTTTTTCTCTGGGTAGACCCTTCTTGACACAGGGTCATTCTAAATTCAGTATAAAATCGCACGGTGATCCAAAAGCACGAAACTAGTTTTAAACAAAAGTAGACATGCATATCTATCAACATGCATGATTAATTTGATAATAGACAAGGTTTAAACATGCATTAATCAGGTTACTTTTCGGTGACCTAAACAGACGCAGTCAGGGTTGAATGAATAATTAGAGATGTATACATGATGAAAACTTCTGAAACCAGCGGCGTTTGAAAGCTAACATGTAGTAGTATTTATGATAATTTATCATGGAATGATGTCAAGTTTGCACGAGGTTAAAAGGAAACAAGTAGGGTCGAGTGCATAGGTCTGATAGATATTCAGCGGCGTTTGAAGCTAACATGTAGTAGTATTTATGATATTTTTATCATGGAATGATGTCAAGTTTGCACGAGGTTAAAAAGGAAACAAGTAGGGTCGAGTGCATAGGTCTGATAGATATTCAAAGATTTAATTCTCCCTCATGGGAGATCGCAATCAAGCAAGACCACGGGCGTTTGAAAGATAATAAGATGTAGTATATCTGAGAATTTTATCAAAGCATGAGAGCAAGTACACGTTGGGGATTATAGAAAACACAAGATCTCAGTTCATGGTAACAGCAGGACTTCATGAATAAATTCGCCCAATGGGTGAATGAAATACCACGAAACTATAGGGCTTTTGAAGAGGTACATGAAGCTACCTAGGGTAATTATTTCATGATTTTTAGCTTGAGAGATTGCCTACCTTTTTTCGTGAAGCAAGAAAACCCTAGTTTGGGATGACGAAAATCCGAAAATCCCCCTTGTTCTAGCCTCCTCCTCCTTACTCTCCACGTCCAGCTCTCCTTCTCTTCGTCCTTCAGAGTCCCACAACGATCTAGGGCTTGGGTGGGGCGAATTGGAGGGTTTTATTTGAGTAAAGAGTCCATATATCCTAAAACTCTCTCTTTTCCCAATAAAAAATCAATTTTCCTTCTTTATCTCCCTCTTTCTCTCATTTATCCACTTAATAGGTAGGGAAGAGAGCTTAAATTCGTGTGTTAAAGGTTAGGATGGGTTTAAGGACTCTTCTTTTAGATATATAAGGGTTATTTAACATTTATCTTAACCCTTTACTATTTATTTAATTAATTAAATACGAATTTCATTAATTTAGCTCTCATCCTATGATGGGCTATCCCTATTTGGGCCCATTTCATTGGGTTTGGGTTTTTAGAGTAACCCGTTATATTTAGCTTATGGGTATTACTTTAATTCCTTGTTTTCATTATTCTCCCTTTATTCTAATAAATCAATTTATCTCATTTATTTAATAATAAAATTTTTATTTATTTGGATTTTGAAAATCCAGGTACTACAAGCAGCAATGGCCTCTTCTTGTATCTTTTGAATTCTTTGAGTTGTCCTTCTTCTTGAACTCTTTTCTTTAATTTTAGACACTCGACTTTGATGTGTCCAGGCTTCTTGCACTTATAGCATATCGGTTCTGGTTTTCTTAGCATCTTTGCCTTCAGGTCTTTTGAAGTCTTTACCTTTCTTGAAGTATCTTCTTCTGCTGGTATTTCTTCTTGGCTAGAAGTGTTGCAGTTTTCTAGAGAGAAAGGCTTCTTCATCTTCACTGCTTCATCACTTCTTTCACTTTCGACTCACCCTCAGAACTACCTTTTGTGGCCTTTAGAGCATTGCTATGTTTCTTCTTGCTGGAGGATTCTCCAAGCCTTTCCATATTTATCTCATGAGCCATTAATGACCCAATGAGCTTTTCAAGTGACATTTTTCTGTGGTCGTTGGCTTCTTCTATGTCTGTCACTTTTGGAGTCCATGAGGTTGGTAGAGATCTTAATATTTTTCTCACCATGTCTCCAATTTCATAAATTTTTTCGAGCCCAGTCAAACTGTTGGTGATATCTGTGAATCTGCTGTACATTTGGGTGATGGACTCTCCTGACTGCAATTGAAATCTTTCATACTGAGCTACTAGAATGTCTATTCTTGTTTCCTTTACCTTGTCAGTTCCTTCATATGTGATCCTTAATTTTTCCCACATTTCCATAGCTGACTTGCAGGCGAAAATTCTGTTGAATTCCTTCTTGTTTAGTGCACAGCACAGTATACTTTTAGCTTTGCTGTTTAAGGATATTTCTTCTTGTCATCATCTGTCTAGTTTTCTCTGTTGTTGAGTACCACAAGGTCTCCTTCTTCGATGATAGACCAAAGCTGGAAATCGAGACCTTGAAGAAAGAACTCCATCCGAGTCTTCCAATAGTTGTAATCTTCACCGTCGAATAGAGGAGGTATGTTGACGGACTGACCTTCTGCGTATCCTTGAGCTGCCATTTATCTTTGCTCTTAAGATCGTGAGATCTTCTTCTTGAAGAGAATTGGCTCTGATACCACTTGTTGCCCAGATAGCAAGCCCATAGGGGGGTGAATGGATTGCTACAAGTTTCTTTCAAAGAGAATTCCCGTAAATAAAATACTTGACAGAAAACACTAAGTTTGATAGTTAGAGTTAGTGATAATGAAAACGTAAAAGTAATCACACAAACAACAGAAGATTTTTATCCTAGTTCGGACCTCCTATCCCAAGGAGTCCCTACGTCCAGAGCCCAAGTAACAACTTGGATTTCCACTAAACAAGGGTACAGTCCTCCTTATAGACACTTACACATCCAGCAACAGTTGGCCTTCTCTTCTCTACCAAAAGAGGATTACACCACTTGATTCACAACGTCTTCTCTTCACACCCGAAAAGGAATGCCCACAAAGATTTTGTTGAAAGAGGATGGCCCCAAGACCAAGCTTATAGACAAAGCTTGATCTGAGGCGAAGTCTGAGAGACACCAGATAATCTTGAATGAGCTCTCTCTCTCTTTTACCTATGCTACCTCTCAAAAGGAATGGAATGAGATCTCTGAGAGCTAAGAGCTTTGGAGGGTTGGAATGAGCAAGTTGGCTCTTCAAGCGACTTAGATGTGCAACTTCTCTGAAGGTTCAAAAAAATTTGTTTGATAGGAGTCGCCAGTCTTTTATTTATCTTCTTTGGAAATAATCTGACTGTTGAAGTGTTCGTGAAATGTCCGTTGTCTCACAGTCTTCATGCACGTTAGAGAGACTGGTCCGAAGCATGGAGTAGGTGATCCTACAGCCATTAATGCTAAGATTGACCCTTACACCTTCAGGGAAAGATTGTCTGAATCTTCCATCCTCTTGACAGGTTGACAGATCCATCTTTGACGTGCTTTACTATAAAAGTTCTGCATACAATAAATGCTGACACCTAGACAACTTTTCTTTGTCTAAATTGTCAGTCAACATTAGTGGTCGTGCAGTATGACGATACACCAAGAGGGAATGTTATTCTGTCATCACATAAAGCAAGACTTTATGTGACAAGTGAAGCAAGCAAGGATATCGTGTGGAAATGTTGTACTACCATAATAAATGATCAAGATCTTAGGATACAGTATGATGCGCAGGAAGGTTTTTGAAATCCACAGAGTCTTAAGCATATGCATTTTTAAATATTATAAGGAATGATTCTTAAATAAGAAGATAAAGTAAGACTGTTCAAGAGCTTTATAAATTTACTTGAAAGTGAAGAACATTCTGTATAGAAATGATATTGATATCAAATCGATGATACAATCATGTGAGAATGTATCCATGTTGAAACTAAGTCAATGTGAACATAATCCATGTATTAATATAATGAAATCGATATTCTGTACAAAGTCATTACTTAACAGAAATTGATGAGAGATGAATCGTTGTTTTAATAGAATCATTGTGGCGACCAAATCGTTGTTTCTATGATGATCTTGTTTTAATGAAATCGATAAGGAAATCGTTGTTTAAGTGAAATCGATCATGAAATCGTTGTTTCATGAAGAAATCGTTGTTTAAGTAAAGTGAATCGTTGTTTTGAGCAAATCATTGTTTAAGGAAAATCATTGTTGCGGTCAAATCGTTCTTTAAGTGAAAGCAAATCGTTGTTGCCATCAATCGTTATTTAAATGATAGTAAATCGTTGTTTCGATCAAATCGTTGTTTAAGTGAAAACAAATCGTTGTTTCGATCAAATCGTTGTTTTACTTATGAAATCGTTGTGAGACCAAAATCGTTGTTTTGCTTATGAAATCGTTGTGAGACCGAAATCGTTGTTTTGCTTATGAAATCGTTGTGAGACCGAAATCGTTGTGAGACCAAAATCGTTATTTTACTTATGAAATCATTGTGAGACCGAAATCATTATTTTGCATATGAAATCGTTGTGAGACCGAAATCGTTGTGAGACCGAAATCATTGTTTTACTTATAAAATCGTTGTGAGATCGAAATCGTTATTTTAAGTGACTTACAGAATCGTTATGGCGATCGAATCGTTGTTTCTGTAAAGGAAATCGTTGTGCACTTAAACAAAATAGTGTGTGAGGATAACTTACAGATTTGCTAGATTTATTTTCTATGGATAATCTTTAGAACCAGTTGTTAGAAAGCATTTTACAGGGTTTTGTTAATCACCAAAAATTACATATATAATTCATGATAAATTTTATAGGGAGATGGACTGAACATCAATCCCTTAGTGTATGTTATTTGTGGATGATATTGTCTTAATTGAGAGTATTGATGGTTTAAATGTTAAGTTAAAAAGTTAGAGGCACGCCTTGGGGTCTAAAGGTTTTTAAATCAGTAAAAGTAAGTCAGAGTTTATGTATTGTAATTATAGTAATGAGATGGTGTTATAAGAGAGTATGATTCAAATTGATGTACAAGACATTCTAAAAAGTGATAGTTTTTGATACTTAGGGTTTATCGTCCAAGAGAAAAGAGAGATCTATGATGATACAGTACATATGATTAAGACAAGATGGTTAAATTGGAGAAGTGCATCAAGAGTCCTCTGTGATCGACATACCAATGAAACTTAAAGGGAAGTTTTATAGAACATGTGTGAGGCCTAATTTATTATATGGCACCGAGTGTTGGGTAGTACGAAAAGAACACATTAACAAAATGTGTGTAGCAAAGATGAGGATTATAAGATAGATGTATAGTAAAACTAAGAAAGATAAGATTAGGACTAAGTACTTCGGTAAAGACTTGGGGATAGCTCCAATAGTTAGAAAAATGAGAGAAAATAAACTTAGATGATTTGGACACGTGTACTGTTGCTGTAACTAGGCGCCAATTAAAAAATATGATCAAATCTTAGTGGATGACAGTATAAGAGCTAAAAAAAGGCCTAAAATGAGATAGTGTGATGTTATTAGGAATGACTTAGATTTCTTGAGTTTAAACACGAATATAACACTTGATAAAAATTTTGGCAAAAAAGATTCATGTAGCCAATCTCAAATAATGGGATAAGGCTCTGATGATGATGATGATTTAGTAGATATTGAACAATCATTTCTAAATTTGGAGTGACAAAATTTGCCACAACCTTACTTACATTAAAAGGTTTGCATGACGAGGGTATCAAGAGAGGATTGGATACGTTGTTCTCTTCTTCATCTTGGTAGAACAATACATAAGCAATGATAAATGCAGTAAGAAATCTCTTTTATTGTTTGTAAAGTGAAATTCTGGCATGTAGGAGATATTGAGAGCTTCCAACTTATCTTGGAAATGATGAGACTAGTTGATGGGGACATTTATGCTGCAATGTAACTTCTAAAGAAGCAAATAAATAGAAAACTTTTAAGTCAAATGAATTAAAGTACCAACCTCTTAAAAATTGTGCACAAGTATGGAAAGCATCAAATGAACCAACCTCTACATGAGGCTGGATTTTTCTTAAATCCCAAGGTATACTTTAATGCTTGAAGCATGCAAATATGGTTGCAAAATTTGATATATATTTTTACATGCCATGCAAATACGGTGTCAGCAATAGTCGTCAAACGGAGAAAGATGATAATCGCAATCGAGAGGAGCAAGCATGCCACATGGCTCTTCTTACTCTCATGGACATAGTCTCTACAGTAACATGTATTTGCCTCTTGATGAGTTGATGCGTTGTTTGGAATTTCTAATATTTGATATTGTCATATTATGCCATAGGATTATTTGCATATTCTAGAAAAACTTTCCAAATTAAGAAATTAGTGGGTTTAGGTTTGATATTTCATTTATATGATTGTTTTCTCTCGACATTTTGTGATATGTTATTGCAAGTTTTCAATGAAACTTCCTCCTACTTTTAATTGTAATGTCTGTGACATTATGGTAATTTTTTATGATTGAAACAGCCCACATTGGGGCGCGGGAGCTTCGTAGGGTGCCTAAGCGCCTAGATGCCCAAGGACCCCATGAACGCCTTAGTTTGCCACGGCACTTTGACAATTATGTTCTAAAAATAGCATACGTACATTTTCCTTAAGTTATCGTTCAAATAATTGCGAGTTTTTTGGGGAACCTGCAAAGTCCAAATAGCAGCTCCAGAAAATACACAGAATTTGAAGGTTTTGAGATTGAAGAATGCTAGCTGCAGCCTGCAGCCAAATAACCACAAACCTGCCAAAGCTAGGCAAGAAATGGAATGTTTTAGAGCCAAAGAGTATGCAGAAAATAAATTCATCACTACCTGCCAACACGCCATGCTTCTGACGAGACCAACCGCATCTGACTAAAAATTTCTCCAAGTCTAGAATGCTTCCGGCTCAACTTTGCTAGTAGGTGTACCATGTCTCTTCTCGACATACGCAGCAGGAAACCATCCTGCTCGGCCTCTGCATTCTCCTTCAGCCCACCCTGTCGGAGTTACCTGAGTCCATCCACAGAATTGCTGCATAAGTACCTAAGTCGGGTGTGAGGGAATTATGGAAAGCCAGGCCTGAGTTTATGGTAAACATAAGTTGGGAACAGAAAAACTCAAAATGAAGGAAGATTTCTACATTAGTCACTATAACTGTCACTTTGGAGTACCAACTAATTTTGACCATTCTAAGCAATGAGAGGCAAATCCAAGTCATTGACCCTTAAAAATAGTTTAGATGTTTGCATGCAAGGATCTTCGACTGGAAACCCAAGATGCTTCCTCGAACCATTTTTCAACCATGCTTTCTATACATACAACATGAAGAAAGGCCACATGCATTCTAGAATTAACATCTACCATGAACATAGCACAGCCTCCAAAACATTAGTAACAGGAGTCAAGGAAGAGTATTATGCATGCATCAAGGACTTGGAGCAAGCTAGTCCAAAAGTTTGAAAGATTAAATGGAGCAATCGCAAATTTCTCAATGCCCTCTGTGCATGATGCTCTTGTACCCTAAAATAAGTGATGGCTGCAGTTCCATGCAACTGACCACAGCAAACACTGCTTTATCTAAACTTATTGCAAGTCTCATGGGACATCTCAGCTTATGTCAATTATTTCTAAACTCAAGGTGTCCCCTTCCCTATCCACATGAAGGTTAGCCAAATTGTGTCAATCATAAGCAAGTTTATGAATTTGATTTAATCTACAGTCAAAAAACTGAGAGTAGGAATGCCACCAGACAGCAGCAACAAAGAGATTAAGAAGAATGAATATCTCTAGTGTACTCTGGAAAATCCACCATTAAGAAAAAGATATTACGTACAACAGCAGGACCAATGAGAAGAATGAATATCTCTAGTGTACTCTGGAAAATCCACCATTAAGCAAAAGATATTACGTACAACAGCAGGACCAATGTGTTTAGTTTCAAATATAAGTTGAGAACATAGGAAAGTTCAACATGGATAAATATATATTTTCTACTTTAGTCACCACAACCATCAACCCAAGTGTATCACCAATTTGAGATAGCCTTCATTGGTTCTAAGCAATGAGAGAGAGAGTATACCAATTGACATTTTGTTTGGACCCTTGATGAGCATTTAGACATTTGCACACAAGGACCTTGATATGGAAACCATGGTTACTTCCTTAAACATGTTTTCAATTATACTTTTAAACATACCAAAAAGAGGAAAGCTCAGATACAGATTCTGAAATAATCTCCACCATGAATATAAATGCAACCTCCAAATGACCAGTAACAGATCTCTCCACCATGAATATAAATGCAACCTCCAAATGACCAGTAACAGATCTTAAGGAAGAGAACTAATAATTTACTTAGTTCTGCAAACAATCTTAAAAGTAAAGAACGATTAAACATAAGTCATTATAAGCTTATGTGCCCTCCCTGCAAGATGCTCTTCTGCCTTAAAGATGGTGGTAGTTTCATAACTTTCATTCAACTGAGACACCATGACCGATCTTTGACAAGCTTTATCGGACAGGCAGGGATTGCCTCTTCATGCAACCAGTACCAAATTCATGATCCCATTTCTATCCATGTTCCCTTGGCAAACCATCTATTGCCACTTTATATAAGGCATAGAGACAAATCAATCACAAACCTAGTTTGGAACTTGATTGGATGCTACAGTCAACAAGAATGCAAGCAGTTTTTTGCTCAGGTCATGGTCAAAATATGCTGTGTAAGACAATGAATGTTGGAATGCGGATATATTTCTCTCTTTTTTTCAAATTTTATTTCCCTCATCTCTTTTCTGAAATGACGAATTTTGGGCGTGCCAGACTGTTTACGGGAAACAGACCGATTTATTTCACGAGGAGTATTGGGTGCGAACCCTGATACCCTCGAATTTCATTTCATTTATTTTCCGCGTGCGCTCGTGTTCAGGGCGATTGGAGTGGTCGTGTACTGGACCGTTCCCCACCGACCGAAGTCGATGTTTCATTACATCGAGTATAACACTCGAATACCTTCGAATGCGTAATGTTTGTTAAAAGACCGTATGCCGAACTTTAAAGAAGAGAAGGCAGATGACAAATAAATTTCCACAATTTTATCAAGCATGCTCATGTCATTTATATTTATGACATTTACATTTACGCCTTTAATGGGGTTTTGTACCTCCACTGGGCGTGTATACAACAAGTCATGTACATGGACGTCGACGACAGGGTGTTTGTGCCTCCGTCGGACGTTTACATGGTAAGGAGTACTTTTTGTTACTAGTGGGGTGTTTGTGCCTCCACAGGGTAACATGCCTCTACGTATGTCTTCTGTGACACCGGGGGACTTAGAACAGGAGCCTCGACGTATTCGTTTTATGACACCGGAGGACTTGAATATGTGCCTCGACGTATGTCATTTTATGACACCGGAGGACTTAAACATATGCCTCGACGGGGGTCTCGTAACCCTGTGGCGTCTCTATGGGGCGAGCGCAGGAGGGCCCGGCCACGGAGACAACACCAACGGGTGTTGACATGTGCGGCCTATGTAACTCGCGCACGGACCAGCCGAAGTGCTCACCGGGGGCTCTGCGGTTTTTCGCACTAGCGGGCCGAATGGCGTGTTCGAAGCCCGGGAAGCACCCTGTAAATGAGGGTATGCCCCCCTATTTATAGGATTCGTGGGGGGCATACCGGCGAGGGTACCTCCCCGGCGGGTTGCGCGGGCTCGAGCGTCGAGGACGGGCGCGAGCGCCGAGGCGCGCGCGGCAGAGAGGCACTGACCGGCGGGGTTGCACGGACTGGAGGGGTGCGCATACGAGCGGGCGAACGGCGGGGGTGCGGCACCCCGCCCGGACTGGCGGGGGTGCAGCACCCCGCCGAACCGGCGGGGGTGCGGCCCCCCGCCCGGACCGGCGGGGGTCGCACCCCGCCGACCGGCGGGGGTGCAGCCCCCGCCCGGACTGGCGGGGGTGCCGCACCCCGCCGAACCGGCGGGGGTGCGACCCCCGCCAGGAACCGGCGGGGGTGGCCACCGCCTGGCCCCCCTATAAATGGGGTGGGGCTCCACTCCTTGGCCATTTCCTCCTCTTCTTCTCGGGAGAGAGCTCTGTGGGCCTCCCGTTCCTTGTGGTGTTGGTTGACGCGTGCCCTGCACGTGCACACGTGCGTCGCCCGTGCGTCTTCGGCCATTCCCACGTGCGTTTGTCCCCTTTTTCGAGGGACACGTGCATCCGACTTCTCGGGACTCTTGGCTTCGGGAGCGACTTCGAACTCCGATCCGAACGTGGATTTTCTGACACCCGGAGTACGTGCTCTTCGTCGACGAGACTTTTCGGGTTCTCGCTTCCGGGTCACCCCGGTTTGGTGGCGAGTACTCGGACTTGTCTGTTTCTGACGTCCGAGCGGGAGACCGGGGGTTTGTCCCGGGTTCCCCCAGGGCGTTTTTTTGCGCCCGGGGTTTGTTTAATCCCGATTTATTTCGGATTCAACAAATGCCCCCCACGGGATATCCGTCGGAGACGTATACGACGGCGGTTATCCCATGGCCCTTCCGAAACGTGCTGCTTTTCCTTTGCATTCGCCTTCCTCTGTCTTGTTGCAACGCTTATCTGACGTTCGGACAATTCGTTTGGCAGGACTGACGATGCCTCGTTCCACCAGCATCGCGGGGAGAGTAGCCGGCATCACGTCGTTCAGAGGGTGATGTGCAGCGAACAGAGGATCCGATGCCGCACTTCACCCTTTCCCCGCTGAGGGAGGACGATCCGAAGCGACTCGACAAGGGCGTCAAGGTATGCGCTCTCGGGCCTTTAGAGGAGACGTCGCCGTCTGAGGGCGTCGTGGACATGCGTCGGGTGGACCGGACCGAGCGAGGGTACCGCTACCGGAGAGGCGGCGATTATCCGGGACCTTTTCCGCTGGACGAGCATTTGTTCCCTTTTATCCAGAGTTTTGTCCCAGTCAACTGGGAGGGTCCCGACGGACTTCTTTTGTCCGAGCGAGCTCAGCTAGAGCGGGCTATTCTGGTCGGTCGCGACAGCATGATGGGGACTTGCAGCTTTCACTATCCCAGCTTTCCCGTCGACTATACCGCACAGGCGCATTTTCCAGAGCGGGCCAACTGGGTTTTTAGTGCGGACCCGTTAACCGGGTCAGGGAGCTCATGCTTGCGCAGGGCTATGGGAAGTACACGAGCTGCCCAATACCGGTCCCACCTTCACCGGGCATATCCCCCTACCTTCCGGCCCCGAGTTCGTGTCGGAGGGCTACGACCGGTCATGTTTCTTGGACCGGATTATGAGTAAGGAGGCCGCTGGCTGGTATGACCGGTGGTCCGTCATTTCGTCTCATCGCTTCCGCTTCGGCGCCACGGAATGGTTTGAGGGCATTCTTTACCATTACCGCCAGCTGCTGGATCAGGTTGGCCTTCTTCACGCTGTTGTCGCCGCTCTTACAGCTATCCGTGCCATTCCGGGCTTTCTGCAGGCCCTGGCGGAGCGGTTCAACCGGAGGTTCAATACCTTCTGCTAGCGGACGGGGAGACATGCCTCGATCTTTGGGCTTTGCACATAATCTCTGGCCTCCCGATCTCTGGCCAATTTTATGAGGAGGTGTGTTTGAATGACCTCCTTCGGGACCAGTCCACCGGCGCCGGCTCTTATGTTCTATCCCACAGCTTCCGTTATTTGATGAAAGTCTGGCGGATTTAGCCCTGTGTGGTAGAGGACGAATGTCCCAGTGCTTCCAAAGGGACTGTGAGGGTGAGCTGCGATGCTTGGCTCCGCTTTTCTACAACGGGCCTTTCTGCTTTCACAAGGAGTTTGCCAGCGAGAGCTATGACCCCGCAGATTATTTGCAGTTGTCAGTCACCCTGGAGAACAACGCGAAGTATCTCTACGTGCCTCAGGGTCGTGGCTGGAATCCGAGGCAGCTTTCAGACCGGACTTATTTGGCAGCGTACCTGGTGTACTGGTTGAGCACCTTCGTCGTTGCCGCTCGACACGCCGAAGGCGCACATCATCGGGTTCATCTTGAGTTGATGTTGGCGGAGCCTCTCGAAGACCTGGCGTAAGTCGCCTAGGTGGTCTTCCCGCCTTTTGGTCTTGACGACAGATCATCAACGTAGCACTCGACCGAGTCATGGAGCATTTCTGTGGCTCCGGCGTTCTTCAAGCCGAAGGGCATTCTTTTATAGGTGTAGATCCCTTGGGGGACCTGAAGGCGATATGACCCTTATCTTTGGGAGCCATACGGATTTGATTATAGCCCGACGATCCGTCCATGAAGGATAACGCTTCATGCCCGGTGGTCATGTCGATTGTTTCCGTGATCGGGACGGGAAGTCGTCCTTGGGCAGGCTTTGTTCAAGTCCCTGTAGTCGATACAGATCCGGACTTCGCCGTTCTTCTTCTTGACTGGCACTATATTGGCCAGCCAGTTGGTAGATGCACGGCTCGGTGAAGTCGACTGGAGAAGTTGTCCACCTCGGCATTTCTTTCAGCTCCAGGTCGTGGCGATAACGCCGTTGGGCTTGCTTGACCGGCTTCGCTGCAGGGAGTATGGACAACTCATGCTCAGCAACGGAGGGGTCCAGCCTGGCATTTCTTGTATGTCCATGCAAAACAGTCTTTGAACTCCAGCAAGAGGTACTGGTATGACCGTCTTTCTTCCTCGTTCAAGAGGGCGCTGACGAAGATTGGTCGGGGTTCTTTTGGTTCCCCGAGGTCGAGCTCGACCAGTTCGTCGACCGTAGCTGTCCGCCGTCTTCGAGCTCACGGGGCGCCGGCTGTAGGTCGATGAAATCTTTTCTTCATCCGAGTCAGCAACGTGGACGTCATAGTATTTGAAGCCTTCTTCTGTGATCGGCCAGAAGTGACCCCTTCGCTTTGAGGCGCTTCTTGACACGACGCCCCATTTGATAGGATGAGGGCGGCCTCCCCCTGCTGTGGTTTTGTAGCGGGAGTAGGAGATTGCCCATCGGAGGGGCAATGATCAAGTAAGGGCGCGAGCCCAACGGTGTTGACCGTATAGTAGGCCTCGCATTCCGCCGCCTGACCATAGCCCAACCCTCGAGTATCTTTTGCACAATAGGGGGGTTGTCCTCGGAGTTGCTTCGGGTACCACAGCTGGTGGAAGTACTCCCGTCGCGAGGGGTCTTGCATTTGTGCAATCTTTTGCCTTTGGCACAATTTCTTGATGTGCTCGGACATGTCGTCCATTTCTTGGACGGGCTTTGGGGCGACTTGAGTCGTTTGACTCCGGCCAAAGTCGTCTTCGAGGGGCCCACGTGGCAGCGGGTCTCCTTTGTAGAAGATGATCGGCTTCGGCGTCTCGCCCTTCCGAGACTATCATTTCGGTAATGGGTGACAATGAATGTCTTCAGTCGTTCCACCCATTGCTCTCCCTATGGGAGGAGTAATGCATGTACGCCGACGGCAAGGAGATGCTTCGGTTGATGATCTCGCCGATGGCGTTTGCTTCGTAGTTGATCTCACGCCTTTCTGGGCAACTTGGCCCAGGCGTGGTGGATTCGGCGAGGCGGCTGAGCCGGTGAGCTTCAAGGAGATTAACCGTGAAGAGCTCCTCTTCCTCTTGACCCTGGCTTGCTTGATTTGCGTCGGCATTTGCTTTTTCCTTGCCTTTTGACGCAGTTGCTGGCTCCCGAGAGGTTCGCCGAGGTATAGCTGGGCGTCCGCCAAGTTGGCTCCCTGAGAGGTTCGCCGAGGTATAGCTGGGCGTCCGCCAAGTTGCATTCATTTTGGCGGAACGGGGCTCGGTCTGCAAAGACCGTGTGCTGCTCTCCTCTTTGATGTATTTTATACTTGGGGAGAGTCGAGGTGACGACCCGGTTTTCATGGAGCCAGGGTCTCCCCAGGAGGGCTTTGTAAGACGTGTTTGCATTGATGATGTAAAAACACGACCTTAGTAGTGAGGCGTCCATGGCCAGCTGCACTTCACCTTTCCCAAGGCGTTCTCAGAATTGGTTGAATCCAGCGATTCTGATGTCATTACCCTTTGCAAGTAGGGCGTAAGATACAAAGCCTTGAAAGTCTTCAGGGGCCTGATATTGATCGACGCCCCGGGATCAACCAGGATCCGGTTGAGCTCGTGCCATTGACTTTTCCTTGCATGTACAACGGGCGGTTGTGGTATAGCGTTGGCAACAACATGTCTTGTCAGAGAAGGTCACCTCCGCCACCAGTGCTTCTAGGGCCTGTGCCTGGAGTTCGGTCACGTCACTTCGTAGACATCGGGCTCTTGCACGATTTGACGAGCGCCGTTCTCAAATCTTTGCTCCAGGCAATGGCGTCCATATAGTGATGTTGTCAGGAAACCGCTTCATATGCTGTATATGATTGTGCGGTCAGCCGGGCACGGGTTGATCCAATGGTGGGACAGTATCCTCCAGGGCCTTTATCGGTTGCCCGAATGGTTGACCCTTCTTGCCGCTGGTTGCTCGTCCGACTTTTTTCGAATACGAGCCCAGGCAATCTTCCTCCGGGGCGACAGTTCTTCTTTGCCGCTTCTGGACGGAGCGGGCGGGCGGCCGATTCAGGAATTTCCGGTTGAAAGGCTTGTTGGGGATCGCCCATCCCCCATATTCTTCTTCGTCAGACAGGACGAAGGGGACTGCTGGGTGGCCCTCCGGTCGGAGAGCCTACTAGCGATATCCTGCTCTTCTTCTTCCTCGTCAGATGGGTCGAAGATGAAGGAGTTCGCCCGCACCTCTATTTCCGGGGCAGGCTGAGGCTTTTCTCCTCGGAAGACAATAGTCTTGCCCAGGTCGGGCGAGCTGGTTTTCTCGCTGGGGGACGGGGAGGATTTCTTTCCTCGTCCACGGCCTGTTCCTCTGCCGGTTGCGGCGCGATATGTTGCCACAGGGGGCGTAGCAGCGGTGATGCAAGCTCCAGCGGCGGTATCGACACCATGTTGCACGAGAAGTCTTTCAGCATTTCTTCCAACTTCTCGATGGTGATTTCATCTTCCTTATAGAAGATGGCCAGTTCTTCGGGCAGAGGCAGCCTCTCGCCTTCTTGAGCCTTTGTAGCATTTGGTGGAGCCAGCTTTTGAGCCTTGTTTTGCGCTCCATTTCTTCCCACGGGATGTATATGTCCAGAGGGACTCCCCAAGTGGGTTTAGAGGGAATATACTCCTCCAATCATCAATGAGCTTTTGCAGCTTCTGGAGTGGGTGAGCTCCGCCGGGGCTGCCGCGGGCCTCCTCTTGCTCAGCTTGATTCTTTAGGCGCCTTTTCATGTTCTTGCGCCGGTTCTTTTCTTGCTGCACTGCGCGCGCCATTCAAGCGGCGTCAGCGGCTTGGCTTGTTCTGTCGCTTGAGGGGTAGTCTCGCGACCAAGGCGACCGTGCGACCTTCCCCTCTTAGGAACGCTGACAGAGTGTGCATTCTGGACGCCACCGTCGTCCAGCCAGCTTCATCTTGCTGATGCTGGAAAGTAGAGTCAATGCCTGCTCGATTATCTCGGGCGGTAGTTGTTGAAATTCGGCCAATAGGGGCTTGGCTCTTGGGTGGCCGGCTCCATCACCGGCTGGTTCCCTGCGGTCTTTTTCTTGTCGCTTGAGTATTCGCGGAGGCGAGTTCTCAAAGCACTGCCCCCTACTCCTATTTTCCGGAGTGTTGTTCAGGGGAGGGGAGACTTGATGTCGTCGGGACCCCTTTTTTCGCCGAGGAGGTTGTGGCTGGGCTTCTTGCCTGGCCTCGGCCGGGTTGTCGGGTTGCCTTCTGGTCGATCTTTTCCCCCTCTGATGAGGGATTTGACCAGTCTCGGACAATAGGACACATATCCGTAGGATGCAGCAATATGGCATGGTATTGCAATACATGGGGTGGGTTTGTTTCCCTCTCCGTGTATGTTGGTGGCGGCCTGTGCGCCTTTACACAGCCTTACTGAAAGAGTCTTTCGAAGATCTCCCCGGTCTTCGGTCGCAAAGGGGTTCGGGGAGACTCGCCACCCGGGATACCATAAGGCAGGGGCCGTCGTCAGATGAGCCGCCTTCTGTCATATCCGGGTCCTCTTGATTGTATCTCAAGATGGGCTTGCTCTTCAGGATATATTCCTGAATTGCTGCCCCAAGCTTGGCCTTCAGTGTCAGCTATGGACGACATCGGCGGTACGAGCATCCTCGTTCATCAGCCGGGGGCTTGGAGGTTCTTGAAGCGCATATAGGTCCTTCTTCGAAATTCCCGTGGGCTGCTTCCCTGGCTTCATTCGACCATGGAATTGCCTTCCGGGTCGATTTTCCCCTTTTGGATAAGGGACTCAACCCAATCCAGACATCAGGGCACCTGTCTGTAGGGTGCAGCAGCATGGCGTGATACCGACAGTACATGGGGGATTCAGCTCCCTTTCAGTGTACGTCGCGGCGGTGTGTGTGAGCCATCACGACACCTTTTGCAGGAGCTCTCGAAGATTTCCCCAAATTTCTGGTCGCCAAGTGACTGCGGTGGGGGATTCTCCTCCCGGGCACCACCAAGTAGGGGCTGCGCCTGATGAGCCGCCTTCTATCATATCCGGTCCGGGAAAGTGAAGGCCACCGGTAATAAACTTCCGGTGGATCGATGACGTTGACTGTATGCGTGACAACGTCAGCTGAATGGTCTGTCCATTCGCGAATGTGAGGCTGCGGGGGGTTGACAGGGCGTTGCCCAAGTCGAAATCCGGGATCAAAGCACTACATAAATCTCCGGAATGCAAAGCTTGCACGGGGCGTGTCATCACTTTCTTCCGCATGGTCCCCATTTTGTTGAACGGCAAAAGTGTGACACGTTTATTTCAGCGGAAATTAAAAAATCTATCAGATGATGGTCCGACGACTAGCCTAGTTGAAGCCTATTTTGGCGGACGACGGTTCGAGTCGCGGACATGATGAAGGGGGCCGTTGGGCCACGAAGATTAAATATTGGTTATCAGCAGGCCTGGTTACAATACATTATCAGCAGCCTGCTCAGAGGCCAGAAAGTTGTGATTTAAAATGACCCCAAGGTTATTTAAGTTACAAAATTATTCAGTGGGATCCTTCCTCAAAATTTAGCAGGGGAGTTCCGGCCCTTAAAATGGTGCCCGGAGTCCCGGTTAAAATGAAAGTACAAGGAGAACATGTCTCCGTCCAAGTACGAAGCACGGAAAAATCCGGCAGCACAAGGTCTATAGACCGAGTACGAAGGACAAGTACAAAGAACAAGCTCCGGCAGCACTCTCCGATCGGGCAGAACTCCGAGAAGTCAGGGCGAGGCGCCGAAGAAACGGGGCAGGACTCCAGCAGCACCTTCGGCAGCACAAGGTCTATAGACCAAATACGAAGAACAAGCACAAAGAACAAGCTCGAGGAAGAACTCCGAGGCTTGCAAAGGCACCCTCCGATCGGGCAGAACTCCGAGAAGTCGGGCAGAACTCCGAGACAGAAGAAAAAACTCCAGCACCTGGGCATGATACCCTTGTAAATGAGGTGTAGGGGGGTATTTATAGGCAAAATCCCCCCTCTCCTCTCTCTTTCCATCGGTTAGGACCCCCTAACCGATGGTGACCTCACAATGAGGTCACCATCGGTTTAAGGGGGGGTCTCCCCTAACCGATGGTGACCTCAACATGAGGTCACCATCGGTTAAGGGGGAATCTCCCCCTAACCGATGGTGACCTCATCATGAGGTCACCATCGGTTAGGGGCACATCTCTCTCTCTCCTCTCCCACGCATGTAAGGGGCCGAAACCCCTATAAATACCCCCCCTATTCCATAAGGAAAGGGGTCTTGGCTGGCCTCGGCGAAGCCCTGTTGGGAAAATCCCAGAAAAATAGAAAAAAAGGCCTCTTGCTCATTCCCTCTCTCATTCTTCAATCCCCCTGCTTGGTGTTCGAAGGTACAAATCCCCTTCTTTAGCCCGATAGGCCAGGCGCGGAGAGAGGAGCGGTCGGCGTAATCGTCATCAACACTCCTTCTTAATCCCCATCCCCCACATCGAGCAAGACTCTGTGGGGTGATATTCTCGGGGTTTAAATGCCGTCCATATCGAGCAAGACTCTATGGACACATGGTATTTAAATACCCATGTTCTCCCCGCCCATCGAGCGAGACTCTGGGATGGTGGATTTTGTGCTTATATGTATATGTTTTCTTGAGGAGACTCTGCCCAAGCGGAGGTTCTGCCCAAGGACATATTCGTATATTCGCAAATTTGTGTTCTTATATATATGTTTCTTAAGACGAAACTCTGCCCAAGTGGAGATTCCGTCCGAGAACACATATATAAAGATTACGAATTTGTAATTATACAAATATGTTCCTTAGGGAGAATCCCGCCAAGCAAAAATCTCTTTCAGGGGACGTATCCATGTAAACACAAACTCGTGTTATATGTATATGTTTCTTAGAGGAAACTCTGCCCAAGCGGAGGTTCTGTCCAAGAACATATTCGTATATTCACAAATTTATGTTCTTATGTATATGTTTCTTAGAGGAAACTCTGCCCAAATGGAGATTTCCCTAAGAACATATCCATAAAATCATGAATCTGCCAATATACGCATATGTCTCTTAGCTGGAATCTTGCCCGGACAAAGCTCCTTCCGAGTTCATATTCGTATAATCACGAACTTTATGTTTATGTAAATTTGTTTCTTAGGGGAATCTCTGCCCAAATAGAGACTCTGCCCGAGAACATATCTATATAATCACAAATATGCCTTATTGTGTATATGTTTCTTAAAAAGGACTTCGTTCATACGAGGGTTCCTTCCTATCGGACACTCCGTTTAAATGGAGATACCGTTTAAGAATATATCTACAATGCGCAGATTTGTGTTTATATACACATATCTCTTCGAGGTAAAATCTCTCCGGGCAGAGCTTCTCCCGAGAACATACGGACATAAGCACACGTCCATATAAGGACACCCTGCCTAAGCAGTGACTTGTCAAGACATACTCATATATTCAAAAATAAAGAAAAAAAAGAAGATTGTGATAATATACATACATCCAAAGAAAAAGGAGGACAAGACAAGAACCGTGCTCGGATACTCCAAATGGGAGCACATATGCACCTCCACGAGAATTACATCCGTGGAAATGGACTTCGGACAGAGAACACAAATATGACAAGAACTTCCGTAGAGATACATCCATATGATCTCCGGAAAATTGCACCCGCACAAGCATGAAATGAGGAGAAAAGAAACTCTACCTCAAATTCGGACTCTGCCTAGAAACGGCATTACAAAAGAACCTCATAATAAAAATCCGTACAATCACCCTTCTAATACGGAAGTGTTGCTCCGGGTCATAATACCCCCAAGTTCAGAATCATAAATCCACGGGCATGCACCCGTTCATGATAATAATCCCCATGTTTTCCCAAATAAAAATCCATAATCAACCTTTTGCAAAAGGAGAAAAGACCTCAAATCGGTCCATGGGTATATACCCGCTCCCCTTTTCAAAAGAAATCAAACTTTGGGCTCCCACAAAGGCAGTCGTTTTAAAAATGGAATAACCAAAGCAAAAAGCATTTCAAAGTAATCAAAAGAAAGGAAAAACATGTCATAATCAGGATTTTCTAAGAAAGAGCATGTATATTTCTCTCGTCCTTTTTACTATGAAATGGTATTCGGGTTAGAAATTGGTATCAAATAATACCAAGAGTTTTAACTCGATGTAAATGTAACATCGATTCCGGTCGATGGAGATGGAGGTCCAGCACATGCTACCCTAATTGCCTGATGAGAATAGACATGGGACTCAAGAAGTTCAGATAAAAAACGGCGCACCCGTCCGTTCGCGGACACACCCGTCCGTTCGCGGACACACCCGTCCTTTCCACGGACACCATACCCGTCCTTTCCACGGACACCATACCCGTCCGCTCCACGGACACCACACCCGTCCGCTCCACGGACACCACACCCGTCCGCTCCACGGACACCATACCCGTCCGCTCCACGGACACCACACCCGTCCGCTCCACGGACACCATACCCGTCCGCTCCACGGACACCATACCCGTCCGTCTCACGGACACCCAAATTCTCTTCCGCATTGCGCGGATTCTTTCTTCTGTCTGTTAGACAGGCTGGCACGCCCCGCGATATAAAAATCAAAGCATGCGAAACAAATGAATACCCCTCAATGGAATGAAACGAATAAAAATGCGATGATCCATAACGATACAGTTTCCACGCATCTCATTCTCCGATCCCTTTCTCCCCCGTGTCAACAGTCCTCAGGTACATCAGCGTTTGGCGCTGCCCGTGCCGCAGAGATTGAACCTGCCTTTCCAGGTTTTGCACTGTCTCCGACCATGTCCTGTGCTCCGAGGCTGAGGGATGATCGCCCTCTCATCCGTTTGTGGAATGAGCGTCCCAAGGATTTGCCTCGGGGTCTTCTGGTTCGGGAGCCGGCGCATTGACATGGATGACATTGGCCGACTGCCTCGATTGGTCCCAGGCATGGGGCTGCGGAGGATCGACCAGATGTTCATGCATAGTGATGAGGCGACTCTGGATTAGCTTCTGTATCTCATTTTTGAAGACGTAGCAGTCTTCAATAGAGTGCCCCAGCATGCGGTGGTAGAGACAATAATTTGGCTCATCCACTCTATCCGCTTCGCTCGGTCTTCTCAATGCCGGAAGCTTGAGCAGGTCATTCTTCATGCATAGCTTGAAGAGCATCTTCGTATGGTCCCTTTTAAAGGAATACGGCGTGCTCATACGCTGTGGTAATGAAGTTGGAGGCGGCTTTTCTTCCACCTTCTTGCTTGGAGCGCCGGAGGTCATGACCTTCTTCCCCTTGCTTTGCGGGGCGAAGTCCACAGCATTGGCTTCTTTGCCCACGGCCCGCTCCTTACCCGGCTTGATTCGCGGAGGAGCTTGCATCGGGTTATCGGCGAAGAACATCTCGATCTCTGCCACGACCGCGTTGAGCTGGTCAAAACCCTTAATGTTTGTTCCCAGCAACTTTTCACTTATCTGCGCTGCCAGGCCCCGTCGACAGATGGTTATGGCATCTTCTTGCGTCGGGGGTTGTCGCACCTCATGCTGAAGTCACGCCACCGCTTGATGAAGTCGAAGTGCCGTTTCTCCTTTTCTTTGCCTGAGGGAGCACAGCTCTGCAAGCGACACCTTTCTCTCGGCCGTTTGGAAACGGTCGATGAACTTCTTTTGGAGGTCGGCCCAATCGACAACGGAGTTGGGCCTCAGCCTGGAGTACCACTGGAAGGCGGTGCCTGTCAGGGACGTTGCGAAGTAACGGAGGAGGTAGGATTCATCGAATGCCAACTCTCCCATGGCCGTTATATAGTAGGCCAGGTGCTCGTTTGGCGAGCCCTGCCCATCGAACTTCTGCAACTTCGGCGCCTTGGGGAAGTCCGGTGGCAGCTTCTTGAATTGATGGTGGACGGGATATGGCACGCTGTAGAGATCTACAGTGGCAGTTCCCTCGCCTCGCTGAGTGAAGCGGTCGTCCACGATCTTTTAATCATTCGTCGCTGGGCGACGATATCTTCAACCGCGGAGGCTTGGGAGTTTATGCCCCTGCGCGGTTGTTGGACCGGATCGACGGTATAGTCGTTGACCGCGGCTATGCGTGGATTGACATCGGGCAGGTCGCCATGTTGATGTCTTGTCCGAGCATTTTGGTTTGCCGTCGGCACTTGGCGGCGTGGCGTATTTGCCCCTGCCTGCTGCCCTCGCTCCGTCAGGAGGTTGGCCATTTCAGCCTGCCAACGCTGTATGAAATCATACTTGGCGTCGTCCGTCATTGCTTGGAAGGCGGCCCTGGTTGGCGGCATGAGGAACACTTCGGCTTGGTCCCCGTCGGCCGGCAGTTGTTGTTCTCCGAGGTGGAGGCTGGCGACTTCGTCTTGCTCCCCTCCTTCGAGGTCCAGCTGGACCTGCCCCTGGAGGGGTCTTTGATCATACTCGAGTGGAGGCTCGAGGACCTGCCCCAGATTCGAGGGTCCGGCCTGACTGCCTTGCTGCCCTTGGAGAAGTCTTCTGGCAGCGTTTCTGGTGTACCGGAGGACGGTTTCGTCGTCCTGTCCGGGTTCGTTTATTCTGAGCGCTCTAGCAGGGATGCCGGATAGCCCAGGTGCTTCCCTTCCCGAAGCATAGCAGGTGAAGATTTTCATGCCTCCACCTTCTTCAGACGTCTGTTGCACTCTCCGCTTCTTGGGCTTCTGAGTGCTTGGGCGGATTGCAACTCCCAGCCTGGTGAAGACTGAGGCGCTCAGCCTTTCAAAGACCGAGACTCGAGGTGCGGAAGCTCCGGCTTGACTCGCATCTCCGCCTTCAGCAGTTTCCGCTTGGGTGGGGACGAAGTTGGGCTTCCTATAAATGCCCCTGCGTTTGTGTCCGCGGGGACGAGGAGGTTCGGTTTCTTGAGCTTTTTCTCGCCCAGGTACCGTCGCCTTCTTGGGGCTTTCGGCGGGTTGATTCGCTCTAGCCTGCTTGATCTGGCGGGCTTCCTGCTTGGTCACCCACATTTGCCTCATTTTGCGAGGCGGCTGGGGCGTCGAGCTTGATGCCTGCCCCCGTCGGGCTCCTTTTGGGGAGTCCCGATCTTCTTGCCGCATCCCCTGGAGAGGAGCGAATTTGTTGGAGGTTGCCACCGTAGGGACGCTTCTGTCCCGGGGCAGTATCGGCTCGCCTCCATCGAGCCTGACACGGATGTCTCCCACGAGTACGGTTTTGCCGGAGTTGGAGACGACCGCGTGGGGCTTGTTGCCCCTGCGTCCCTGGCGCTGTCCCCGTTTTCTAGGGACTGCGATGCAGGAGATTGTGTTAACCGAGAAGACCCGGCTTTGGCTTGGACGGGGTTTGGTGCCCCTGGTTGCAGTAGCTTTGGGCGCCGCCTTTGGAGTAGCTTGGACGGCGGGGACCACCCCTAGGAAGTAGGGGGATCCCACCACTGCAGGAAAGTCGCCGAACACAAGCGGGACAGCGAGGTAGCCACATTTGGCGTCGCACGCGATGACTTGCGGACCGTAGGTGACGGCGGCCATCGAGCAAGTTTGAATTGCAGGTGGAGACGGGCTTTTGACGCCGGCTTTCGCTCCTTGTACCTGTGGTGTGGAAATTAGTCATCTTTATTTCTATATCGGCATACGGTCTTTTTACATATGCATGGAAGGCAGGAACAGTCCCACCGGGCGTGCCAGATTGTTGGAACGCGGATATATTTTCTCTTTTTTTTTCAAATTTATTTTTCTCCTCATCTCTTTTCTGAAATGACGAATTTTGGGCGTGCCAGACTGTTTACGGGAAACAGACAAAGATTTATTTCACGAGGAGTATTGGGTGCGAACCCTGATACCCTCGAATTTCATTTCATTTATTTTCCGCGTGCGCTCGCGTTCAGGGCGATTGGAGTGGTCGTGTACTGGACCGTTCCCCACCGACCGAAGTCGATGTTTCATTTACATCGAGTATAACACTCGAATACCTTCGAATGCGTAATGTTTGTTAAAAGACCGTATGCCGAACTTTAAAGAAGAGAAGGCAGATGACAAATAAATTTTCACAATTTTATTCAAGCATGCTCATGTCATTTATATTTATGACATTTACATTTACGCCTTTAATGGGGTTTTGTACCTCCACTGGGCGTGTATACAACAAGTCATGTACATGGACGTCGACGACAGGGTGTTTGTGCCTCCGTCGGACGTTTACATGGTAAGGAGTACATTTTTGTTACTAGTGGGGTGTTTGTGCCTCCACAGGGTAACATGCCTCTACGTATGTCTTCTGTGACACCGGGGGACTTAGAACAGGAGCCTCGACGTATGTCGTTTTATGACACCGGAGGACTTGAATATGTGCCTCGACGTATGTCATTTTATAACACCGGAGGACTTAAACATATGCCTCGACGGGGGTCTCGTAACAACCTGTGGCGTCTCTATGGGGCGAGCGCAGGAGGGCCCGGCCACGGAGACAAAGCACCAACGGGTGTTGACACGTGCGGCCTATGTAAGCTCGCGCACGGACCAGCCGAAGTGCTCACCAGGGGCTCTGCGGTTTTTCGCACCAGCGGGCCGAATGGTGTTTACGGAGGCCGAATGGCGTGTTCGAAGCCCGGGAAGCACCCTGCAAATAGGGGTATGCCCCCCTATTTATAGGATTCGTGGGGGGCATACCGGCGGGGGTACCCTCCCCGGCGGGGGTGCGCGGGCTCGAGCGTCGAGGACGGGCGCGAGCGCCGAGGCAGCGCGGCAGAGAGGCACTGACCGGCGGGGGTGCACGGACTGGCGGGGGTGCGCACTGGCGGGGGTGCGCACGCGAGCGGGCGAACCGGCGGGGGTGTGACGCGTGCCCTGCACGTGCACACGTGCGTCGCCCGTGCGTCTTCGGCCATTCCACGTGCGTTTGTCCCCGTTTTCGAGGGACACGTGCATCCGACTTCTCGGGACTCTTTGGCTTCGGGAGCGACTTCGAACTCCGATCCGAACGTGGATTTTCTGACACCCGGAGTACGTGCTCTTCGCCGACGAAGACTTTTCGGGTTTCTCGCTTCCGGGTCACCCCGGTTTGGCGCGAGTACTCGGACTTGTCTGTTTCTGACGTCCGAGCGGGGAGACCGGGGGTTTGTCCCGGGTTCCCCCATGGCGTTTTTGTCGCCCGGGGTTTGTTTAAATCCCGATTTATTTCGGATTCAACCATGAATAACATTCTAGAGATATATGTTAAGGCATGATTCCTTTTTCTAGCATGGATTGCAGACCCGGATTACCCATGGCTGATCCTGGTTCAACCCAAACCTGGTAGGCTGGCCAAAAGGAAGGAAGGCTGATACTAGATTAGCCTGATTAAAAAAAGTTTTAAAATATATAAATTTAATGAAAATCACAGAACATGAAGAAAAAATCAGGAAAGTTCTAGACATCTAACAAAATTGTAGTATCATTAAGAAACATATATTTGGGTTGCATGAAATGTCATCTAAAAATAAAACTATTAAAAGTTTTATTACTGTTAAAAAAAACAGATTACTGATATATGATATATCTGAATGAGATTTTGATTCAAATTGCTTGAGTACCTGACACTTTTATAATGTATTAAACTCCACACAGATCATGTGGCACGTGTTAAGGATCATCTCTCACTTTTTTATCTTTGCATTTGTCTCAAGACTTAACCTTTTCGATAGAAAAAGATTCAATCTTCCTCGAAGTCAAAGCCACAAGTCACACAAATAGATCAAGCAGATATATCGAAGGGAAACAATGCGTATGAATTGTATTATGATTGTGTTATGGAGCTCGAGACAAGCCCTCGAGGTAGCTAAGATCATGAATATAAAGTGGCAATGAAGAAAAAAATAGAGAAGGAAGATACAAGCTGAGGTACAAATATCAAGATCGCTGCCTCTCTAGCTCAACCAGCTCGGTGTGGATGCTATCAATCCGCTCCTGAAGCTGACCTCGGCCTCTAAACATGCTAGTGTATCCTTCACTTGCACTAAATTCCCCTCTGTACAGTCCTACTGGATCTCTACATCAATCAGCCCCCCCATCAAGTTCAGTAGCTGCTCCTGTAGCTGCTGCACCCATGGGAATACCACCATAGTGAAATTGCTCGTCGCCCCATGCCCTCTGCTGTGCCTGAAATTGCTTTGCAGAAATCATTAGGGGGTTTCGGTCTGCTCCAACATGTCAAATATTTCCAAGGACTGAAAGCACCCACCACATTGATCAAATATCTATGCCATTCTTCTAGAGCATTCCAACTGGAGTTTCTTGTTGGGGTAGCTGTGTCTCAGGAGGAGTTGTGGAGAACTCTACAATCCCCAAGAAATCATCCCACCAAAAGTAAACCTCCGAATGTAAAGGGTCTCGAGAGGAACCTGACCAGCCATGGAAGAAATGGTGGCAGTGGATGTCGCCTCCCCTGACTATAAAACAGGATTGAAAGTCCCTAAATAACGATGACCCTAGCCAGATTTGAGGTTCTGTGTCACACACCACTGACAATATTGCTCGTGGACGCTCGCAGATATGTCCCCAAAGTACAAAAACAAATAGCATCTGTCATGAAAGGAGGGGGGTGGTCAACCCTCTGAAGTCATGCTCGCTCGAAGGCAAATATGTCGGCATGCTGCAGAGCTGTCAATATGGCAAATGCCTATGAACCCAGGAACATTAATGGTATGCAAGTCAACACCTCTCTCAAAGAAGTCCCACCAGGCAGCAACATAAAAATGCACATCCTTAAAATCATAGTGTCGCTTCGCTATGACGAATTCATGATTTGGTGGAACCAATAGGTCAAACCCAAAATTCCTAGCAAATGAACGTGGGTAATATGGCTCCAAAATTTCCGACTTCATAAGCCAAAGTACGAGTACACTAAGGCAAGTAAACGTGGGAATATATACTCAGAAGGGAGGCTAGTCAAAGGATCTATCCAGAATATCTTGTTGTCTTGGGCACGAGAAAAGCAAGGCCGGCTCATGCTGGAAGAACTATCAAACTCAATATTCCGGGCACCCTTTTCTGGCACAAACCAGAGTATCCCACGTGCTCCCATCAATTGCTCAGAAAAATTCCCATCAAGATCGTTCAAGAAGTGAAATATCAGAGGAGCCGTGGGATTAGGAAGAGGAACTGAATGCACCAAAGAATGTATAAGGACACCAACCCAAGTACTAATATATGTGTCGTCTTCAGAATTCTGCTGTCCTGTAGCGACTGATGACTGACTAAGGCCCCAAACGAGTGATATATGGCCCCAAGGCAGCGAGGTACAAATATCAAGATCACTGCCTCTCTAACTCAACCAGCTCGGTGTGGATGCTATCAATTCTCCTGAAGCTGACCTCGGCCTCTAAACATGCTAGTGTATCGTTCACATGCACTAAATTCCCCTCTATACAGTCCTACTGGATCTCTACATCAATCACCCACCCCATCAAGTTCAGTAGCTGCTCCTGTAGCTGCTGCACCCATGGGAATACCACCATTGTGAAATTGCTCGTCGCCCCACGGCCTCTGCTGTGCCTGAAATTGCTTTGCAGAAATCATTAGGGGGTTTCGGTCTGCTCCAACACGTCAAATATTTCCAAGGTCTGAAAGCACCCACCACATTGATCAAATATATATGCCAATCTTCTAGAGCATTCCAACTGGAGTTTCTTGTTGGGGTAGCTGTGTCTCAGGAGGAGTTGTGGAGAACTCTACAATCCCCAAGAAATCATCCCACCAAAGTAAACCTCCAAATGTAAAGGGTCTCGAGAGGAACCTGACCAACCATGGAAGAAATGGTGGCAGTGGACGTCGCCTCCCCTGACTATAAAACAGTATTGAAAGTCCCTAAATAACGATGACCCTAGCCAGATTTGAGGTTCTGTGTCTCACATCACTGACAATATTGCTCGTGGACGCTCGCAGATATGTCCCCAAAGTACAGAAACAAATAGTCATCTGTCATGAAAGGAGGGGGGTGGTCAACCCTCTGAAGTCATGCTCGCTCGAAGGCAAATATGCCGGCATGCTGCAGAGCTGTCAATATGGCAAATGCCTATGAACCCAGGAGCATTAATGGTATGCAAGTCAACACCTCTCTCAAAGAAGTCCCACCAGGCAGCAACATAAAAATGCACATCCTTAAAATCATAGTGTCGCTTCGCTATGACGAATTCATGATTTGGTGGAACCAATAGGTCTCCCAAAATTCCTAGCAAATGAATGTGGGTAATATGGCTCCAAAATTTCCGACTTCATAAGCCAAAGTACGAGTACACTGGGGCAAGTAAACGTGGAAATATATACTCAGAAGGGAGGCTAGTCAAAGGATCTATCCAAATTATCTTGTTGTCTTGGGCAAGAGAAAAGCAAGGCCGGCTCATGCTAGAAGAACTATCAAACTCAATATTCCGGGCACCATTTTCTGGCACAAACCAGAGTATCCTACGTGCTCCCATCAATTGCTCAGAAAATTTCCCATCAGGATCGTTCAAGAAGTGAAATATCAGAGGAGCCGTGGGATTAGGAAGAGGAGCTGAATGCACCAAAGAAGGTATAAGGATACCCACCCAAGTGCTAATATATGTGTCGTCTTTAGAATTCTGCTGTCCTGTAGCGACTGATGACTAAGGCCCCAAACGAGTGATATATGGCCCCAAGGTAGCGAGGTACAAATATCAAGATCGCTGCCTCTCTAGCTCAACCAGCTCGGTGTGGATGCTATCAATCCACTCCTGAAACTGACCTCGGCCTCTAAACATGCTAGTGTATCCTTCACTTGCACTAAATTCCCCTCTGTACAGTCCTACTGGATCTCTACATTAATCAGCCCCCCCCATCAAGTTCAGTAGCTGCTCCTGTAGCTGTTGCACCCATGGGAATACCACCATAGTGAAATTGCTCGTCGCCCCACGGCCTATAATGCTGTGCCTGAAATTGCTTTGCAGAAATCATTAGGGGGTTTCGGTCTGCTCCAACACGTCAAATATTTCCAAGGACTGAAAGCACCCACCACATTGATCAAATATCTATGCCATTCTTCTAGAGCATTCCAACTGGAGTTTCTTGTTGGGGTAGCTGTGTCTCAGGAGGAGTTGTGGAGAACTCTACAATCCCCAAGAAATCATCCAACCAAAGTAAACCTCCGAATGTAAAGGGTCTCGAGAGGAACCTGACCAGCCATGGAAGAAATGGTGGCAGTGGATGTCGCCTCCCCTGACTATAAAACAGGATTGAAAGTCCCTAAATAACGATGACCCTAGCCAGATTCCGGCATTACAAGGTCTACAAGACCACATGTGAAAGATGAGTACGAGAACAAGTCCGCCACGAAGGCTCCAAAGACTTGCAACTGATTCTCCGTCCGGGACGACTGACAAAATGTCCAGAATGGCACGGGATGCTTCAAAGGGCAAGACCCCTTCAAATGAAGGGGAGGCCGGCCTATTTATAGCTTTTTTCTGCCCCTCCCCTAAACCGATGAAGATACCATCGGTTAGGGGGTTTTTTCCCCTTAACCGATGGTAGCTCCATCGGTTAAAGGGGTCTTTCCCCCTTAACCGATAAAGCTCCCATCGGTTGGAAGGGGAATCCCCTCCAACCGATGGCACTTCCATCGGTTAGAGGGGAAATCCCCTCTAACCGATGGAACTTCCATCGGTTAAGGGGAGTCCCCTAACCGATGGTAGCACCATCGGTTAGGGGAGTCTCCCCCTCTAACCGATGGGTGTTCCATCGGTTAGGGGGGGATTCCCCCTTAAACCGATGGAACTTCCATCGGTTAGGGGTTCCCCTTTCAAAAAAAAAAAAAACAGAAACAGAAAAAAAAAAAAAACAGGAAATGGGCACATCCCCTAACCGATGGTACCCCCATCGGTTAGAGGAGTGCCCCTCCCCCTAACCGATGGCACCCCCATCAGTTAGAGGGGTTTTAAAACCCTCTAACCGATGGAACCCCCATCGGTTAGACTCCCCCCATCCCACGCATGTAAGGGGGTGCCTTCCCCTATAAAAGGCACCCCCATTCCCCATGGAAAAAGGGTTCGGCTGGCTGGCTCTTGGGCTTGGGCTCCCTCTCTCTAGCTCTCCCTCCCCTTTGGTCAGAAAAAGTGTTATAGCCCTCCTTTCTTATTGTCCCTTCTTTGAAAGTTGAAGGAGATAGGAATTTCCAAATCCCCAAAGCTCTCCTCTTCGTTCTCAATCTCATTCCCTTGTGAGTCAAGGTATCAAATTTTCTCTCGAGCATTAAGAAGTCGTCCATACACGGCATCGACAAACTCCATCGGCTAAAAGTCCGCAATAGCGGCACCGGCCCTCACGGGTTATAGGTTCTAAATACCGTCCACCCCGGACATATGGTATTTTAGATACCTTGGTAATTTATGCCACCTCCCATCGAGTTTTAAACTCTCCGGGACGGTGTGTTTGTGCTATATGCATATGTTTCTTAGAGGAGACTCTGCCCAAGTGGAGATTCTGCTCAAGAACGTATTCATATATTCACAGATTCGTATTTTTATATATATGCTTCTTAGAGGAAACTCTGCTCAAATGGAGATTCCACCTAAGAACATATCTATAAACTTCAAATCTGTGTTTATATTGATATGTTTCTTAGAGGAGATTCTGCCCGAGGATAGGTTCTGCCCAAGAACATGTTTACATATTCACAAATTCTTATTTTCATATATATGTTTCTTAGAGGAAACTCTGCCCAAGTGGAGATTCAGCCTAAGAACATATCTATAAAATTCAAATTTGTGCCTATACACATGTGTTCTTGAAAGGAAGCTCTGCCCATGTCCGGGTTTCTCCCTCTAAAAAACGTATCAATATAATCACGAACTTTGTATTCATATACATGTCTTCCCAAGAGGAAACTCTGCCCAAATGGAGTCTCTGCCCGTAAATACGTCTATAATCACAAGTTTGTAATTACATGCATATGCCTCTCGAAAAGGGATTCTGCACATACAGATAGTACCTCTTTGCCGGATACTCCATTCAAATAGGGATACCGGTGAGAAAATATGCATAAACTGCAAATTTATGATCATACACACATACCTCCTTAAGGGCAAAATTCCTCCGGACAAAGATTCTCCGAGGACACATGGATATAAATACATATTCACATGAATATACCTCCGTGAGGGCACTCCGTATAGGCAGAAACTCTGCCAAAATAAATGGAAATTGTATTGATATACACACATCCAAAGAAAAAGGAAACAAGAACCGAACTATGCTCAGATACTCCAAAGAGCAGCACGAAAGCATACTCACGAGAACTGTGTTCATATGGACAGTTTCCAAAAAGGAACTTTAAATTGACAAGAGCGTCCATGGGGACCCAAACTGTGTTCAGATACTCCGAATGGGAGCACATATGCACTTCCACAAAAACCATACCCGTGGAAATGGACTTCAGACAAAAATCACAATATGACAAGGACTTCCATGGAGATACATCCATATGATCTCCGGAAATTGTACCCGCACAAGTGCGAAATGAGGAGAAAAGAAACTTTGCCTCAAACTCGGACTTTGCTCCAAAATGGCACTATAAAAGAACTTCATATGAGAAAATTGGTACAGTAATCCTTCTAATACGGAAGTGTTGCTCCGGGTCATAATACCCCTAAGTTCAGAATCAAAATGCACGGGTATATACCCGTTCACAATAACAATCCTCATGTTTTCCCAAATAGAAATTTCTAATTAACCTTTTGCAAATAAAAAAAAAAACCTCAAATAGGTCCACGGGTATGCAACCGTTCCCCTCTCAAAATCACACTTTGGACTCCAAAAAGGCAGTCATTTCAAAAATGAAATACCCAAAGTAAAAGCATTGAAAGAAAGAAAAAAAAACATGTCATGATCAGGATTTTCTAAAAGCGTGCATATTTTTCTCATCCTTTGCTATGAATGGTATTCGGGTTAAAACTGATGTTAAATAACACCAGGAATCTTAACTCGATGTAAATGTAACATCGACTCCGATCGATGGAGACAGAGGTCCAGCACATGCTACTCCAATCACCTGATGAGTATGGATACGGGACTCAAGGAGTTCAGATAAAAAACGGCGCACCCTAGTCGCCCGTCACACGGGCATCCCCGTCCATTTCATGGACAATCCAATCGTCCGTTCCACGGACATCATACCTGTCCGTTCCAAGGACACCCAAAAATACTCTCTCCGCACTGTGTGGACTCTTTCTTCTGTCTGTTAGACAGACTGGCACGCCCCGCAAAATTCAAAAGCATACATGAACCACATAAAACGAAATGAATAAACAAAATCAAATGATATGTGCTTCTATGTCACGATAACCATGTGTAACTCCACGCACATGTATATACATAACTGCATATACACGTAACCATTACGTTCCCATCATCCATCACATATACTTTATATATATATATATTTTTTTCCCGTGTCAACACCCGCCAAATGAGGTTCCAAGCTACAATGATAAGTTATGTCAAAACCAAATACCAAAACCATAGCCAGCAAACCAAAAAGGTAGGCTATGTCAAAACCATATCAAAACCATAGCCAACAAACCAAAAAGGTAGGCTATGTAAATCCAAATACCAAACCCATAGCCAGCAAACCAAAAAAGGTAGGCTATGTCAAACCATACCAAAACCATAGCCAGCAAACCATAAAGGTAGGCTATGTCAATCCAAATACTAAAACCATAGCCAGCAAACCATAAAGGTAGGCTATGTCAATCTAAATACCAAAACCATAGCCAGCAAACCAAAAATGTAGGCTATATCAAAACCATGCCAAAACCATAGCCAACAAACCACAAAGGTAGGCTATGTCAAACCCAAATCAAATCATCACCATAGCCAGCAAACCAAAAAGGTAGGCTATGCCAAATCCAAAATACCCAAAACTATAGCCAGCAAACCAAAAAGATAGGCTATGTCAATCCAAATACCAAAACCATAGCCAGCAAACCAAAAAGGTAGGCTATATCAAAACCATGCCAAAACCATAGCCAACAAACCACAAAGGTAGGCTATGTCAAAACCAAATCAAATCATCACCATAGCCAGCAAACCAAAAAGGTAGGCTATGCCAAATCCAAAATACCCAAACCATAGCCAGTAAACTATAAAGGTAGGCTACGTCAAATCCAAAACCAAAGCCAAAACTGAAATAACCTAAACCCCAAATCCAAACCCAAACTCCATACCAAAGACCATAACAATACCCAAAAAAAAAATCCTCACGCTCAGAAGCCATCACCACCCATTCCATCACCACCTCACCACCCATTCCATCCCAGTTCACTACCGATTTTAGAACCAGACCCTCACCCTTTTAATTATCTGAGCCAGTCAAATCTTCAAAAAAAAAGAGAAAGAGAGAAAAAATGGATTAAAAAATAGAGATACCCCGATGGACTCAAGTATACGGCTCACCATATGCTTGAGGGTAAAAAGATCAAAAAATCTAGCTGAGGTGAAAACCCGAGAGGGCGCTTCAGGCAAAAACGGATAACCCCTCAACGTGAAAACCTGAAAGGGCGCGTTGGAAAAAGCTAAAGGGAGGCAGTCTTGGTGAAAACCCGAAAGGGCGCTAAGGCTGGTAATGTGACAAAAAAAGGGATGAAATGATGAAAAAGAGGATTTCTCAGTCCTCCATTCATACAAGTCGCCACATTACAAACTTGCAGAGGGTGACAGATACCATAGAAAAGAGATCAAGGCAACAAGCCCAATATACAAATATTGTGCTGTGAAGCAAAGGCAGGGAGACTTCCTCCTCTCCAGCCACTCAAATCCAAATACGAACCCCTTATCCCGGCACCAAGCCATCAAGGAGGGGTGAAGTTCAAATTCCAAAGTCAAACAATAAACACCATTCCATAACCCATTCAGACCAAGTCCAGGGCCAAATCAGACCCAAATCACGTATCCATATCCAAACCCAAATCCAAAAATACCACAAAGGTTACTCAAATCACCCAACATACTCATATCCAAACTCAAATCCAAAATACCACAAAGGTGACTCAAATCACCCAACATACTCATATCCAAACCCAAATCCAAAATACCACAAAGGTGACCCAAGTCACCTAGTTTACTCATATTCAAACCCAAATCCACGGCCAAATCCAAATTCCAAATCCGAATTTCCAATCATTGGCCATATTCAAATCTCAAACCACATCTGAAACCATCACTCACTTCACAACCAAACCTTTAGCCATTCAGCCATCCAAGTCAGCTGAGTCCTCGACAACCTTGGTAAAAAAAAAGAGGAAACAAAAGGGGTTAAAAAATAGAGATACCCCGATGGACTCAAGTATACGGCTCACTGTATGCTTGAGGGTAAAAAGATCAAAAAAATCCAGCTGAGGTGAAAACCCGAGAGGGCGTTTCAGGCAAAAATGGATAACCCCTCAACGTGAAAACTCGAAAGGGCGCGTTGGAAAAAGCTAAAGGGGGCCAGTCTTGGTGAAAACCCGAAAGGGCGCTAAGGTTGGTAATGTGAGAAAAAAAGGGAAAAAAAAAACAGAGAGAATGAAAGAAGGAATCTCCTTGTCCTTCATATTTATATTCATAAAGTCATAAGTCACTCTGTTACATATTCATAAGGGGTGACAGATAGTCACACACTATTTACAAAAAAAAAAACAACAACAAATCAGGACAACGAGCCTAATACACAAAGGTTATGTTGAGAAGCAAAGCCAAGAGGGTGCCTTCTTCTACAGCCGCTCTGCCTTCCTAGCTTTGGAAGATCCGGGCCGGCGAGAGCCGTTTCTATCTCTAGCACGGAGGCCTCCCTCCTCGGGACCCTCAGCTTCATCTCTGGCATCTTGAGCCTGACAAGATATTGCCTCGCCAAGCTCGCGTTCCAGCCGAGCCATCCGCAGTTCTCGCGTCTTCTGACGCTTGCGCACTTCAGCAGCCTGGAGATCATCGGCTTCAGCATCGCTCTCCAGAGCTTCAAATCGTTGTTGACACAAAAAAAAAATGTTGTGCAAGTCCCACATTAATTCCCAATTCCCAGAAATTCCCCCTCCCTTAACCGATGGAAGCACCATCGGTTAGGGGATTTTTTCCCCTTAACCGATGGGGCTACCATCGGTTAAGGGGGTTTTCTCCCCCAACCGATGGAAGCACCATCGGTTGGAGGGACAAACCCCTCCAACCGATGGTACTACCATCGGTTAAAGGGGAATTCCCCTCTAACCGATGGGAGTCCCATCGGTTAAGGGGATCTCCCCTTTAGAATCCCCTAACCGATGGGACTGCCATCGGTTAAGGGGATTCTCCCCTTTAACCGATGGGAGTTCCATCGGTTAAGGGGAAATTCCCCTCTAACCGATGGAACCACCATCGGTTAAGGGGAATTCCCTTTAAAAAAAAGAGAAAACCCCCAACCGATGGTACTACCATCGGTTAAGGGGATTTTTCCCCTTAACCGATGGGACTACCATCGGTTGAGGGGTTTTAACCCTCTAACCGATGGTACCCCCATCGGTTAAAGGGAATATTCCCTCTAACCGATGGGACTCCCATCGGTTAAAGGGAGCCCCACTCCCACGCATGTAAGGGGGGGCCTTCCCCTATAAAAGGCACCCCCATCCCCCCATTCTAGAGGAGGCGGACCCCCCCATAAGGAGCTACAGCCCTCTTCTCAAAGTGCTGTCCCCCATTTTCTGAAATCCCGAAAGAATAGAAAAACCCCAAATTCTCAAAGCTTCCCGATCTCCTCCTCAAGCTCCCCTCTTGTGTGAAAGTACCAAATCTCCCCCCCGAGCATTGAGAAGTTGTTCTTATACGGCATCGGCAAACTTCTTCGGCTAAAAGTCCGCAATAGCGGCATAGGCCCTCATGGGCTATAGGTTCTAAATACCGTCCATTCCGGACATATGGTATTTTAGATACCTTTGTAATTCATGCCACCTCCCATCGAGTTTTAAACTCTCCGGGATGGTGTGTTTGTGCTATATGCATATGTTTCTTAGAGGAGACTCTGTCAAGTGGAGATTCTGCTCGAGAACGTATTCATATATTCACAGATTCGTATTTTTATATATATGTTTCTTAGAAGAAACTCTGCCCAAGTGGAGATTCAACCTAAGAACATATCTATAAATTTCAAAATCTGTGTTTATATTTATATGTTTCTTAGAGGAGATTCTGCCCAAGGGGAGATTCTGCCCAAGAACATGTTTGTATATTCACAAATTTGTATTTTTATATGTATGTTTCCTAGAGGAAACTCTGCCCAAGCGGAGATTCCGCCTAAGAACATATCTATAAAACTCAAATTTGTGCCTATACACATGTGTTTTTTGAAAGGAAGCTCTGCCCATGTCAGAGTTTTCCCTCTAAAAACATATCAATATAATCACAAACTTTGTATTCATATACATGTCTTTCCAAGAGGAAACTCTGCCCAAATGGAGTCTCCGCCCATAAATATGTCTATATAATCATAAATTCGCAATTATATGTGTATGCCTCTCAAAAGGGATTCTGCATATGCAGATGGTACCTTTTGCCGGATACTCCATTCAAATAGAGATACCGGTGAGAAAATATGCGTAAACTGCAAATTTATGATCATACACACATACTTTCTTAAGGGCAAAATCCCTCCGGGCAAAGATTCTCTGAGGACACATGGATATAAGTACATGTTCATATGAATATATCTTCGTGAGGGTATTCCGCATAGGCAGAAACTCTGCCAAAATAAATTTATGAAAATTGTATTGATATACACACATCCAAAGAAAAAGAGGACAGGACCCGAACTGTGCTCAGATACTCCAAAGAGCAGCACGAATGCATACTCACAAGAACTGCGTTCATATGGACAGTTTCCAGAAAGAAACTTCAAATTGACAAGAACGTCCATAGAAATACGTGCACATTTTCTTTAAAAATCATACTCATACAAGTAAAGAAAAATGAATGATGAATAAATGAAACGATGAACGAGGAGAAGGGAAATTCTGCCTCAATTTGGATTTCATTAAAAAAAAGGGGGGTTGAAGTATCAACTCTTCTAATACAAAAATGCTATTTCTAATCATGACTTCCCCCAAGTTCAGAATCAAATGCACGGGTATACACCCGTCCGCAATAATAATCCTCCGGTTTTCCAAAATAAAACCTTCAAACAACCTAAAAGAAGAGGAGGGAGACCCCAAATGGGTTCATGGAAATATATCCGTTCCCTTCTTAAAAGCCGTATCTCGGACTCCACAAAGGGCAGTCTTTTCAAAATGAAACACTCAAGGCAAAAGCATTTCAAAAATAACTAAAAGAAAGATGATACATCATGACCAGGATTTTCTGAAAAAAGTGTATATTGTCTCATCCTTGCTATGAATGGTATTCGGGTTAAAACTGGTATTAAATAATGCCAAGAGTCTTAACTCGATGTAAATGTAACGTCGATTCTGATCGATGGAGACAGAGGTCCAGCACATGTTACCCTAATCATCTGATGAGTATAGATACGGGACTCAAGGAGCTCAGATAAAAAACGGCGCACCCTAGTCGCCCGTCACACGGGCATCCCCGTCCATTTCATGGACAACCCAGTCATCCGTCACACGGATACCCCCGTCCATTTCATGGACACCCAATATTTCTCCTCCGCATTGCGCGGATTCTCCTCTGTCTGTTAGACAGACTGGCACGCCCCGCAAATCATGATACACGAATCAAAGCACGTGAAATAAATGAATACCCAAATGAAATGAATACATGAACCAGATAAAACGAAATGAGCATTCAAAATCAAATGAATGATCGATGATATTTTTCCCGTGTCAACAATCGCTGGGCCCAGGTCATCTCAACCTGGCGAGTGTACACTGTTCCAAACATCGGTGATAAAATTCATCCAACGCTCCTGCTGGACTCCCATGCTAAAGGCAGATCCCGTATGTTGCTCCAGCGCCTCTCGAATAACTTCAATGGGCGCCGGGTCTGTGGAGTCTGCCAATGCCGTTATTCGGCCAACAAGGAATTCCCAGCAGCCATCATCAGCAAAATGCGGGGCTGGTTGCGTCCCCTCAGGCCATCTTATACCATGCTCAGGGGGAGCACCAACCTCCAAGGGCGGAGAGCTGCCTTCGTCAGAATTCGGCACAGCGTCTGCCCCGGAAAAGAAATCAGCAGCAAGAAAAAAGCTGTTAGCAAGACAAAGCTGATAAAACACCAAGTCAAAAATGCAAGGCCTAAAGCTCGGCTCTTCTCACCTGGGGCGGGAATTTCACCTTCCTCCTCAACCTCAGATTCTGAAGGTTGGGCGAGATTGGATGGTCCAGGACACGGATCTTGAAAGGAGCTGGGAAAATATGGCGAATTTGCATAAAACTGCTCCGCATCAGTGGGAAGGTTGGAGGGACATAGACAGGATCTACCTGGTGAAGGCCTCCGCCTCCACTTGTGGTATCGCCCACTTGAAAGGCGGACTGAGCTGGGAAGTCCAAAAACGGGCTCATTGAAATTCCCCAACTCGGGATGGAGAAGTTCGCCCCTGAGACAGAATATGAATCTGTCGTTCCCCAGCCAAACAATTGATCACAGAATTCTGCCCCTTTTAAAAGCAAATACAGCAAGGGAGGAGGATTCGTCATGAAAAGAAATGTGTCATGAAAGACTATATACGGGTTTGAGAAAATCGGCTCACCAAAAGAAGTTGTCCCTACAGGAGGCTCCTCCACAGGTCTCGGGATATAGACCTCAACGGGGGCAGAAGAATACTCTCCTTCTGAAGCTCCCAGTTCAGCATATGTGAATCCTGGGAAGTCACCATCGGCTTCTACCACCCCAGAAAATGCAAAATGAGAGGGAGCACCATCAGTCCCCTCTTCGGGCAAAGGATCTGCCATAGCCTGTAGAGTGCTCCCGTTTCCCTCGCCATGAAAAATAGAGGGACTTTCGAGCGGAGAACCACACTCATCTGGAAGGGGTGAACCGGCGCCCGCCTCATCAGTTTCATCATCTAATGCAGAAAAGTATGGAAAAAATCAATATGAGAACTGATGATAAAAGAAAAAAGAGAGGCGGGGGAATGTTAAAAGAGTATACCGCTCGAGGAGGCATACGCAACCTCTTTGGCCTTCTCGGCTCTTCTATTGGTAGAGGAAGAAGGAGCGCCAGGGCGAGTCCCATTGCCCCTATCCCCGTTAATCCTCAAAGCGGGAGTAGCTGGAAGACAAGGTCACCATAAAAAAAAAGGGGGAAAGAAAAAAAAAAAAGAAGAAGAAGGGAAAAAGGGGTGGCTTACGTGCTGATTCTGATAAAGGTTTTGGTACCAGCTGAAGGAAGGTGGTGCTACAAGCTTTCCCCACTCTCTTCATAATATCCTGAACATCTTGAAATGTCTTGGCATTTTCCAGCCGAGGGATATATTCCAGAGGCCCAATATTGCCAATTACATTAATAAGATGTCTTTCCCATCGTGTCCATTCAGGATGGCCGATGCTCTCTGGAGGTAACTTTGTCAACAAAGGTACTGTAGGAGAGTGACCGCAGTCAGATAATAAATGATTCCACCAGCAATATGATAAAGAATCATCGCTGGCGACCGGGGCTTTTGTCCAAAACAGCTCTATGGGTGCCAGGAGCGATATTTCCCCCTGATAGTAATACCTGTCATTTTCGACTTTGGCATTATGTGACATACTGGCATCATAACGCTTCTTATATGAGGCTGCTATGCTGGAAAAGTGCCGGTTAAGATATGCCTCGTCAATGAAGACCGGGGACAAGCTGTACTGCACAAGCCGAGAATCCTCCCTCTCCCTTATTTTGCCAGGGGAAAGTCGGAAAATACCGCTCCGGTCAAACCACCAATCTGGCATAAAATATATCCATATGACCCGTCATTCCTGGCGCAGGAAGGGCACACGCCGAACCTATTTCAGGACGACGGAAATAATTCCACCAACTTGCTGCCGTCATGTGAACATCATGACCGCGTTGGAGTCGAAGTGACAATGGAAATTCCGCAGGTGGCGGGATAGATTGATCGTACCCAAAATTTCTGGCAAATCGCGAAGGATAATAAGGCTCAGTGATAAGAGTCGATCCCACGCGATACACCAATACCCCGGGCCGAATACAGCATAACCAGTCCTGATATACAGACTGGCTGGAGCTATTGCTACTTGCTGAATGATATTGTATCCCATTGGAGGTCTGGGGTGCAGGAAGGCCTGGTTCCCCGGGATGCATTGTCAAATTGAAGTAGCCCCTGCTCGTTGTTCGGCAGAAAAGATAAACTGGATCTAGTACTCATCAGCTCTGTCAGTGGATCTCCAGCTGGATGATTCCGGAACATTAAAATTAATGGAGCTGAAAGGCGAGGCAAATCAATTGTCTGACACAAACTAGGCAGTAAGAGGCCGGCCCAAGCACTCAAGTAATGGGTGGGTAGCTGCACCTTCCGATTCTCGGGGACTGGGATGTGAACTCAACGATCCCAACCCGTGAAATATATTTGCTAGTGCTGCAGGAGCCAAAGCAAGTTGACGGCCCTCTGCCAGAAGGCAAGCAGGATAAATAAGGCCTGGCCGAATATATTCTTCCTCTCCATGGGGAACCACAAAGCTGGACAGCCAGTAAACTAAGTAGGCGGCCAAAATAAGTGCGGTCAGGCAGCCGCCGAGGGTTCCAACCCATATCCTTCGGGGCACAGATGAATCGTCCCCGGGAAGGCTTCTTCACTTCTAGCTGTTGATATTCTTCTAAACAGCGACCTTCGACTGAAAAACTCTCGAAGAAGCAAAATGGCCCATTATAAAAATATCGAAGCCAGGCATTTTGACTAACTCTTACAGTCGAGGAAGACAAGGATGCTCTATCTTTCTTCCCGACACGGGCCAGGTCCCACCATACTTTTGTCAGGAAACGGAGGCTGTATGGATAGTAATATTGGCCGGAGCCATTACTACGATGGCTATGTAAGTCATCCAATACAACTTCTTCATAAAGAAGCCCAGATATTGGCAGGCCTGAAATTTGGTGAAAACCCCATAAGTCAATGGAAGTTTCACCCTCGGCCGTCCCGAAAGTATTCCATCGGGGGCTAAATCTCTCCACCAAACCTTGGAGAATACCTGTGTAACAGGGATAGTCATACAATGCTGCATCAACAGCTCCATAGATACCAGATCTCTTCAAGATTTCACCATAGTGATGCAGAATACCAGTCAGCCATTCTGTGGCCCCATAGCGAAAAATGTGAGAAGGCACAACTGACCAATGGCCATACCAACTGGGAGAAGTGAAATCAATAATCCGATCCAAAAGACATCGGATGTCATGACTTCCGGCAGCATACCGAGAATCACCAGGCATCAGATAAGTGCCATTAATCTCCATCGCAGTTGTATGGCGATTCTGCAACTTCCAGATAACAGGGGACAGCTTCCGTGACCGAGTATAACAATCAAGGTCACGGTTATAGGGGCCAAGATTATCAGCCGTTGGCATCCTCTTCAAAGGCATGTATCCCAGAGGGAAACTGGGATAGGAAAAGGCACAGGTACCCAGGAGGCTATCCCGGAACCTTAAAATGGCAAATTCCAGATATCTCCTCTCGGCCGAAATACAGGGATCATTCTCGAGCATATTAGGTGGGATGAACTGCTGGATAAAGGAGAATAATTCCCTATCAGATGGAAAATGGCTTGGATAGCCTCCTTTCCGCACATAATGATAGGTTCCCTTTTGGCGACAAATGCGAGAGTAATCCACTGAGCCATTTGGTGCAAGGCCTTCAGGGTTAAGGGTTGCTACTACATGGTAACCGCTATCCAGGGAGAGTAAATTGGCTTCAGTAATACGGGGCCTCGCCAGGGCAGGCATCATAATTCCTTTCGGAACGACCCCGTCACGGGTCTTCTGGCTATGGTTGTCGCGAGCCAAGTAACTCTTTTTGAAAGACATGGTCAAAAGCCTGAAAAGAAAAAGTGCAGGCAGAGGAAAATGAGAAAAATGGATAAAGATGCTAAGCCCAGCTTAGCAAAATCCGAAAGCACTACAAAAATGCTCCGGAATGCAAAGCAAGGATTTACACGGGTCGCGTGTCGTCACTTTCAATTCCGACACGTGTCCCGTGGGGGGCATTTGTTGAAAGGTAAAATTGTGACACGTTTACTTCAGCGGAAATTATAGAATTCATCAGATGATGGTTTGGCGACTTGGCTAGTTGAAGCCTATTCTTGGCGGACAATCGTTCAAGTCATGGACATGATGAAAGGGGTCGTTGAGCCATGAAGATTAAATGCTGGTTATCAACGGGCCTTCTTACAATATGTTATCAACAGCCTGCTCAGAGGCCAAATAAGTTGTGATTTAAAATGACCCCTAAGGTTATTTAAGTTACAAACTTATTCAGTGGGATCCTTCCCCAAAATTCAGCAGGGAAATTCCGGTCCTTAAAATGGCGCCCGGATTCCCGGTTAAAGTGAAAGTACAAGGAGAACATGTCTCCGTCCAAAGTACAAAGCAAGGAAAAATCCGGCAGCACAAGGTCTATAGACCGAGTACGAAGGACAAGTACAAAGAACAAGCGCGAGGAAGAACTCTGAGGCTTGCAAAGGCACCTTCCCATCGGATACTCTGCTCAAATAGAGACACCGTTTGAGAATATATTCACAAAGTGCAAATTTGTGTTTATACACATATATCTCTTTGAGGCAAAATCCCTCCGGGTAAAATTTCTCCCGAGAATACATGGATATAAGCATATACCAATATGAAAATATCTCTACAAGGACACCCTGCCTAAGCAGGGATTCGCCAAGATATATTCATATATTCAAAAAAAAGATTGTGATAATATACACACATCTAAAGAAAAGAAGGATAAGACAAGAACTGCGCTCAGATACTCCAAATGGGAGCACATATGCACCTCCACGAGAACCATACCCGTGGAAATGGACTTCGGACATAATCACAAATGGGACAAGGACTTCCATGGAGATACATCCATATGTTCTCAGGAAATTGTACCCGCACAAGTGCGAAATGAAGAGAAAAGAAACCCTATCTCAAACTCGGACTTTGCTCAAAAATGGCATTGTGAAAGAACCTCATATGAAAATTGGCACAATCATCCTTCTAATACGGAAGTGTTGCTCTGGGTTATAATACCCCCAAGTTCAGAATCAAAATCCACAGGCATATGTCCGTTCATAATGATAATCCCCATGTTTTCCCAAATAAAAATCTATAATCAACCTTTCGCAAAAAGGAGAAAGACCTCAAATCGGTCCACGGGTATATACCCGCTCCCCTTTTCAAAAGAAATCAAACTTTGGACTCCCCAAAAGGCAGTCGTTTCAAAAATGGAATATCCAAAGCAAAAGCATTTCAAAATAATCAAAAGAAACAAAAACATGTCATGATTAGGATTTTCTAAAAAGCATGTATGTTTTTCTCGTCCTTTACTATGAATGGTATTCGGGTTAGAAATTGGTATTAAATAATACCAAAAGTTTTAACTCGATGTAAATGTAACATCGATTCCGGTCGATGGAGATGGAGGTCCAGCACATGCTATCCCAATTGCCTGATGAGAATAGACATGGGACTCAAGAGGTTCAGATTAAAAAACAGCGCACCCGTCCGTTCGCGGACACAACCTGTCCGTTTCACGGACACCACAACCTGTCCGTTTCACGGACACCATACCCGTCCGTTTCACGGACACCACAACCTGTCCGTTTCACGGACACCATACCCGTCTGTTTCACGGACACCATAGCCGTCCGTTCTTCGGACACCAAAATTCTTCTTCTGCATCGTGCGGACTCTTTTTCTGTCTGCTAGACAGGCTGGCACGCCCCGCAAACCCCAATAAACAAAAAAATCCAAAGCATATGAAATGAATACATGAATCAAATAAAATGAAATGAGCAAAATGAACCAAAAGGACATCACATTCACTGTGTCCGTCCGACCGACATATTTATATGCGTATATCTTTTCCCCCGTGTCAACAGGTCCCTCCATACCTTCGTCAGAAAGCGAAGGCTGTAAGGGAGAATGTACCGCCCTAAGCCATTGGTGCGGTGGCTATGCAGATCATTTAGGACAACTTCTTCATAGAAGAGTCCAGATATGGGTAGCCCAGAAATGCGGTGGAAGCTCCATAAGTCCAGTGAGGTTTCGCCTTCGGCTGTCCTGAAGGTGTTCCCGCGGACATTGAAGCGTTCTACTAAAGCCTGAAGGATCCCCGTGTAACAGGGATAGTCAAATAAAGCCGCCTCAACGGCTCCATAAATGCCGAATAGTCTGAGGAGCTCTCCATAGTGATGCAAAATTCCCATTAGCCACTTTGTGGCCCCATGATGAAAAATATGAGAGGGTAAGACCGACCATTTCCCATACCAACTCGGAGAAGTATGGTCAATGATCCGGTCAAGAAGACAGCGATTGTCATAACCCTCAGTAGCATACCGGAAGTCACAAGGCATGAGCAGTAAGCCATCAGTCTGATTCATTGCCTTATGACACCCCTTCAAATTCCAAGTGGATGGAGAAATCATCCGGGACCATGTATAATGATTAAGGTCCTGACTAAAGGCCCCCAAATCAGTAGCCGAGGGTAGTTGGTACTGCATAGCGAAGCCCAAAGGAAAGCTGGGATAAGAAAAGGGACAAGTCCCGAGAAGGCCATCCCGAAGTTTCAGAATGGCCGACTCCAGGTACTGCCTTTCTGCAATTAAACAGGGGTCATCCGCAGTCATACGAGAAGGAACAAACCCCTGAATATGCGGGAATAGTTCTTTGTCTAGCGGAAAATGCTCTGGATAGTCATCTGTCCGCAGATATTGATAAACGCCCCCTTGACGACTGATGCGCAAACAGTCAACTTCGTCATCAGAGGAAGCATCTTCAACCTGGCTGTTGGCAACAATACTATAACCGCTCCCCAGCAGAGATATATTGTCCTTTGTAATGCGAGGTTCCTCCAGAGCCGACATCATATCATCCAACAAGATGACTCCATCACGGGTGCTCTGAGGATAGCTGTCCCGGCTCAAAAACTTCTTTCCATGCAACATGATTAAAGCCTGGAAAAGAACGAATAAATACAGAGATGAGAAAACAAAAACAAAAAAAATAAAAAACAAAGGGCAGCAAGTCCGGCTAAGCGAAAACAAAAGGGGAGGAGAGGAAGTGTTGACAAAAAGACGCTTCAAAATGCAAGGTGGGAATTCTACACAAAAGATCTACACAGGCCACGTGTCGTCACTTGCAAATTCCAACACGTGTCCCGTGGGAGGCATTTGTTGAACCCTAAAAAGGTATGATGAACATCTACCAGAAGGAGTTCCTGGAGCCGAAAGATGTGATGGATGTCTACTAAAAGGAGTTCCTGAAACTGAAAGGTGTGAGAGATGTTTACCAAAAAGAAGTCCTTGGATCTATTTATAGTAGTCCAAGTGGTTAAAAATCCTTTAAAAGATGTCTTGAAGACAAAAGTAATTTATGCCTTAAAGGCAAGGTAAAGGATGGAACCAAGGTCCCCCCCCCCTCTCCAAGCTAAGGAAGGGGGCCTATAAATATCATTGGCATTAAGCACTCCAAGAAGGCCAAAGTCCAAGACGAAGTAATATTATTCCGCAGGAATCACAGCACGAAAGAAATCCGGCAGCACGAGATCCATAAAGACCAAGTGTGAAGTACAAGTACAAGCACGAGAACAAGCACCGCAATGGAAGCTCCATAGGTGCGCAAATCCAAGTCTCCGCCAAGCAAGATTCCGAGCAAAAGAAGCAGGACTTCAGCAACTCAGGTGCCCCTGAAATGGGCATACAAGGTCCAATTTATAGGCAATCCTCCCCCTTGGTTTAAAGGGGAGATGCCCCCTAACCGATGGACATCTCATCGGTTGGAGGGGGGTCTCCCCTTCCAACCGATGAGAGTCTCTTCGGTTGGAGGCGGTCTCCCTTCCAACCGATGGGGGTATCATCGGTAGGAGGGAGGTCCCCCCTTCCAACCGATGAGGGTATCATCAGTTGGAGGGGGTCCCCCCTTCCAACCGATGAGAGTATCATCGGTTGGAAGGGTTCCCCCCCCCCCCCCATGCATGTATGTAGCAAAGGGGGGGCAAGCCCCTATAAAAGGGGATGCACCCCCTCATTGTAGAGGGCCGGCCTCCAAACCTCCAAGCCGCATAAGTAAACCTCCCCCTACTGGCCTTTCTCTTCCTTTAGAAGAAAACAGACTACTTCTCATTCTAGAAAAAATCTGAAATAGCAAAAAGCCTTCCCCTTCAAATCCCCTCCACTTGTTCTTCAAGTTTTCTAGCTTGGCGTGAAGGTATTGGCCCGTTCCTTCATGGAAGGCAAAATCGCCAGGACAGACCCAGAATCGGTCGATCCTGGATCGGATCGGCGGCTATGGATCCGATTATGGGGGGGAAGTCCCTGAATCGGCAAACTTCCAGCTGGATCGACCAGAATCGAGTTGGATCGGCTGGATCAAGCAGGGATCGACCGATTCCAGACTGATCCAGGCCGATCCAGGTCGATTCTCTTACTTATTTACCTAAATATCATTTAAGTAAATGTTAGTATTTGTAGTTTCATTTCCTTAAGATATTACATGTAAATAAGGAAGTACCCCTCATTTGAATCTAATAAAAATATCAAAAAAATCATATCTCTTACCAATAAAAAGTCAACTCTCCCATCGAAGAAGAAAATCACGATTTTGGTGATTTTAGCGAAATGCTAACTTTCTAATCTCTCGTAATTTAGCTTATCTAAAAATTTGATAATTCAAATAAACCACATGGAACACTAAAAATTAAAAGTCCGGTAAAAAAAGTCAAACGTGCATGTGACTTCTCTAAGGGAGCCACTCTCCTACTGACAGCACTTAGTCTGCTTGAGACCTCTCAGGATTTGGTCAAACTTAAGTTATCATCATCCAAACCTCTCAGAATTTGGTCAAATTGAGCTACCATCACCCAACTCATGACACTCATGAGTTTGGGTGATGATAACTTAGTTTGACCAAATCCTAAGAGGTCTCAAGTAGACTTAGTGATGTCAGTAAGAGAGCGGCTTTCTTGGAGAAGTCATATACACATTTGATTTTTTTTTTTTTTGGACTTTAGATTTTTAGTATTTTATTGAACTTATTTGAATTATAAAATTTTAAATATGTCAAATTATGAGAGATTAGAAAGTCACTATTTTGATAAAATCACAAAAATTACGATTTTCTTGTTGGATGGGAGAGTTGACTTTTTATTAGTAAGAGATGTGATTTTTTTAATATTTTTATTGGATTTAAAATGGGGGATATTTCCTTATTTACATGTAATATCTTAAATAAATGAAACTACAAATTTTAACATTTACTTAAATAGTATTCAGGTCAATAATACACTAAGTCTTTAATATTTTATACTTTTCGTGTATTATTATAGTAGTAATAATACAAAATCTTATGTTTTGTATATTATGAATGCATGTATGATTGGTTTTTTATGCAAATATTAGTTCTTTCAATTTATCAGATTTTCTCTCATTTTTGCTGTTTTTTCTGTTTTTTCCTGAATTTTCTTGAATTTTTTCCAAAAAAAAAACCATTTTATAGACTGGCCGATCCAGGATCGGCCAGACTTCCCTTGGATCCATGGGATCTTGCGATCCGATCCAATCCAGGATCGGATCGAGCCTGGTCGATCCCGATCCCGATTCCGATCCTGCCTTCCATGCGTTCCTTGCTCAGCGTGGAGCAGGGTTTGGCGCATCGCCGATTCGGGTCGAATCGGGTTGTGCCTGATTCGATCTGATTCGGGAGAATTGAACCGATTCGTTTCGATTCACATGGATTCGGCCAGAACCATGGTTTCTGGCCCATTTCTTGGCCGATTCCGTTGAATCTGGCCTTTTTTTGAATAATTGTCTAGTTTACGCCTCTTGTAAATGTGTTTCATCATATTCCATGAGATTTATATCATGTAATTGCTATACAAACATTTTTTTTCAATAAAAAAAAGCATTAGAAGAGTGAAAACTAATTGAAACTCATTAATAGAAAGATATTTACATTGCACAAAGTGAATACAACTATCAAACTCTAAATTCCAATACATAATACAATGACTTACTCTAATATCCCCAATGCCCTTGCTGATATGGATCATATGGATTCCATTGAGATTGGCTAGGCACGGACTCCGACTCATCTGACTCTGAGGGAAGCTCTCCAATAAGTTGATGACCTTTTTTTTTGAGACACAAAACTACGATACTCATCCCATGTCATCATGGTATGGTATCTCTATCGAAACTGACTGAGATAATGGTCCCACACCTGGCATCCGGGATGGACTACATTCAGTTGTGCCATCTGTACATCCTCCACAGGAGCAAAAACTTGAACTGGAACAGGAACCGAAAATGCAGGAGGAGGATACATATATGGAGATGGACCAAGGTAGCCTGCTGTGGCAGTGTACCCACTGTACGGTCCGTACCCACTAGAGTAGTCTGTGCTAGAGGACTCACTATGGCCGCCATACGATCCAATAGACTCTTGTGTACTCATCCTCTCAAAGTCTGATATCATAGTGTCATAGCTATGGGAATCCCTTGGTGAACCTCTTACTTGACTGCCAGGTTTAAACTTCTGCCTTCTATTGTACCGCAGTGGGGCACCATGACCACTATCTTGTGTTGCACCCCGATAAAATTGCTCCTCTGTGAATGCCATCCCACCACCTCCTCCTCCCTGACCACTGTCACCATCTCCTTCTCCCTGACCACCGTCACCACCTCCACCTCCACCGTTACCAACACCGTCACCTCCAGCATCTGAAGAAGAACCACCTGCAAATGCAATATAATTTTAAGATACGTTAGCACAAATACAAATACATTTGAGGTAATGTGCATTAAAAAAAAATGACCTACCAGTAGTCATCGAATCATGGGAGGCGCTATTGGGCAATCGGGGTGAATCCAACGGAGACGGTGTCTCATCCTCTGCATTTAGATCCAAAGTCTCTGCATCGGCAATGTCAAGTGGGTCTTCAACAATGGTAGCACCTTTCTTGCCTTTCTTGGATCCCCAACCAGAAAACCAACTCTTCTTTTTTTGTGCTGGGACAGGAGGTGGCTCTCGTATAACAACTCCTTTACTTGGTCGGGACTCTGTTGCTCCAGTTTTTTTTCGACGGGATTCTTGTGCTATTTGCTTCCCTTTTGCCAATTGAGATGATGTGGGAGGCCTTATAGATTGTGAGGGAGGGGCATCCTGGGTAGATGACCCTCTCCTTCTAGATTGTGTGCGGGGGAGGCCTTCCATTAACCTCTCAAAATCATCATCATCATCATGACCATGTCCTCCACCTGCAATAGGCCCCAACATGATACATTAGCACAAATGTAATTGATACAATATGTAAGATGAAAGAAAGAAATTACTCGCCCACCTCCTCTGCGCTCAACAAGCTCCAGTTCTATGTCCCCAAGAAGATCCACCTCAGCCTCTAGATCCATCTCATAATGAGGGGAGTATGGTTGTCCCACATTCCCACGATCTCCCTCCTCCTCTGCTATTGCTTCTGCTACTGCCCTTGCCAGGAAAGTGTTAGGGCGAGGTGGATCTTCAGGATCATCTGTCTCCTCATCTAACTCATACTCCCCCCGCTCTGTTGTTGCTCGTGCAACCCATGCAACCATTGGGTCTTCTTCATCTCATAGGAACCTAATGTCAACAGGATCCCACTCTACGTCCCCACGTTGCTTTGGATCTTCTGTGAGATATTTGACCCTCAACCTCATATTGTAGTGGACGTACACCAATTGGTCCAACCGCCTATATGACAATCGATTCCGCACTTTGGTGTGTATCAATGCAAACGTACTCCATTTCCTCTCACATCCACTAGATGAGGAAGTCTGCGATAAGATCTTCACTGCAACTTTTCTCAATGTTGGCGCAGTATGCCCAAAGTTGAACCACCAATCAGCTGCAACCAAATTCAATGATTGTAATCAGTCATCAACCATCAACTTGCAATGACAAAAAATGATAAGGGAAGCATATTACCGCCCTCTACACGCTCCCGACCAGCAATGGCAGATGGCTCAGCAAAGCCCCCAATAGCCTCCCGAAAGCTCTTCATCTGCATTTAATAAATTGATCATCATAAATATGAAATTCAAGTATTTATTTGGATGGAACTTGATAATCCTAAACTTGCCTCATCAATGGCATCTGCCGCTTGCAAAGGACTTCTTGACAATCTTTCAACAACCCTTGTAAAAGCCGCCGTCAAGTCATCCTTATATGCTAGCTCGTGCGCGTAATGGTATGCAGGGTGGAGATAATATGCTGCAATTGACGTATAAAATATCAATGATTGTAAAATACAATAATACTTAGTACATTACAAAAATATAATCAGTTTCCTTACCCGTCATATGTAGATCCCTACTCATCTGTCGGTCCCATCTATCCTCAACAACATCTAAGACCAAGTGTGCATGCCGAGGTGAGACTTCACGGATCTTCTTCTTCGCGGCTTCAAGCTTTGCGTACACCAATCCTATAGAAGGTCTCCTATCCCCGTCAACCACCCTCAACACCTCATATAGAGGTTCTATGATCTGAACCAGCTTGAACACCCGATCCCAGAACTTGGAGCTGTTGACGATGCCTTCCACCTCTTTTCCTTCCGATGTTCCAGCAAATTGCTTTGCAACCATTTATCACCCTAAACATGCGTTTCAATCCATTCTTGTGCTACAATAGGCTTTGTAATGCCACAAAATTTGTTGCAAAGCGGGTGACAGCCGGCCTCAACAACTCTACACCAGTGGACTCTCTCATCCACGCCAACACAACATGATGATTATAGATGAAGCGTGTAATCTTCTGCCCTGCATCCACCACCATTTTCACGGGTTGCAGTGTCCCAATCTCTTTAAGTATTAAATCAACATAGTGGGCAGCACATGGGGTCCAGTAAAGATGAGGATAAATCTTCATCAACTCCTCCCCTGCTTTTTTGTATGCAGATCCATTATCCGTGACCACCTGCGCAATGTATTGCTCACCAATCTCCTCAACAACCTCCCGCATCAAACTCAAAATGTATTCATAGTTGTAAACTCTATCTGATGCGTCAACAGATTTGTGATAGAAGACTTGTCTATCACAATATACGAGGAAGTTGATGAGGCTGCTCCTGGTGATGCCCGACCAGCCATCACACATCAAGGTGACACCATACTTCTCCCATTTCTTCTTAAAACTGTCAATATAAGACTTGATCTCATTAACTTCCTCCTGAAGATATTTCCCAGCCAAGTCTCTAGCTGTAGGAGGCTGCACATGTAGCCCTCCACGTTGAACCTCCTGTATAGCAATTTTGTAATAAGGACTATTTGCTGCATTGAATGGTAACCCTGTATGGTGCCACCACTTTGCAATTGCTCGACCCACCTTGTATTTCGGCCCCTGCTGGTTGTATGCATCCTCAATCATAGTCTGCTTGCCATACTCCTTAGGATACACATAAGGATCCACGTCCTCTATTTGCACACCTGTTGATCTCTTACTATGCCTTCCTTGCTCTGGTAGTTGTGTTTGTATGAGAGGGGGTCGAGTGAAATAATCCCCCACATTTGAATATCGACGAGACTGAGTTCCGTCGGCGCCCCCTACCGCTGAGCCACTGCCACTGCCACTGCCAACCTCATACTGAGCTCCCTAAAAACTTACTCTGTGGGCTGCCCTTTGTTCACCTTCCCATACCTCGGCCCTGCTCTGTGCTCTGGCTCGCCTTTCCTACACATCAGGATCAGGCACATATTCTGCATACATTTCTACTTCATCCTCAATGTCTTCATCTTGTTCCCTTCCTGATATGATCCTCTCTTGCATCTCCTTATCCGCCCTCTTTCTTGTTGTATATGCTCGAACACGTTTAAGGTGTTCAATCATAAGCTTCTTAATTTCACTCGGCACCATTTTACACCCATGCACGTCATGGTAGCCTGCTAGTCGACCACCAGCAAGGTGCTTCTTCAAACGGGACACCCCACCTCCTTGTCCCGTAAAGCCACAATAATTGCACTTGAAGTTGTGCCTATTTTCCAACATGATGCCATGCTGCCACCCAATATCATCAGAACCCTTTTTCGGTGCCATCTACAAGGACAAAAAAAAATTAATAAATTAACAGTAAATTAATTCAAATTTCAGAATTTGAACACTAAAAGAAAGTGTTCTTATATAATAATTTCTTTCATAGACATGAATCACATGATGATAGAAATCCATTCACATCTCCATAGCCATTTTCTGTAATTTCAGATTTTATTAATTATTTTTTTAATTTTAAAATAATTATTAATAATGGAGGAACATAATTTAATTATAGCTCAACTTCTTATGGAATCAAGTTCTAACCATAATATAGAAGTTACACAACACATTCCTATCATTTTTTTGTTTTTAACAAATTTTTTTACATTTTTTATTTTTTTCAGAAATTCAAAAATTGGGGAAAATCTTTAAATCTACATGAAAAACTTGTAGATCTTGATGTGAATTGGTTGCAAGTGTACACCAATCACTTGCCACATCATTTCCCAACAAGATCTAACCCATACACCAAGAAACAAAATAGAAAAATGAAGAAATATGGTGGCTTACCTTCAAAGCCCTGTAGAACCTCCAAAAAACTTGAAGAACAAGGCTTGAATGCCTCCAAATCCACCTCCAAATCGATGCAAACTCACGTAGGAAGCCTCCACTTGTGGACTGGCATGCAAATCTAGGATTTTTTCTTGGAAAAACCTGAAAACGGGGGGGAGAAAGGGGCTTGCGGCCTGCTGCACTACGAATCAGGACTGTACAGTCCCTTTCGCAGCGCATCGGCCGACACCCTTAAATCGAACCCGATGCGCCAATACCGGATCGGATCGTGGCGCATCGGGTTTGATCCGCCTGCTTAGCAGGATCCGGCGCATCGACCCGGACCATGCATCAGATTCCTTGTGATCCGATGCGATCCGGTCCGATGCGCCAAACCCTGGCATGGAGTGAGGAGCGTTCAATAAAGCTAAAGAAAGCGGGAGATCGCCCCCTTATACGGCATCGACATCTCCTTCATCCCCCTCCATGGAGGGCTTCTCAAAAATTTTCATAGCATAGTTCATGCCCCCACATCGAGCAAGACTCTATGGGGGTAATATCTTGCGAGGTTTAAATATCGTCCATATCGAGCAAGACTCTATGGACATATGATATTTAAATACCCTTGTTCTCGTGCTCTAAATGCCTCCATATCGAGCAAGACTCTATGGGTATACGCATTTAGATGCATTTGTTCTCCCTGCCCATTGAGCAAGACTCTGAGATGGAGGATTTTGTGTTTATATGTATATGTTTCTTTGGGCAGCAGAGATTCTACCCAAGAACATACTCATGTAGTCATAATTTTGTGCTTATATGTATATGTTTTCTTGAGGAGACTCTGCCCAAGCAGAGATTCTGTCGAAGAATATACCCATAAAATCACAATTTTATGTTTATATGTATATGTTCGTTAGGGGAGATTCTGCCCAAGTGGAGGTTCTACCCGAGAACATACCCATGTAATCACAACCTCGTGCTCATATGTATATGTTTTTTTAAGGATACTCCGTCTAAACAGGAATTCTGCCTGAAGACATACTCATATGTTCACAACTATGTGTTGATATGAATATATTTCCTAAGGGAAACTCTGTCCAAACGAAGGTTCTGTCCCGGAAAATGTCCATATACTCACAAAAAGTTGTGTTCATATACGTATATTCTTGGGGAGAAACTTGGTTTCAATGGAGGTCCCGTCAAAAATATATCCATATGTTCACGAGTATATACTCATACGAATATGCCTTCTAAAAGGGACTCCATTTAAACGGAGGTCCTACCCACAAATTCACAAGATAACTCTGCCCATACGAGTATATACTCATCCATGTTCAAGTAATACATCAAATCCTCGAGGGGAAGCCCATACTCTTTTAAAAGAAAAAAAACCAAAATCTAAAATGCTCTCTTCAAAGGTACAAATCCCTTTTCAAATCAAAATTCATCCTATCCGACGATAGATAAAAAGGGGAAAATAATGTATTGGAATTTTCTACAAGATGCATATATTCTCGCTCTTGCTATAAAATGGTATTCGAGTTGAAACTGATGTTAATATAACATCTAAGGCTCTTAACTCGATGTAAATGTAACATCGATTCCGATCGATGGAGACAGGGGTCCAACACACGATACCCTAATCGCTTAATGATTAAAGGCACGGAATCAAAGAAGTTCAGATTAAAAACGGCACACTCGTCCGTTCCACAGACATCAAAATTCTTTCTCTGCATTGTGCAGACCTTTATTTCTGCCTGGTAGACAGGCTGGCACGCCCCGCAACGTAAAGTAAAGAAAACAAACTGCAAAATGAATTCAAGATCCAAAGAAAGAAGAGGAAAGAGAGAAAGAGAGAGAGAGAAAGAAAAAAAAAGGAAAACAAAACCATTGTCCACACCGGGCGATAAATCCGCTCGAAAAAAGTATGGAGTTTCGGGAGAAACCTCCGACCTCCCTCATGTCGAACACCTGAGATAAACGGGTTCGAGTGTATATTTTAGTCTGATTTAATTCGGATGACATGTTAAATGCGACGTTCGATGGTCCGATATGGCCGGATATATACCCTCTGTCGGGCAACATCAACGTCCAACTATGCGTCTGACCGTGCGCACGTCATACACGTGTCCGGGCGAAGGCGTTCAAAGACAGAAACAGACAGACGTCAAACGGCTATAAACGGATGACGAATGGCGTCAAACGGAGGTCAAATGGGCAGAAAATCACCCCAGGGGCCCACTCTTATAACCTTGTACGGCCGGGACACCCCCGCGGGGGTGTTTGTGTGCAAACACCACCCCCTGCGGGGTGGTGATGTGCGAGACACCCCCTACGGGGGTGTTCCAGCGCACAAAACACCCCCTACGGGGGTGTGTGCTGCACAGGCACCCCCAACAAGGGGGTTCCTGTGCTGGACACCCCCAGGGGGAGTGTTCTGGCGCAGAACACCCCCCCGCGGGGGTGTTTCCCCCGCGCGGACACCCCCTGCGGGGGTGTTCTGCACTCGGACATTCCCGGGGGGTGCTCCGCAGCCTGCAGCACCCCCCCCCCCCCAGTGAGGGGGGTTTTGCGCCAAAACCCCAAAGTGCTCCATAGCCCCCCTTTGAGCCCCTTCAAACCACTATAAATATGGGGTAGGGGGCCTTGAAATGAAAGATCCGATCCTAGAGAACCCAAGGAGAATTCTGAAAAAAGTTTGTACTTAACTTGGGAGTTTTTGGGGAGAAAACCTCTCCGATTTCCTTATTCGGCCCATGCTCCGCCCGTACTCCCTCCGTGCTCTGGCAAGAAAGACCGTGACGTGGGAAGGAGACACCGCAGGTCTGTATATAAGACCGTGTCATTTTGTAAATAAGTCCTTTCATGTTTTAAAATAACACGTATGTGCAGGCGCGACTTATGTAAATGCTTAATGGAGGCACATACACCCCATTAAGGACGTATATACAAATGTGACAAAAATATGTTTGAGGATATTTGTGGAATTCAAAATGTCATCTAAACTTTCCTAATTTCGGTAAGGTCTTTTAATAAATGTATCGTATCAAAGATATTCGAATTTTCACCCGATGTAAATGAAACACCAACTTCGGTCGGTGGGGAATGGTTCAGCCATGACTACCCCAGTCGCCTGATAAAATGGATGCGCGCGGAATAAATATACAAAATACTCAAGGGCTTAGGGTCTATACCCAATGCTCCTCAAAAATATCAAATTTTTGTCTGTTTATTTTAAACAGTTTGGCACGCCCACACATGGATATAAATGCACACACATATTTTTTCCTACAAAATGGATAAAATGCATATTGTATCTAAAATCAAGCCCCATCTTTTCCGCGTCCCCACATATACGAACCCACTTCGTTTGATAATCCGTAAGCGGAACGGATACCTCGGATATTGGTGCAATCGTCCAATAAACGGACACCTAACTTCTCCGCCCTATGCGGATTCTTAATTTGTCTGTTATATAGACTAGCACGCCTACATTTCCCAATGGAAAATTGAATATGTCCTTTTTCCTTTGCGATATTTTGCCATTATAAACCCATGAATTTTTCAGCTTCCAACAACCACCTGAAGTAATCACTTTATTCTCTTCCCTGTAACTTTTAATCAATCAATGTGATCAACTTCTCTCCTGAGTTAGCTAACCAGGATCAACTGCAGTTGATTCAAGTGTCTTATAAAAACTTCTCTAAAGCCTAGTCCGAAAAGTAGGTTCAAAATTTCTGGATACTTTGAAAAAATGTTATAATCCATGATTTGTAAGTGGCTCTATTGACTTTAGTCTAAGAAAAATGTCACAATAGAAGATGAAAATATATTTTATTCAATCGTACATGTGGTTTTTCCAGCAGAAGTAAGTCATGCACAACTTCTGGTAAGCAGCAGAAAATGAATTTACCTGACGAACAACAACATAATCACCCACAGCCAAACTCAGCTCATTGAGAGATGTAGCTTCAAACGGATGCATCGCCTGCACTAATGAACAGAAAATCAAATCTGTAGTTCATACAAAGCATCCAAAAGTTTCATATTGCAGTTCTTAAGTGAACTTCCTTTTAAGCTTCAGAATACTAAGAACATACCTCAGCAAGAAAATATAATGCTTTGTCAACACAGCTTTGAGACACAGTCAGATTTGGAGCTGAAGGAGGAGCAGACTCTTTTTTCTGTTTCTCAGTGACAATCTATAAACAACATTCCATGTAACAATGCTAGAAAACGCTAGGATAATGGTAAATGCAAACTGATGGACACAAAATTACCTCAGCTTCCACTTCATCTAATATAGCAGCTAACCTTAAATGAAATGATTTCTCTGCATCGATCTACAAGAACCACAAATAGATTAAAATGTCAGTTTTACAGCAGCGGGGAAGTTGGTGAAGAAAGAGTCAGGCAAACCATTGTCCAAAAATCTTACCATGGCTACTAGGCGTTGAAGAGTCAACCTTTGTTGCTGTGATTCAACAGCAGCTAATGCAGCTGCTGCCTCTTTTCCAAGAACTGCCATATTTGCTTTCAGTTCATGCATTTTAGCCTCAGATGTCTGAAGTTTAGCAGTGTTCTCCGGAATGGGGGCTTCTCTTACCCTTAACTGCCTTCTAGACATTTCTGCTGCCTGTTGATTATCACAGAGTCAAATGGACCTACAACACCATACCTCCGATCCAAGTTCCTCTATCTGTAGCAACTATGGTGATAGTAAGCATATTGGTCCAAAAATGTAAACCCAGATATTCTTCTACCTGAAGCTCGGCTTCATGTCTCATTCGACTATAACGTTGAGCAAGATGGCGGGCATCTTCCAATGGTGCACCAGTTATCATTTGTTTTAATGGTTCCATAATCTAAGGAAATTGAAATAGATGAATTCAAGCTAATAAGTATCAAATATCTCAATGACAATAATTATGGTAAATGAAACTCATAGTGCTTATACAATGACAACACACTAAATAGGAAGGAAGCCAACAAGCAATGATCATAAACAAATATCAACAACGTGATTGTTCTTCAGCTACCATTATGTTGTTGCATAAAGTTAAATAAAAAAAAACTACCTGCAAAGATAAGGTTCTATTAAACTCTTCAAACTCTTTTTCCAAATGCATGAGTGTGCTGCCATAAATAGATGCTGCTTTTGCTAGCTCACCATTATTTATATTTTCACCACCATACCTACAGCAATCCTCAGAGAATTTTGTTCCTTTTAAAGGCAACAGAGTAACTGGATAAGCACGTGTTCATCTCTGGTTAGAAAACTAAGTATAGTTCCAGAATCACATTTATCAGGCCAATAGGAAAATACGCACCCACTTCAATATGCTTACATCCAACGCTAGTAAATGATTCAGCCGCTCGAACAATATCCTTCTGAAAATCCTGAAATGGAGATCATGTTATCCAAAGTTAAGGTAGGAACATCTGAACATGAAGTTCTGAAAATATAACCGAATAGGAAAGAACATTTGAACATAGGGTTCAGAAAATACATTCCTATCTAGAATCAGTATTAGCTCGTAATCCTATAAGCGTTGCAAAGCCTCTACTGTTACAATGTCATTATGGAGAATAACTCAGGTCAATGTGCTTACAGACTGCACTGCAAATGACCTTTCCATGACATGCCTATTCATCAAGATTTGTAGTACCAATGGAGAAAAGACTAGACAGGGTTGTCTGAAAAACACAGCTAACATCACAAGATGATGACTGGCCAAGGTGTCAGTCATCAGCCTGCCACGCATAGATAAAAGATGATCAAAATCAAGCAGCATAAGGACAGGTCTCTAGAGAGGAAGAAAGATTACATGACATGAGTAGCAATGAAGCAACAGACATCATATACAGGTCAACTTTCTGTGATTGTTTCACAACCAGGAATAAGAAGAGGAAGAAAATAATGTGGATTAGATAGGTGCTGCAATAGCACTACATCAAAACATCAAAATCATCCATGTATGTGATTCCTACCCCCCCCCCTTTTTCTACTGCAATGAGATGTTGTAGCATCCTGTATGCTTCCACGTCTCACTCCTGTAAAAACAGGGGTAGAACTTTAATTTGTTGTTTATTAGGTTTTCTCTCATCTTGTTCTCTTGTTCTGGTCAGCCGTGTCTTGCCCTCTTGTTATAAGGGTTATGATGTAACCTTGTCATACAAGGAATTATATCAAAGATGGAGCAGACTGGACTGTTTAGCCCTTTTTTATTCTCTTCCCTCCATAAAAACTCATGCTTTCATCGTACAAGAGCAGCGACCCTGGGCATCATCTTCTTCTTCCAGAAGTATCTCCCCACCATGGAAGGAAGAATCGCCGGGATCGAGCCAGAATCGCTCGATCCCGGATCGGATCGACCCCCCAAGGGTCGATTCCCCCTTGAAGAACCCCAAAACCCCACATTTCCGGCTGGATCGACCCAACTCAGTAGGATCTGAGTTGGATCGCTCGAGTCGAACCGGGATCGATCGATCCCGGCTCGATTCATCGATCCGGCCGGGTTCAGTTCAAATTTGAACTTAAGGCGCCGGATCGACCCTTATCGGGTCGAATCGATCGATCCTGCGTCGATCCGACCCGATAAGGGTCGATCCCGATCGATCCGCGGTCGATCCCCCTTATTTCGGCCCCTTCCCACCCGAGGACACCAAAAGATGCAGGTTTTGGTGTCCTAGGAAGGAAGGAAGGTGCTCCCCCTCCCCCCCAGCTCGGGCTGCCTCCTCCACCGCCGCCGCCGGCCTCCTCCACCGCCGCCGGCGTCCTCCCCAGCCGGCCTCCTCCTCCTCCTCTTCTTCTTCTTGTTCTTGTTCTTCTTCTTCTTCTTCTTCCTCTTCTCCTTCCTCTTCTACTTTTTCTTCTAAACCCTATCTTCTCTTTCAAGTTTGAAAGAGGTTAGAAGGAGCACATCCAAGGGAGATCTTCTTGAGTAGATCTCAAGAGATCTTACTCAAGCAAGGAAGAAGTTGTTCTTCTTAAGGTATATTTCATTTTTTAATTTCAAAATTCAGTTATAAATTCTGAAAAAAATGAAAACACATGTACACATGTTTAATCTTCTTATATCTTCTTATTCTTCCCTTACATTTTGTCAATTAGACAAAAGCTCCAAATTTCACCCTAATTGGCTAATTAGGGTTTGATATTTGGGGCTTATGTTGTATTAGCACAATTAGAGATCAATTAAGTGTTCCAATCACTTAATTGACTTAATCATGCCTTTCTATGATAATGGAACTATTTCATTTCGGGAAATTAGAGAAAATCTCTAAATTTCACCCTAATTAGGGTTAATATTAGATGTAATTATGTTTATAATTGTATACTTACACATGAATGTGTTTGTATTCTTAATTTGTTATAGGATTAGCAAGTATGGCTGATGAGGGACACGAGGAAGAGCAACCACAAGTAGACATTGGATGGAAACACGGTGTCCTTATTGATGCTGCCTCTAAGAGAGTGCGGTGTAACCACTGTGGTAAGGAAATGAATGGAGGTGTATACCGCCTAAAACAACACATTGCAGGCATTGGAACAAATGTAGTAAAATGCAAGCATTGTCCACGGGAGTTAGTGAATGAGATGAAAGACTACATGGCTGGAAGACAACAACAAAGAGGCATACGTATTCAACATCAACAAGAACTGCATGAAGAGATTTCTGGGAAGGGAAAAAGTAAGGCAGCTACAAGAACTGTTGATGTTGAGGACTCAGATGATACAGATTATGAGGATCTCTCACCTAATGAGAGAGAATGGCGAGAAGGACTACGGCAGAGTCGGCGTGCTGCCATGTTGGAAAGTGACATGCGGAGGTTCCATAGTACAAGAGAAGGATCATCATCAGGGGCTAGTGTCACACGGCCACCGGCACCACCTATCAGGAGAGGTGGTTCAATGAGGGGAACGGGACCAACTAGTGGGGTTGACACAATTTTGGGAAGGAAATCTTCATCAAAACAGCCTGGCATAAAGCATGCAATGAAAGGGGTAAAGGCCACAGCTGCTTCCGCTAAACATGCAGTTAAAAACATTGTAAAATGGTTTTTGCATGCAGGGGTCCCAGCCCATACAGCATCTAGTCCTTATTTCCAAACGATGATAGATTCAGTTGGTGAGGCAGGCCCAGGTTTGAAAGCTCCTACACCAAAGGAGATTTATGGCAAATATCTTGAAGAGGAATTGACTGAGATAAAGGATTGGGTGGCGTCATTCAAAGATATATGGATGGCAAGAGGTTGTACTCTTATGTGTGATGGATGGACGGGAACAACAAGAAGGTCCATGATTAACTTTCTTGTATATTGCAGTGAGGGTACAGTGTTCATGAAATCTATAGATGCAAGTGGGCAAATAAAAAATGCAGATTACTTGTTTAGGCTCATGGATGAGATGATTGATGAAATTGGCGAGGAACATGTAGTCCAAGTTGTCACTGATAATGAACCAAGTTACAAGGCAGCTGGAAGAAAATTGATGGCAAAACGACATCATCTTTATTGGGTCCCTTGTGCAGCCCACTCCTTAGACTTGATGATGGAGGATATTGGCAAAGACAAACATGTGCATGACTTGGTGTCCAAGTCGCAAATGATTACTACTTTTATTTATGGACACAATAGAATCTTACATATGATGAGAGAGTGCACAGATGGACATGACATAATTCGTCCTGGCCCAACAAGATTTGCCTCACAATTTATTGCATTGGAGAGTCTGCATCAGTTTAGACATGAGTTGGGCACTCTCATACACAGTTCCGAGTACTTGGCACATGTGGCTACATTGAGAGAGGAATCCAGAGATGTGGCACATGAGATTTCTTGCTTGGTCAGTGACCATCGTTTTTGGGAGAAAATCCACTATTATTTGAAGCTAATAGAGCCTCTAGTACAGGTGCTGAGGATGGTTGATGGAGAGGACAAGAATGACATGGGTTACTTATATGAGGCTATGGATAAAGCCAAGGAAAGGTTGAGAGAGAAGCATCCGCAAGCATATAAAAAATGGTGGAAGATTATTGATGCAAGATGGGAGTCAACACTCCACCATGATTTACATGCAGCAGGTAAATGTATTATATCTTATTGTGCATATTTCTTATTAGCATGAGTTGAATTTCTAACTTACTACACATGTTTTGTACATATAGGGTATTTCTTTAACCCTAGGCATCAATATAGTGATTCCCCTCACAATGATGGTGAGGTGCTCCAGGGGACAATCAATGTCATCGGGAGATTATCTAGGAGCATGGACGAAAGAATAGATGCTATGATAGAGGTACGGCCAAGTTAAAAACTTCATTCCATTTTCATGTATTCAATATACTTTTGGAGTTACACTTAGCAACTGTATTATACTGTAGATGGACAGATTTAAACTGAAGTTGGACATCTACAGAGATTATGATGTTAAAGAAGCAGTGACCAGAATGGGTCCGGGTAAGAACCTTCAGACTTAAGCTCATGCTTACTTCATAACAAAATGACAAATCACTTGTATTATGTGCTAATTCATTGTATGTTTTTTTTTTGTAGGTGAGTGGTGGGTTATGTTAGACTACAAGACTGGTCAAAGAAGTCCACTTGCAAGGATTGCTATTAGAGTACTCAGTCAGACCACTTCATCTAGCCAGTGTGAGAGAAATTGGAGCACTTTCTCACTTATTCACACAAAAGTGAGGAACAGGTTGAGTGCAACTAGGCTAGAGAAGTTGGTCTATTGCCACTACAATATGAGGTTGAAGCTGAAATGCATTAAAGATAGACAAAAGAAGAGCGAGGCAAGGCTAATGACTTTTGCAGGTAGTCATTGGGAGCAACGTTTTGCAGAGAGGGAAGCATTATCATCTCAAATTGATGTTGATGAGTTATTTGATGAGGAACACCCACTAAATGCATGGGTGGAAACAAGACAGGAAAGGGATGTTCCAGAATTTGACCCTCGTGATTGCTCATGGGCGGAAGGAGAATTGGATGGAGTAGAGGCTGGAGATCCAGAGCTTAGGGTAAGTGAGGACCAACCTCTCACCCTCGGTCCTCTCTTCTCTTTGCCACGACACTCAGCTATCTTGCCAGAGACATCTAGAGTGCCTCCCACTCAGCCTGCATTAAGAAGAGCTGCAACACAAAAAGAGAAGAGTTCAAAAGCCTTAGAGTTAGAAAAAATAACATATGCCAGGCAAAAAAAGAGGAAAGTGCAGCAACCAATTCGTAGTGATGACACCACACAAGATCCAAATGATGATGATGATGGGGCTGCCACTGGGGCCACAGGAGCTGGCCAGGGATATGCAGGAGCAGGATATACTGGGGCCACAGGTGTAGGGCTTACTGAAAGTTATGTACCAGAAACAGAACATCAGGGAGGCGGAGGAGAAGGACAAGGGCATGGACAAGGGGGATATGAAGGACAACAACATCATGCAGCCTATGAGTGGCCACCTTGGGAGCCAAACTATAGTTCAGGGTCTACTCATATACCTGCATTTCAGCCTCCCATTTTACCGTACTCAGATATTAGTAGCTCACCTTATGGAGTACAAGGAGGATGGGGACCTTGGCCTTCACAAGAACAAGAGCCTAGTGGCCCTAGTGAAGCAACAAGTACATACAAACCGCTTGGTATATGGTGTCCAGCTCCATCACAATCTGGAGAAAGCTCAAGTCAACAATTTACACCAAGAGGGATTCAAATGGGTATGCATGATTTAGCAAATTCCCTCTTTGGTCATAGCTACCAAAACCCAAATGATGGTGGCTCATCTATGTCTGGAAGTGGATGGAAAGATTATTAGTCTTCTATCAAATGTAAGTTACATGTACAATGTCTTAAATTCATGTTTTATGTACTATGAATGCATGTATAATTGATTTTTGATGCAAATCTTAGTTCTTTCAGGAGTTCAGATTTTTTCTGTTTTTTCCTGAATTTTCCTGATTTTTCCTGAATTTTCCTGCATTTTTTCCAAAAAAATAAACATTTTATAGTCTGGCCGATCCAGGATCGGCCAGACTTCCCTGGGATCCAGAGATCTTCGATCCGATCCGATCCAGGATCGGATCGACCAGGGTCGATCCCGATCCCGATCCCGATCCTGCCTTCCATGCTTCCAACTCTCATGGTACCATAGTGCAGTACAGTATTACTACTGTTACCTTCAGCGCCATGGTACCATAAGGTACTGTACCGCGGTTACCTTTGCAGAATACCAAAGAGTCATCTTCTATGATCGCAGGTCTTAGGGTGCTGTGGATTGTCCTTTAGGGTGATCCCTCCTTCCTCTGTTGCCCATTCTGTCTTGATTTTCTAAAGGTTTTGTCTCCTCATTTTAGTAATTACTGTCATTCTCTGGTATAAAGGCTCCTTTCTCTCTCTGGGGCAATGGCAGATTCAACCTCAACGGCTCCAGATATTCCTTCCCTCTAAATTCACCCCCCCCCCCACCTTGTTCGCACAGTGAATGCTTCCTTACAGATCACCTCCGACAAATTCACCTAGGTGAATTATCCCTTGGGGGTTTTTGCTGCCAAGTATATTCCCAGGTGTGACAAGCTTTGTTATCTTACTTGTGATCAGAAACAACCCAAAGCCAAAGATTCTATCCATACAACATGGTTCTGAGATAACTACATGGTCATGCCATGGCTCCTCAACCATGGATGGCAAAATCGCGCGGGTCGGGTCGGGGTCAGGCGGGTCGGGGTCGGGTCGGCGCCCGGCGACCCGAGTTGGCGGGGGAACTGGCCGGGATCCGCGGATTCCCGGTAGTCGGGCCGGATCCGCCGGGGTCGTGCGACTTCGCGACCCGACTACCCCGACCCGCCCGACTCCGCGGATCCCCCTTTAAAAAGGGATCCCGTCCCGGGACTGCGCAGACAGAACCCTGTCTGCGCAGTCCCGAGCACCCCCCTTCCCAGCCCCCTGCCCCCCTCCCCCTGCCGGAGCACCACCTTCGCCGCCGCGCCCAGCCGCCCGCGCCGCCTCTGCAAGCAGCCGGCCGGCGCCCTTCCTCTCTCTCTGTTCTCTTCTCTCTCTTCTGTGAGGTGAGATTTTTCAATTTTTTTTTTAAATCTGAAAAATAGGAAATGGAAATGACTATAGATCTGTAGATCTATAGCATATTTAACATGTTTTATGACTTCATTCTCTTAAATCTCCAATTTAGCCCTAATTAGGGTATAAAATTAGGGATTTGTGTCATGAATGAATTTAATGTGCAATTGAGTGAATGTTGTATGTGTAGGTTCTAGTAATTTCTGTAAATTTTAGGGATTTTTCCTGATTTCTTTCTGATTTTTTTTCTGATTTTTTTTCATTTTTTAAATAATTTTTTACTCTGGCCGACCCAGGGTCGGCAGACTCCATTGAGTCGGCGGCTCCACCGACCGACCCGAGCCGACCCGAGTCGAGGTCGGCTGGGTCCGACTCACCCAGCCGACCCGACCCTGCCATCCATGTCCTCAACTCTCTTAGCCTCACCCATTCTTCTGACTATTCTCCACGAATCTACTGCTGGGTGAAATGTGGAAAACATTACGATGCTTGTATAGACGGAACATGGAAGAAGTCGTGTAACTAAGCCAAACTGTCCATGAGAAATAGGTCCTGCACTCAGTGACCACCTTAAGCGTGACAAACTAAGAGGAATTGACAAACATGACACCAAACTAAAGATCAGCAATAAATATATATGAAAATATAGCATAAAACAACAAACGAAGTAGACCAGTAGGGCAACACATGCATACAAGAAAATATGCCGAGGATCCATCTCTTGCAGTGGAGAAATGTGGGACCATTGTCAGTTGAGAAACTATCATAGTCTAGAAAATGTCAATTCTATGGACAGGCTCAGATAGAACCGTTAGGATCAGGATCAGGGTCTCATTCTCACAAACAGATAGAGAAAATATTTAACAGACTAGTCATTCCAACTCTCAGTCGGCAGCAGATAAAAATAGATACTAAATAAGCGTGTGAGAGAGGAAAGAAACATGTACCTTCCCTCCAGAGTGTGGGTAACAATACCCGCACTGTGCTTCCAAGAATGGGAAAAGAGGGAGATGCATGCAGAAGGGTTGGGCAATAACAACTTGGGAGGGGAATGGAATGCAGCCCTTGCAGCCTCTTAGAGGGCAATAGCAGCAGGATGTATCATGGATTCAAATATCAGCCCAATGATGTGGCGGAATGGGCATGGATGTGGCCCCATAAACATTGGGGCAGGCTTGTGATACATGTAGTTCCAAAGGGCTTGCACATGGGTTGCTGGGTGAGGACCACAACAAACTCAGATGATGAGCTGCTTGGGTGCGGTGCTGGGTCCTCAATGTGGATGGGAACAAAGGCCCACGCATGGTGTGGCTAGGGCGTCTGCTGGAGATAAGGGCCAGTAATGTCGGCAACGTGGTAGGGCCATATTACTTTAACAGCACTGGAGTCGCAAGGGGCACTGTGTAATGGAGCTTTGGTGGGATTGATGGGCATGTGGCATGTAACACCCCGGATTTTTGGAAATAAGAAAGTAAACATAAATTAAAGTAATAGCTATTTATTTTAAAGATAAATAGTGGTCCAATTAAATAAAGCTCAATAAATCATAAAACTTATTATCGCATGTGAGAAACACAATTAAATCTCACACTAAAATTTATATTTTTCTAATAATGTCTCTCAACACCACCAACGAAAATTAGTCCAAATGAAACCCTTTGGGTCAATAAATAAACCAATTGGGATTAAGTCAGATAATAGCTGTTAAGATCTAAATGCTATTATCACATGTACAAAAATCATTCCAAAAATTAAAAAAAATCATGGCTAGACTCTAAACATTAATATCCAACAGCCCATCAAGAAATATGGACCAAGAAAAGCCTTTAGGGCCAAAATAAAATCAAATAGGAAAAATAGCCTGAAATTCGCAGAACCCAAAAGAACATTAATTAATGGGCTAATTGAGGTTAATTACATCATAATTGGGCTTCTAAAATGCCCAAAATTCGTGTCCCATCATGAAGAAAGTTTTCCTAATGGCATCCCAACTCAAATATGGTTGAGAATCCTCAACTTGGGGAAGGGACAAACCCAAACTCGGAACCCTCAAATCCTAGTCCATGTAGCACCCCTAAATAACCCTAACCCTATAAATAACCTCACAAATCTCTTAGGGATGAGTTGGTATGTTGTTGGGGTCGTGTGGAGGCAAGCTAGGGCACCAGAGGACGAGGAGATCGCCCCCAAGGAGCAGCCCTCTTCCCCAACTCGTGTTTGCTTCATCCTGCAGAAGCCCAATCTTTGGAGCACTCAAAGGTAGGTAATCTCGGGTACAAATCTAACATGGCATATATCATATGAAAGTTCTTCGAATCTACTTTCATTTGCTCCTATTTTGCCCAATTTTTAATTGTGTGTGTAGAGAGAGTCTTAAGTGTTTTCTGATCATCGCGTAGTTTTAGGGTTCTTCTTGTTCATATTGTGATTCACACACCCCTAGGTCAAATTGATCCAAACCAAATCATAAGATTCTTCTACTTCAAGTTTCCAACAAGTTTCATGTTGAGAGTTTTGTCTAAAAACCCCTAAAACCTCGAGTTTTGAGCCAAAACACAAGATCGTGCAATCCTGCCCGTGATCAAACTGAGCACCTTAATCATGTACAGACCAATGGACGCGATTTAAGGCCTCTGAAGTGCATCCACTAAGGTGGACGAGTTTTTGAAAAAAATTTAACCCCGTACGGTCACCCTAACGCGATTTAGAAGCCAACCCTGACCCTATATGCATCATTTTATCCACTATTTCACCTTTCGAGTCATCTGTAAACCACGTCCAACCAACTAGACGTGATTTTGCCTTTTCTCGCCTTTCACTAGATTTTCAAAACAACTATTTTTTAAGAAGTTTTCAGGTTGTTTAATTGCGTCCTCTATGTCAAACGCGATTTAACTGTCTCCCAGAGACCTCGTTTTATGTATTCCCAGTACCTTAAAAGTTATCAACTTATGTAAAAACTTTATCAACCTGAAGATTATTCTAATGTTCTCTTAATATTGTGATTGTTATTCTTATCAAGTGATTATTCTCCTTCTAAATCTTATGTTCTAACTTGATATAAAAATGGAAACTTAAGCTTGCTAATATGATTATTATCATGTTAATGTCACCATGCCATACTTTCCTTATAGTCGCCTTATTATACTTTATTTATCACTTACATTATTTAAACTTTTCCTTATGTAACACTTGCCTTGTTTAGACTTGTCTGATGTAATATTTGCTTTATTTATAGTTTCGACTTGCCTCGTATCGTAGTTTTCCCGTTTATCTTGATTTACTTGCTATATACATATTGAACCCTTGTTAGGCACGTTCTATTTCTCGCACACTACACACTTGCATAATTTAGGCAACCTCTCTTGACAAACTAAAACTTCTCTGTTGGACATTTCGTTCTGACAGACTAGAAACTTTTTTGTTAAGACCGTTGGAAGTCTCCGTACTCCGTAGATTCTCTCATGGAGACCGAGTAGGTTGTACCATTGAAGTTCCCTGAAATTAGTACACATTTTTCTCTCTCATCTTACTTTCACAGCATTAGAAACAAACATATTGTCAAGACATTAATGAACAATGGAATTGAAAGAAAATATAACCTTATTCTGTCTGTTTACCTTCTTGACTCTTACATTCTAGAAAATTACTCTTGAATCTTATTGTCGTGACTATATCCTTTCTTGTCCTACTCTGACAATGCTTGTAAGGCCCTCGAATTTCCGTCACATTAATTGTATTTGTATGTGTATATTTGTGCTTGTGTATGTATATACATATTTACGTACGTATTAATTAGTATAATTATGTGTGCATGTGTTTATATTAGATGTAAATAATGCATATATTGAATGGTGATAGTATGGATACATTACCATATACATATTGCATGTATATATGCATGGCATGTATAGTTTTCTGCATGATTTAGAGTTCTGGCCGAAGGCCAGATTGGCGTCAAACCCTAGCCGTTGAGGTGGTGTCAGCGTCCACCCATGGACGCCAACACTAATCCTGGCGTCTAACGATGTGGACGCCTATTTCTCTGACCTGCATGCGTTGCAGAGCCAGAAATTCCGGAAACAAGGAAGCTTACCCATTGGGGAGCTGTCCCCAACGCTCTGAGAGCCATCTTGTCACCTTGTGAGTGGGAGAGAGGCCTCTCCCATATGTTGAACCCGGATTTGCCTTCCCCAACCCTCTCTTCACCCTTGCAAGAGAGAAACAAGAGGAGAAAAACCCTAGAGAAGCTGTGAGAAACCCCCACTTTGCACCCAAAGATCTGACCCTCTGAAGCTGGATCCGGCCATCTTCCACGACAAGAAGCTAGCTGGAGTGAAGGAGAAGACTTCCCCGGCCGTACCTTGAGCCATCTTCATCCAAGAGCCCGGAGGAAGGAGATCTTGGAGGACAATTCTGCACTTCTTGGGACAGCCCAAGGAGAGCTTCTCCGAGCATTTAGATCCATTGGAGCAATTTCTAAAAGACAAGTGACCCTACCATAAGGTTCTCGTATGAGTCTAGGACGGTTTTAACATTTTTGTGTATTTTTCTTCGTGTCCTTGACCCCCACATTCACCCTATCTTGAGAGCTCGGGTCTGTGTTCTGCACAGACCTGCATTAACGGCAAGGTCCCTGGACGCTGAGATCATGATTGGCATCCATCGACCATGCCGCTGACACTGAGCTAGCGGCCAGAGACCGCCGCCGAGTTCATCTAGACAGAGCAGTAAACTGTTCTGCCCTCTTATACGATTATTTTCGATGGGTTTTCCGTGATAAGGATATATGGTAACCCTATACACTATGTATATTGGTAAATGTGGTGTGTGGATGTGTTATGATGTGTGGTGGTGAATGTTAGAGATTTTTATCCCATGAAATTTCAAGCATGAATTGTTGATGATTCTTGTCAATCCATGTTTATGATTAGGACTAGTCTGAGTGCCCTAAGTTCTGTCAGATCATGAAGTTAGTGGATTAGGATATGTGTGCTCAAATTTTGATAAATTGTCTATGCTTGCATAAATTGCTATTAATTTCAGTTCGGTAAATAAAAAGACATGCAAGAAAGAATTGTTGTGATCGATCTATGGTTGTATGATTTAGGGTAATTCTGTATTTTCAGATCATGCATATAACAGTAGTCTCTGTTCAGACAGTAAGTGGTAAAAATGTATGATGGTATTAAGCTCCATGTCAACTTAAATTATGAATAGCATGCTAAATAGGTATTTGATTTTCTGTAAATTCTATTTAGCTCAGAAAAATCTGAAAAATTGAATGTATGATCTTGAACCTGAAAATAGCATGTGGTTAAATTTCCAGGTCATTTGGACCAGTATATAAGGAGTTATGCACTTTTCCATGAGAAATGTAAAAACTTATGCATGTAATCGTAAAGTGATTAGATATCGTTTAAATCCAACCTGATTGGTAAATTTACTGTGTGTTAAACTTCCGAAATCTGTAGTGTCATGTCAGGAAAACAGAGATATGCATGTGAGTGAGAAAGTGAATGAGATGAAAAGTGATATGTGTAAAACCATGTGTAAAATCGGTAAAATGTGTAAATGTGTAACTGTGCCAATGTGACACTGCTTCCGTAGAGGGCAGTGGAACTGTATCAGGGAAAAGTCCCCCTGAGAAAGTTTAATGTGTAAGTGACCCTGAGGGCATTAGGGGGAAATCCTGGAGGTGGACAAGTACCACTGGTTAGGGTGGAGACTTGTTCTCCCGGTCTGCGCAGTCCAAGAGTCGCCATTGGAATGCCTAGATGGCGTCTATGTGTAATGTGATGTGTATATGTCCTTCTTTGGTGGTTTGGACTGTGTCACGGCACCTAAAATGTGAATGTGTAATGTGTAATGTGTATGTGTTCATGTGTTAATGTGTAAGTGAACAATGTGAAATGTGTATGTGCAAAGTGCAACCATGTGAATTGGAAACTTGTGTAAAGAAAATGTGAAACTAAAAATGTGAGAATATGACATTGGAATCCATGTGAGACAAACCTGAAACCATGTGAAATCAGAAATTTCATGTTGTTATCATTATGTTTATATGTGCGAAAATGTTAGGATCCATGTTAGGATAATTGATGAGCACGTGTACAAAATAGCATGATTGGTTGTTCACATAGTATGTTTTAAACAATATTGTAGCTCTCATGTGTAGGTTTACAGCCATTAAACCATGTGAAACCAGCAACTTAAAGCATGTGAAAATGTCTATGTATGTGTTTAAAAACATCTAAGATCCATACTAGTTGTGTTTTCCATTCATATATGCACAGTGTTCATGTTGGTAGCTCTCATGTCTTGGTTCTTTAAAGGCAAAATTTCGCAAGTAAATGGAATAGAGAGCGTGTGATAGGTAAGTTTTATTCTTAGAAATTTGAAAGCATGATCCATGTATTAAATTGTAGAACTTTCATGATAGGTTGCAACTTTCAAATGACTAGCATACTATGTGTTGAAATTTGTGAATGTGCATGTAGAAACCGCTATGACTTATACGTGTATGTTATGAGTAGTGTTGTTTGCTGAGTCTTTAAGACTCACTCCTTGCTTCGGCGTACAGATATAGACGGTGACGAGACTCTCGTGGAGGAGACGGTAGAGACGGACTCCGAGCGCGGAGTTTAGATTGTTGGAGCAGTTGTACCCCTTTTTGTTTCATAGTATGTAAAAGTGACATTGTACTAGAACTATCATGAGAAAATTGTATAAGTGTGGACATTGTGTACTAAATTTCAGCAATTTAATTATGTGAACTTTTAGCTCTTAATGTAAATTGCAAATCTCATGTATGTTTAATGTGGATGATGAATGAATGAAGACAGTTGTCTTTCACTTCCGCTACTCTGTTTGTATATCCGTGTATCTCAGCTGTTTGTATCGTTTGGGTAAATGTCCCACTGTGAGGACTCTCGCTATACCGACGTGGGTTGGTATAACCGTACCGGTATAATGAGGGCCGTCACAATGCTGCTTGTTCCTACTCGTTCTATTCTGAAATTGAAATAGGTCTTTAATCAATGTTGTTATATTATTTTACTTGAACCCCCAAACATGAGATATTTGTGAACTGTTAATGCTTGTTAAAGCTCTGTTCTGTTTTGTTCTATTCAGAATATATATATCTCCTAATATATAAAACAAGAATAAAATATATGAAAAAATTATAGAAAATTCAGAATCATGAGAAAATTGCAGCAATTAAATTGCAAAACAATTATAGAAAATTAAATTGCATAAAAATTTTACAGAAAATTCAGAAACAAATGCTAATTCAGAAAATTACGAACAAAAACATAATAATATCAAGAAAATTACAGAAAATAAAGGTCAAAGGGTAAGCATACTAACCTAAGGGCTACATATTTTTACCTCCATCCTTTTTTGTTTGAAAGTGTATTTTATTAACTTAAAAATAAAAATATTAATAATAAAAACCTTGTGTGATTGGGGAGTCTATGGGCAAGTGGGCTTGGGGACTGTGAGGCAACTGGGACAATGGGACTAGGCATGGCGAATCGAATCGGCCGAATCAGAGTGGATCAGGGGAAACTCATTCGCAATTCGCCTGATTCACATGTATATATATATATATAATGAGTATATATTACATATATATGTATATGTAAGACATATAAGCATGGATATATGTAACATATGCATGGCAAATATGAGAATGGGCTAAATGATTCACAGGGGATGACATAGAACTCATATCTTATTTACATTTCATATCATTTAAGTAAATGATTCATTTACTTAAAATATTACGTATAAATAAGGAAGTACTCATTTGAATCCAATAAAAATATCAAAAAAATCATATCTCTTATCAATAAAAGTCAACTCTCTCATCCAAGAAGAAAATCGTGATTTTGGTGATTCCATCAAAATAGCAGTTTTCTAATCCCTCATAATTTGGTCAATATAAAAGTTTCATAATTCAAATAAATCTAATAAAACACTAAAAATCTAAAATCCGGTGAAAAAAGTCAATGTACATATGACTTCTCCAAGAGACTTTAGATTTTTAGTGTTCTATTGGGTTTTTTTAATTATGAAATTTTTAGATAGACCAAATTATGAGGAATTAGAAAGTCGCTATTTTGATGAAATCACCAAAATCGTGATTTTCTTCTTAGATGGGAGAGTTGATTTATTATTGGTAAGAGACATGATTATTTTTATATTTTTATTGGATTCAAATGGGGGGTACTTTCTTATTTACACGTAATATCTTAAGTAAATTTCATTTACTTAAATGATATGAAATGTAAATAAGGTATGAGTTCCATGTCATCCCTGTGAATCATTGAGACTATTCTCATATGTGCCATACATATGTTACATATATCCATGCACATATGCCTTACATATACATATATATGTAATATATACTCATTATATACATATAATGTATATATATATATATATATATATATATATATATACACACATGCAAATCGGATCGAATCAATTCAGATCAATTCGGCCGAATCAAATAGAATCAGGGCGAATCTGATTCGCCCCGAATCGGCGCTCCAACAAACCTGGGACTAGGGACTGAGAGGGCCAGAGGGGAGAGAGGGAGGGAGGGGAAGGACTGTGGGCTCAGAGAGAGAGAGAGAGAGAGAGAGAGAGAGAGAGAGAGAAGGGGGAGGACCTTACGGGGAACTATGGGGAGATAAAGAGGGGAAACAATGCGGACGTGGGGTCTGTAGGGAGAGTCGGGAGACAGAGAGAAAGAGATGGACACAGGATTAATAGGGGCCATGGGTGAGAGAGAGAGAGGAGGAATTAAAGGGGAGACAAAGAGAGGGACTTATCGGAGATGATAAGCGCCCTAACGGTAGATGTTGCAGCCGCGGAAGATGAGGCTCCAGCGGTGGAGCCGTGGAAGACGGGATGTCACTCTCCTGCAGGCTTACGGCACAAGACGACGGTGATGGCATCAGACAAGACGGTGATCCATCAGCAAAGGAGGTAATGATGGAGGGAGACCACAGTGGCGACCTTGGGTTGGAGGTAGGAAAGAATGGGGATCAAGGGGGGAGATGAAGGAGAAGTCAAATAGGCATCACGAGGGTTTGGGTTGTGGCGGAAGGGGGATTTGGGGAGATGCGATGGGGTTTAAAAGTGGATCCGCACCCAAATGGGTCAGATCCGGTCAGAGGGATAAGCGAACCAAGCTGCCCACCTTGGTGCCTAGCACGCCTTGGCGACCGCCTAGTTCGCCTTTTCAACAAATATAAAGGCAGGCCGACGCCTAGGCTCTTGAATTGCACCTGAACTGCTAGGCAACGCTTAGGCAATGCCTAGGTGCCCGCCTTGACTACTATGAATAGTCTTGAAACTCTTTAACGAGTTGTTGATATGCGCGCCTTTCATTCTGACTTAACAGAGCACTCACAAAGGTCGGGCAATAGGCTTGTTTACTTCTGAGGTTGAACTCAATCAACTCGCCCACAGTTGTTTGACCACCGTCTTCAAGTTCTGGTGGAGCTAGTTGGAAGTCGACAGAATCTCCCTCGTCGTCAGTATTGACTTCATAGACTTCGAGTTCCTCGAAATCTCCTTCAGGATTTGTATATAAAGGAGTTCCCTCGTCTTGCTACTGATTGGCCAATTGACTCAATTCACCTTCAATAAGAAAACACTCATTGCTAACTTCAAGCAAGGGTAACATGGACACCTCACCAAGCTCTCTTTTGGAGTCATCAATTTTAGGTTCAGCTTCTATTTGTTCGCATATAGTGGACCTTAAAATCTCTCTCTTGATCATATCCGAGTCCCCTAGTATCTTTACGGACAAAAGGAGGTTGTCTTCGAACCTATGGCGGGTTCCACAACTGTCTAAAATATGTAACATGTGTGGAATCTTGAGTCAAGGTTATATGTTGCTTTTTGCATATTTTCTTGATGTGCTTTGGCATATCATCCAATTCTTGGACCAGCTCCAGTGATGGTCAATGGGGGTAACCATGTTGAACCACTTCTATATTTTATCCTTTTATTTTGGTGATAACAAAACCCATATTTACCCTAAAAAATATCATTAATATATTATCATTCTTGCATTATCATTATAGACTTACACTGAGTCTCAACTTCGTAATGCATGTTTTGATCATGTTCAGTCAAAGCTAGCTTCGTCATATCCGAAGCTACACTTCGTCATATCTGAAGTCCACTTCGCCATATACGAAGCTGGCACTTCGTCATGCATGTTATAGTCGTGATCAGTCAAAATCAGACTTTGTCATATTCAAAGTTAACTTCGTCATATCCGAAGTGATATACGAAGTTCACTTCGATTGACTGTGTATTTCAGCTTTGACCGACAACGTTGATTTCTGTACATCCGAAGTCCACTTCGTCATATCTGAAGTTGACTTCGTCATATCTGAAGCTTTATACGAAGTTTACTTTGACCGACAGCATTTTGATCTGTTTTATACGAAGTCCAACTTCGTCATATCCGAAGTTCACTTCGTCATATCCAAAGCAATATGCGAAGCTCACTTCAACCGACTACGAGTTTCAGCTTCAACTGACAACGTTGTTGCTATATTTTATATCGATTACTATTTTAATATCACATCGATTAATGTAATATTCAAACATCGATTGTCTTTCATACCGATTACTTTCATGAAACATCGATTACATTAGAACATTGATTGCCTCTGTAATATCGTTTACCTTTAATAAACATCAATTACCTCTACATTTCAAATGTCTCAAAATATCTTTAGCGCTCAAATAAAAGTTCAAATGTACTTCATATGTTTAAATTATTATTTCTCTATCTGACTAAAAATCTTTCTGTTATCTACCTTCTATCTTATCAGGGTAGGTAAGAAAAGGAGTCGACAGAAAATAAAGACTCCTTCTTTATGCTAAAAAGTAAAGGCCTTACCTAACTATCTGGATGTTAGCGGAAAACATGGATTTGCACATAAGAGGTATGGGCTATCTGTCAGAAGACTTCTCTAATCTAACATGTCCCTATCTGCATTAAATGACTGCAAGACTATTCTACTCCTGGACCTACTGTTAGCATCCGTTAGACATATAAAGATGTCTGTTAGACAGAAGAAGAAGGAAAGGAGATGAAGAAGAAGATGAGCAAATGGCTAGAAGAGTCACAACGGATCAAAGAGCTTCAATGGCTACTCTTCAACGGATCTGTTCAAATTGCACTTTAAAAAGAATGAAGCAAGGCTGAAGAACACAAGAGAGCCTTCCTGAAAATCCTTCTAAAAGAGTGTACATCCAGTGAGAACCCTTAATGCCATACACACTTAAAGCAAGAGAGAAAGAGCTAGAGCCCAAGAAGAAGTGTGCATGCATGCAACCATCTGAAGTCTTTAAGCGTTCAAGCTTCTTTTCTCTCTTCACTCTCTCTATGCATCATTGTAAATCTGGGGGAGAATCTGTGGCTGAGAGTTTAAGCTCCTTAGTTTTCATCTTGTATAGCTCTCAATCCGTTCTTTCTTTTTTAAGAAAGACTTGGTCCAGTTGTAGGACTGTATACAGTGTTCCTCTTTCTGTGTGAAGAGAAAGTCAGCTGGGTGCTAGTGGATTCTGTCCGGCTGTGGGACTGTACACCGTGTTCCCCTTGTGTTAAGGGAAGAACCTAGCTGACGTTGGTGTCAGCAAAACCTAACTGGGGGTTTAGCTAGCGGAAGCAAGTTGGGGTTTGTACTAACAGAACCGCATTGAGGTTTGTTCTAGGAGGGTGGCTTCTTGACCTGTAACAGAAGTGAGTTTCCTTCCTACTTGGAATGGAAGAGGACCAACGAGGAGCTAGGGGTTTGTATATCCTTGCAGGGATTGTACCCTGGTTAGTGAAATCCCAAGATTTGCTTGGGGACTAGACGTAGGTCTTCCATTTGAGAAGTACCAAACTAGGATAAAATTCTTTGTGTTCATTTGTGTGATTATTTGTTTGAATTGCTTCCGCACTGCTACTCTACCTATTGCACACAACTACATTACCAAAATTTTCAAGTGGTGATTTTTATTTGTATTTTCAAAAAACCTATTCACCCCCCCCCCTCTAGGTTTATCCTTGCTGCCACATCCGTGGGCCAACAAGTGGTATCAGAGTAGGTCTCTGAACTTCAAGAAGATCTAACAATCTTAGAGCAAAGATCAAATGGCAGCTCAAGGATTTACTGAAGGCCAATCTGTCAACAGACCACCCTTGTTTGATAGAGAAGATTACAACTATTGGAAAACAAGGATGGAGTTTTTCCTCCAGGGTTATTATTATCAACTATGGACTATCATTGAAGAAGGAGATCTGATAGTCCTCCACCCAAGAGCAGAGTGGACAGACAATGACAAAAAGATGCTTTCTCAGAATAACAAAGCCAAGAACCTTATATGATGTGCCTTGACAAGGAGCGAAGTCAACAGGATCTCAGCATGCAAATCTGCAAAAGAAATATGAGACAAGCTAAAGCTCACATATGAGGGAACCGACAAAGTGAAGAAAACTAGGATTGACATCCAGGTCACTCAATGTGAGAAGTTCCAAATGATAACAGGTGAGACCATTACCCAAATGTATAGTAGATTTACTAATATAACTAATGGTCTTGCAGGACTTGAAAAGATATACAACACTAGGGATATGGTAAGAAAAATTCTCAGATCCCTACCAAACCAGTGGACACCCAAAGTGACAGCCATCGAAGAAGCTAATGACCTTACAACTATGTCATTAGAAAAGCTCATTGGATCATTGATGGCACATGAAATTAACATGGAGCGACTATCTGCAAACACATCCAAGAAAAATGTCACTAATACTTTTAAAGTCATAGTTGCTCCTTCCTCCTCTTCCTCTTCTCGTTTAGAAAATACAAGCTCTGAAGACAGTGATGTAGATGAAGTACTGTCCAAGCTTCAGAGAATTTTAAAGAAGAAGAAGAATGGATCAAGAAGGATCCAGAAGAAAGACAAAAAGAAAAAGGAACCAGATTGTTATGAATGTAGGAAGCCTGGCGTTGAACCCGAAAAAATATGGGGGTTCCGACGAGCCCAAGGCAACGAAATCGCCCGGAAGGCTATGAAGGACCGGGCACAAACCCCGGCCTCTCCATTCGGGCACCCGAGACAAGCTGGTCCGAGTGCTCGCATCAACCCGGGGTGACCCGGAAGCGAGATGTCCCAGAAGTTCGTCGGTGGCGAGAAGTACGTACTTCGGACAGCCGAAACTCGATGTCCGGACTTGCGTTCGAGACCGCGCATGACGTGGACGGGTTCGAAAAAGTCAAATGCACGTGCTCTCCGAAAATGGAGTCAAACGCACGTCGGGTGCACGTCAAATGCACGAGCGGTGCACGTGTGCACGTGCGCAGCGCGGCCGTCAACCAACAAACCCAGCACGGGAGGCCCCACGGAGCTCTCTCCCGGAAAACACGGAGAAGATGTTCCAAGAAGAAGAGGTCCCACCCTTTTATAGGGGTGGGCCAGGCGGACCCCCGCCGGTTAGGGGGGGGGGCGCCAGTCCGGACCCCCGCCGGTCAAAGGGGGGCGCCGGTTCGGCACCCTCGCCGGTTCGAGGGGGCCGCAGGCCGCACCCCTGCCGGTCGGGGGGGCCGCCAGGCCGCACCCCCGCCGGTCGGGGTGGCCCACCGGTTCGGCACCCCCGCCAGTTCAAGGGGGGGCCGCCAGGCAGCACCCCCGCCGGTCGAGGGGGGCGCCAGGCCGCACCCCCGCCGGTCGGGGGGCCCGCCGGTTCGGCACCCCTGCCGGTCAGGGGGCCGCCAGGCCGCACCCCCGCTGGTCGGGGGGGGCCCGCCGGGCAGGCACCCCCGCCGGTCGGGGGCCCGCCAGGCAGCACCCCCACTGGTCCGGGGCCCTGACTGGCGGGTACCCTCGCCCGTTCGGCCTCCTGTGCGCCAACCTCCGCCAGTTCGTCCCGCCTCGACGCTTGTGCCGCCAACCTCCGCCGGGTCGTGCACCCCCGCCGGTGCGGCCCCTGAGAATCCTATAAATAGGGGGCATACCCCCAAAGCACACGACCCCGGGCAACAAGAGGAAGCCATACACCCACGTCCGAGAGCTTAAAGAAAAAGGTCGCACGCTCATCGCCCACGCTCGCCTGGTCTGTTTGACCCCCGGAGCTCTGTGCTCTGGTCAGCAAGTGCTGGGGAGGAAGTCTTTGGCTGCTTTTGGTGTTCTGTCCGTCGCGTTCGGGACTTCCTGCGCCTCGTCCGTGCGAAGTCACCACAAGTTGTTACATGACTCCCGACGTCTTCATTTAAGTCCTCCGTTGTCAATCAAACGACACACGTAGAGGCAATGTTGTCCAACAGCGGAACAAACACCTTGTCGTCGACTCAAAAGAGATGACTTGTCTATAAATGTCCGGCGGAGGCACAAACACCCCGCTGCGGGCATCAAGGACCCGACACGTTTGTAAACGCCCGACAGAGGCACAAACACCTCGTTACGACCATCGATGTAATCCCCATACTGTGTGATGTCCGACGGAGGCACAAACACCCCGTCGTCAACACCCATGTATATAACATGTTGTATGAACGCCCAGTAGAGGTATAAAAAACCCCATTAAAGATGCAAATGTAAATGTCATAAATATAAATGACATGAGCATGCTTGAATGAAATTGTGGAAATTTACTTGTCATCTGTTTCCTTTAAATTTCGGCATATGGTCTTTTAACAAACATTACGCATCGAAGGTATTCGAGTTTTTGCACTCGATGTAAATGAAACATCGACTTCGGTCGGTGGGGAACGGTCCAGTACACGACCACTCCAATCGCCCTGAAAATACGAGCGCGCGCGGAAAACAAATAAATGAAATGAAATTCGAGGGTATCAGGGTTCGCACCCAATACTCCTCGTAAAATAAATCTCTTTGTCTGTTTCTCGTAAACAGTCTGGCACGCCCGCAGAAGCGAAAGACATGGACGGAACCCTCCGGGGCGAAATTCATTTAAAAAAAAAATTAAAGACAAAAAAGCGAAGGAAGAAATTCCGCGTTCCAATAATCTGGCACACTCGGTGGGACTGTTCCTGCCTTCCATGCATATGTAAAAAGACCTTATGTCGATATAGAAATAGAAGATGACTAATTTCCACACTATAAGTACAAGGAGCAAACGCCGGCGTCAAAAGCCCGTCCCCGCCTGCAAATTCAAGCAACTCGATGGCCGCCGTCACCTACGGTCCGTTGGTCGTCGCCTGCCACGCCAAATGTGGCTATTTGACTACGCCGATCGTGTTCGGCGACTTCCCTACAGTGGTGGGATCCCCTTACTTCCTAGGGGTGGTCCCCGCCGTCTAAGCTATTCCAAAAGCGGCGCCCAAAGCTACTGCAACTAGGGGCACCAAGCCCCGCCCAAGTCAAGGCCGAGTCTTCTCGGTAAACACCATCTCTTGAGTCGCAGTCCCTAGAAAACAGGGACAGCGCCAGGGACGCAGGGGCAACAAGCCCCGCGCGGTTGTCTCCAACTCCGGTAAGACCGTGCTTGTGGGGGACATCCACGTCAGGCTTGATGGAGGCGAGCCGATATTGCCCGGGGACAGAAGCGTCCCCATGGTGTCAACCTCCAACAAATTCGCTCCCCTCTAAGAGATGCGCCAAGAAGAGCGGGACTCCCCAAAAGGAGCCCGACAGGGGCAGGCATCAAGCTCAGCACCCCAACAGCCTCGCAAAATGAGGCAAATGTGGGTGACCAAGCAGGAAGCCCGCCAAATCAAGCAAGCTAGAGCGGACCAACCCGCTGAATGCCCCAAGAAGGCTACGCCTCAGCGAGAAAAAGCTCAGAACCCCGAACCTCCTCGTCCTCGCGGACAGAAAAGGAGGAGCGTCTATCGGAAGCCCAACTTCGTCTCCACCTAAGCAGAACCTGCTGAAGGAGGAGACGCGAGGCATACTGAAACTTCTGTACCAAGGGTCTCGGTCTTCGAAAGACTGAGCACTTCAGTCTTCAGCAAACTTGGGGCAGCACTTCGCCCAAGCACTCAGAAGCCCAAGAAGCGAAGGGTGCAGCGGGTGTCTGAAGAGGGTGGAGGCATGAAAATCTTCACCTGCTACGCTTCTGGAAGAGAAGCGGTTGGGCCATCCAGCGTCCCTCTCGGGGCATTCAAGGTAGATGAACCCGGTCAGGAGGGCGAAGCCATTGCCCGACATACCGGGAACCCTGCCAGAAGACTTCCCCAAGGGCAGCAAGGCAGTCAAGCTGGACCCTTGAATCTGGGGCAAGTTCTCGAGCCTCCACTCGAGCATGACCAAAGACCCCTCCCGGGACAAGTCCAGCTGGACCTCAAAGGAAGGGAAAAGACCAAATCCTGAGATGTCACAAACAGACTAAATACTGTCAGTAGGAGAGCGGCTCCCTTGGAGAAGTCACATGCACGTTTGACTTTTTTTACCAGACTTTGGATTTTTAGTGTTCCATATGGTTTATTTGAATTATCAAATAGATAGACCAAATTATGAGAGATTAGAAAGTTAGCATTTCACTAAAATCACCGAAATCGCGATTTTCTTCTTCGATTGGAGAGTTGACTTTTTATTGGTAAGAGATATGATTTTTTTGATATTTTTATTAGATTCAAATGGGGGGTACTTCCTTATTTATATGTAATATCTTAAGTAAATGAATCAGGGAGAACCCGATTCGGTCCGAATCGTCGATCCGTCAAACCTTGCTACTAATAAGGTTTTGCAAGTTTTCTTTTTTAAGATCAATGCAGGTAAAAATCTTAAAAACTTGACAAACAACAAGTGGATATGTCAAGAAATAACAAGATCAAACACTAAGAAAAAGATTGAAGATTCATTAAAGCCACACACCAAGGGGGAGTCATACACTGAGGAAGCCTCACATCAAGAGGGAGCAAGTACAAATGGGAAATGATAATTCATGACACATATTGTTGAACCCCTCTTGTTCAAACCCACAACTGATTGGTAAGAAGTCTCTACAAAAGATGTGAAAGCAAAATGGTAAGATCCTTCCTTTTTAATTTTTTTGACAAAAATGGGAAGAGTATTTTATGTTATGAATTTTCTATATTGAATATTTATAAAAAATTCAAATGAGTTTTGTCATTACCAAAAAGGGGGAGATTGTTGAACCACTCCTATATTTTATCATTTTATTTTGGTGATAACAAAACCCATGTTTACCCTAAAAAATATCATTAATATATTATATCATGTTTCTCCCATGAATACAATATATTTTTGCATTATCATTATAGATTTACACTGAGTCTCAACTTTGTCATGTATGTTTTGATCGAGTTCAATCGAAGCTAGCTTCGTCATATCCGAAGCTACATTTCGTCATATCCGAAGTTCACTTCGTCATATACGAAGCTGGCACTTCGTCATGCATGTTTTGGTCGTGATCAGTCGAAGTCAGACTTCGTCATATCCGAAGCGATATACGAAGTTCACATCGACTGACTGTGTGTTTCAGCTTCGGATGACAACGTTAAATTTTGTACATCCAAAGTCCACTTCGTCATATCCGAAGTTGACTTCGTCATATCCAAAGCTTTATACGAAGTTCACTTCGACCGACAGCATTTTGATCTGTTTTATCCGAAGTCCAACTTCGTCATATCCGAAACGATATACGAAGCTCACTTCGACCGACTGCGGGTTTCAGCTTCGACTGACAACGTTGTTTTCTGTTCATCCAAAGTTACACTTCGTCCTATCCGAAGTTAACTTCGTCGTATTCGAAGCTTCACTTTGACTGATTATATTATATTCTTTTCCAATCAATTGTTGTTATATTAATATCACATCGATTAATACAATATTCAAACATCGATTGTCTTTCATACCGATTACCTTCATGAAACATCGATTACATTAGAACATTAATTGTCTTTGTAATATCGTTTACCTTTAAATAAACATCAATTGCCTCTACATTTCAAATGTCTCAAAATGTCTTTAGCGCTCAAATGAAAGTCCAAATGTACTTTATATGTTTAAATTATTATTTCTCTATCTGACAGAAGATCTTTCTGCTATCTACCTTCTATCTTATCAGGGTAGGTAAGAAAATGAGTCAGCAGAAAATAAGAACTCCTTCCTTATGCTAGAAAGCAAAGGCCTTACCAAACATATCTGGATGTCAGCGGAAAACATGGACTTGCACATAAGAGGTACGGGCTATCTGTCAGAAGACTTCTCTAGTCTAAAATGTCCCTATCTGCATTAAATGACAGCAGGACTATTCTACTCTTGAACCTGCTGTTAGCATCCGTTAGACACATGAAGATGTCTGTTAGACAGAAGAAGGAAAGGAGATGAACAAGAAAATGAGCAAGCAGCTAGATGAGTCACAACGGATCAAAGAGCTGAAACAGCTACTCTTCAATGGATTTGTCCAAATTGCACTTTAAAAAGAATGAAGCAAAACTGAAGAACACAAGAGAACCTTCCTGAAAATCCTTCTGAAAGAGTGTACATCCAGTGAGAAGCCTCAACGTCATACACACTCAAAGCAAGAGAGAAAGAGCTAAAGCCCAAGAAGAAGTGTGCACACAAGCAACCATCTGAAGTCTTCAAGCGTTCAAGTTTCTTTTTTCTCTTCACTCTCTCTGTGCATTATTATAAATTTGGGGGAGAGTCTGTGGCTGAGAGTTTAAGCTCTTTAGTGTTCATCTTGTATAGCTCTTAGTATGTTCTTTCTTTTCTAAGAAAGATTTGGTCCAACTGTAGGACTGTATACAGTGTTCCTCTTCCTATGTGAAGAGAAGGCCAGCTAGGTGCTGGTGGATTCTGTCCGGCTGTGGGATTGTACACAGTGTTCCCCTTATATTAAAAGAAGAACCTAGCTGGGGTTGGTGTCAGCAAAACCTAGCTGAGGGTTTAGCTAGTAGAACCAAGTTGGAGTTTGTGCCAACAGAATCGCACTGGGGTTTGTTCCAGGAGGGTGGCTTCTTGACCTGTAACAGAAGTGAGTTTCCTTCCAACTCAAAAAGGAAGAGGACCAGTGGGGAACTGGGGGTTTGTATATCCTTGGGGGGATTGTACCTTGGTTAGTGAAATCCCAAGATTTACTTGAAGACTGGACGTAGGTCTTCCATTTGAGAAGTACCGAACCAGGATAAATTTTTGTGTTCATTTGTGTGATTGTTTATTTGAATTACTTCCACACTGCTACTCTATCTATTGCACACAACTACATTTACTAATGAAAATTTTCAAGTGGTGATTTTATTTGTATTTTTAGAAAACCTATTCACCCCCCCCCCCTCTAAGTTTATCCTTGCTGCCACATCCGTGGGCCAACAAACCTCGCTAAAATAATTTTAAGGAGGCCCTCGTGGTATGAGGTCTCCTTTATAAAAGACAAATGGCTTGTCTTCATCATTTCTTTTATTCCTTTTTCCCACTGGTAGGAGACTATAAAAATCTTCAATTGTTCTACCTCATGTTCTTCCCTCTGAAATAGGGAGCTGAACACAATTGGGTGGTAGGGAAATGCTTTGGTTAATGGTCTGATTGATAAGGTTAGCCTCAAAGTGAACTCCCCACCTTTCTGGCTAAATAGGTTTAGAACTAGCATTAAGACTCAATTTGTGTAAATTTGCCAAATCTTGGTTGATAGTAAAGAGCTACCCATTCTCCAACTTCGGAGTCCATTTTCTATTGCCCTTTGTCTTTTGCACATTCGAGGTTCACTAGAATGGGTTCCCCAAAATACAAGGTAGTGTCTATCAGGTGACATTCATTTGAATGGAATGGAGTTTGGTTTGCAAAGATAGTATGTTGCTCACGGCCCTTGGCACATTTAAGGCATTGGTGCAGAGTTGATGGGACGACCCAATTTCCATGCATCTATGGCCTTCCCAACATCATGTAAGACGTGTCGACACTGATGATGTAAAGCATCACTTTGGTGGTGAAATCATAATTTGGCGCCGGGAGTCTTTGTTGGAGGGAGGTCAGGCTTTCGTGCATGCTCCTCAAGTATATCAGCGTCTGGCGCTGACCGTGCCGCAGTGATTGAACCTGCCTTTGAAGGTTTTACACTGCCTCCGGCAATGATCTCTGTCCAGGGGTCGAGAAATGAGGGTTCTCACACCCATTTGTGGACTAAGAGCCCCATGGATTTGCTTCGGGGTCCTCTGGCTCAGGGATCGGCGCATTGACATGGATGATGTTGGCCGATTGCTTTTATGGATCCCAAGCATGGGGCTGTGGAGGATCGACCAAGTTGCCTTGCATCAAAATGAGGCGACTCTTGATCAGCTTCTGTATTTCATTTTTGAAGACATAGCAGTTCTCGATGGAGTGCCCTAGCATGCGATGATATAGGCAATAGTTCCGCTCATCTACCTTATCCGCTTCAGCCGATTTTTTGGGCCCCGGAAGCATGATCAAGTCATTCTCCACGCACAACTTGAAGAGCTTCCTTGTGTGCTCCTTGTTGAAGGAGTAAGGCGTGCTCATACGTTGAGGCAATGGCGTTGGAGGTGGTCTTTCTTCCACCTTTTTGCTTGGAACACTGGCGACCGCAATCTTCTTCCCCTTGCCTTGCGGGGTGAAGTCCACAGCGTTGACTTCTTTGCCAGCAGCACGCTCCTTGCTTGGCTTGTTTCTGGATGGAGCATGCACCGGGTTGTCGGCGAAGAACATTTCGATCTCCGCAACAACCGCATTGAGCTGGTCGAAGCCCTTGATATTTGTACCCAGCAGCTTTTCACTTACTTCGGCTGCTAGGCCCCGCCGACAGATGGTTATGGCATCTTCTTGCGTCGGGGGATTGTCACACCTCATGCTGAAGTCACGCCACCGCTTGATAAAGTCGAGTGTCGTTTCCCCTTTCTTTTGCCTGAGGGAGCATAGTTCTGCCAGCGACACCTTTCTTTCGGCCGTTTGGAAGCGGTCGATAAACTTCTTTTGGAGGTCGGCCCAATCAACAATGGAGTTGGGCCTCAGCCTTGAATACCACTGGAAGGCGGTGCCCGTCAGGGACATTACGAAATAACGGAGGACATAGGATTCATCGAATGCCAACTCTCCTATGGCCATTATATAGTAGGCCAGGTGCTCATTTGGCGAGCCATGCCCGTCGAACTTCTGCAACTTCGGGGCCTTGGGGCAGTCCGGCGGTAGCATCTTGAACTGATGGTGGACAGGGTATGGCATACTGTATAGATCCACAGTGGCGGTCCCCTCGCCTCGTTGAGCGAAGCGGCCATCCACAATCTTCTCAATCATCCGCCGCTGGGCCACAATGTCTTCAGCTGCGGAGGCCTGGGAATTTATGCCCCTGCGCGGCTGTTGGACCGGATCGACGGTATAATCATTGACCGCGGCTGCTTGCGGGTTGACATCGGGCAAGTCGCCTTGTTGGTGTCTTCTCCGAGCATTTTGGTTTGCTGTCGGCACCTGGCGACGTGGCGCATTTGCCCCTGCTTGCTGCCCTCGCTCTATCAGGAGGTTGGCCATTTTAGCCTGCCAACGCTGTATGAAGTCATACTTGGCATCGACCGTCATCACTTGGAAGGCGGCTCTGGTTGGCGGCATGAGGAATACTTCGGCTTGTTCCCCGTCAGCCGGAAGTTGCTGATCCCCGAGGTGGAGACTCACGACCTCATCTTCTTCCCCTCCTTCGAGTTCTCTCTGGACTTGACCGGGGGGTGGCCTTTGATCATGTTCGAGCGGAGGCTCGAGGACTTGCCCCTGGTTCGAGGGTTCGGCTTGGCTGCCTTGCTGAGCTTAGGGAGGTCTTCTAGCAGGGTTCCGGGTATACCGGAAGACAGCTTCGCCTTCTGGACCGGGTTCATCTACCCTGGCCATGCCGGCGGGGACACCAGATGGCCCAGCCGCTTCCCTTCCGGAAGCGTAGCAAGTGAAGATTTTTATGCCTCCGCCCTCTTCAGACGTCTGTTGCACTCTCCGCTTCTTGGGCTTCTGCGTGCTTGGACGGAATGCCGACCCCAGCCTGCTGAAGACTGAGGTGCCCAGCCTTTCGAAGACTGAGACTCGAGGAGCGGACGCTTCAGTATGACTCGCGTCTCCCCCTGGGGTGGGTTCCGCCTGGGCGGAAACGAAGTTGGGCTTCCTATAGATGCCCCTCCTTTTCTGTCCGCGAGGACGAGGAGGTTCGGGATTCTGAGCTTTTTGTCGCTCAGGTGTTGCCTTCTTGGGGTCTTCAGCGGGTTGGCCCGCTCTGCCTTGCTTGATTCGGCGGGCCTCCTGCTTGGTGACCCACATCTGCCTCATTTTGCGAGGCTGCTGGGGTGCCGAGCTGGACGCCTGCCCCGGTCGGGCTCCTTTTGGGGAGTCCCGCTTTTCTTGGCGCATCCCCTGGAGGGGAGCGAACTTGTTGGAGGTTGTCACAGTGGGGACGCTTCTGTCACGTGGCAGGATTGACTCGCCTCCATCGAGCCTAACGCGAATGTCCCCGACCAGCACGGTCTTGCCGGAGTTGGAGACGATCGCCCGGGGCTTGCTGCCCCTGCGTCCCTGGCGCTGTCCCCGTTTTCTAGGGACTGTGACGCAAGAGACGGTGTTTACCGAGAAGACTCGGCCTTGATTTGAGCGGGGGTTGATGCCCCTGGTTACAGTAGCTTTCGGCGCCGCCTTTGGAGTAGCTTGGACGGCGGGGACCACCCCTAGGAAGTAGGGGGATCCCACCACAGCAGGAAAGTCGCCGAACACAATCGGCGTGGTGAGGTAGCCACATTTCGCGCGGCTGGAGATGACTTGCGGACCGTAGGTGACTGCGGCCATTGAGTCGGCTTGAAGCTTGCAGGTGAGGACAGGCTTTTGACGCCGACTTTCGCTCCTTGTACCTACAGTGTGGATATTAGTCATCATATATCCTATTTCGGCATAAGGTCTTTTTACATATGCATGGAAGGCAGGAACAGTCCCACCGAGCGTGCCAGATTGTAAAAAGCGAAAATTTCTTCTTTCTTTCTTTACTTATCCTTTTTTATCTTTTATCTCCTCTCGACGCATGAGCATCAGCCTCGGAGTATCTTTGTGCGTTTCGGGCGTGCCAGACTGTTTACGAGAAACAGATAAAGAAATTTTATTTTTTCTTTGAGGGGTACTGGGTGTAAACCCAGAATCCTCGAATATTTTAAATTTATTTTCCGCGCGCGTCCGTATTTTCAGGCGATTAGAGTGGTCATGTGCTGGACCATTCCCCACCGACCGGAGTCGGTGTTTCATTTACATCGAGTAAAACTCGAATACCTTCGATACAATATGTTTGTTAAAAGACCTTATGCCGAGATTTAAAGGAAATAGACAACAAGTAAATTTCTACACATATATTTAGATGCAATCATGACATTTACATTTACACCTTTAACGGGGTATTTATACCTCCATTGGGCATTTACATAACGATGTCATTTACATTTACGTCCTCGGTGGGGTATTTGTGCCTCCGTCGGGCGTTCACAAGGTGGCATTACGTTTTACGCTCACAACGGGGTGTTTGTGCCTCCGTTGGGCGTTTATAATATGATGTCATTTACATTTACGTCCACAACGGGGTGTTTGTGCCTCCGTCGGGCGTTCACATGATGACATAGGTTTACGTCCGCAACGGGGTGTTTGTGCCTCCGTCGGACGTTTACACATCATGAGATTTGTATTTACGTCCTCAATGGGGTGTTTGTGCCTCCATTGGGCGTTTACATAACGTGCCTCGACGCGTGTTATTTTAAAACATCGGAGGACTTGTACATAAACTATCGGGTCTTATATAATGACCTACTGTGTCTTCTTCTTCGGACGTCAAGAGTCGCAGACGGAACACAGAAGGATCCGGCGTTCGTGAGAACACGGACGAGGCTTCATCGGGCGGAGACACACGAGGTGCGTGTCTCTACACGAGTTCTGCTGGGCGAGGGCGAGAGCTTCAGGTCCTCGAGGCCTCTATACGGGTGAGTGAGCTCGGGTGCGGAGGTCGCTTTCGCTTGAGATCGGGGGGGGGGATATTGAACCCGAAAAATATCGGGGTTTAAACAAGCCCTGGGCGACAAATTTGCTCGGAAAAGACCGGGAATAAACCCCAGTCTTCCCACTCTAACGCCGAGATAACCGGGTTCAAGTCCACGCCTCCGTCCGGTGCGATCCGGATTGTACGTCCGAGATGCGGCATTCAAACCTCGTTAGGGCAGAACAAACACTCGGGATGAGCAAAACTCGATGTTCGGGCTTGCGTTCGAGGCCGCGCACGACTCCGATAGATTCGGGAAGGCCAAATGCACGTGCCCTCAGAAAACGGGGGCAAACGCACGTGGAATGAGCGAAAACGCACGTCGAATGCGCGTGTGCACGTGCGTGGCACGACCGTCAACCAACAAACGAACTCTGAAAATCCCCAGAGCTCTCCAAGCAAGAAATGGCCAGAGGAGGGGGAGGCCCACCCCCTTTTATAGGTGGGTCAGGCACCGGTAAGGGGCAACCCCCGCCGGGTCAAGGCGGGGTGCACCCCTGCCGATTCAGGCAGGGGCGCACCCCCGCTGAGTCAGGCGGGGGACCCGGCGGGTTGCACCCCCGCCGGTCCAGGCGGGGTGCACCCCCGCCGGGTCAGGCGCGGTGCACCCCCGCCGGTTCGCGCGGGGGCGCACCCACGCCGGTTCGGACGAGGTGCATCCCCGCGGGTCCGTGGGGGGGCGCACCCCCGCCGGTTCGCGCAGGGGGGGCACACCCCCGCCGGTTTAGCAGGGAAGACCCCCGTCGGGCCATACCTGGCCTGGCGGGCCTCCCTGTCTCGGCGCCCGTGCCGCTCGCACCCCCGCCGGGTCACGCACCCCCGCCGAACCACTCCTCCCGGGCGCCTATAAATGGAAGGGCGAGGCCTTCATTCACCCGCCTGGAAAACCCGCGCAAGGAACTTCCAGCGCTTCCCTGAGAGAAGGAGCTCCGGGGTTTTCTTCTCCCCCCTTTTTTGCTCTGGCGAGAGGCTCTCGCTCCAGAGAAATCCGGGCGAACTATCCTGGGCTGAGAAGAAGTCCCCCTCCATGGAGGGGATGCGTTTGTCCTTCAAAATAGGGGGACCCCCTCCATGTGGGCTCAAAATTGTGTAAAATTGCACAAAGCCCTCCGGGAGTTTGACATTTGGGTGTGTGTACGTAGAAAGGTATGCAAATACCCTGCTGGCCCAGAAAATTGCAGAAATACTCTGTGGACCAGAAAATTACATAAACGTCCCTGTTGCCTGGGAAATTGCATAGAAGCCCCCGATTTGTGGGAAATGTCATAAAGGCCCCCGGGAAGAGCAGAAAATTGCAGAAATGTCCCCATGAAGGACAAAATTGCAGAAGTATCCCCATGAAGGATAAAATTGCATAAGTACCCCCGCTGCCCGAAAAATTGCAGATACGCCCTTGCGGCGCGGAAAATGGCAAAGATAGCCTGACGGTTCGCTCCTCTTGTCCAATCCGGTAGAGCGGGACGCACGTCGCTTCTATGAAGTGGCGTGCGCTCTCCTGGGTGTGACTTGAAGCCGGACTCGAGAGGAGTTCTCGGGAAATGTCCGAGAAAGCCAGAAAACGGCTAGCAATGTCCCAGAAAGCCAGAAAACGACAGGGATGACTAAGCATACCAAGATACGGCACAGACATCAGGAAAAGTCAATCAATGACAGAAATACCCGGAGCCGCTCAGGAAGGTCAAGATACTACCGGAAATCCCCGGCAGGTTAAACAATGACCGAGAAGCCTCGTGAAGAGCCCCGGGGCTTACTGATTCCGAACACCTGAGATAAACGGGTTCGGAAGAAGTAATGAAACTACCACTGGCCAAAACCCCTATGAATAGAGGGGCAGTCCCCCGGTTGAAAAATCGGCATACACAAAAACCCCCAGGAAGGTCCAGAGAAACCTCCGCTCCCTTGCGCCTGCGAGAGCTCCCGTTCTTTTTGCCAGCAAACTCCCGTTCGTCTCGGTGTTCGTGGGGGGATTCGTTCAAGGGTCATCCCATCGATCTCCCGTCCGCCGGCAGTGTTTCGCCTGTGCCAAGATGCCGCAGGTTAATACATAAAACCCAGCATGCAATGGTTCGTGCATAAGTCCTCCTGTGTTACAAAATGACGCACGTCGAGGTAAATTGTGGGAGTTGTCCGACGGTGGCACAAATACCCCGTCGTCGACATAAATGAAATGATATGTTTGTAAATGCCCAACGGAGGCACAAACACCCCGTTGTGAGCATAAATGATCCGATGAGTTTGTAAACACCCGACGGAGGCATTAACACCCTGCCGCGCGCATAAATGAAGCGATGTATTTTGCAAGCGTCCAACGGAGGCACAAACACCTCGTTGTTGATGCGAATGCAATCATCGTGATTTGTAAACGCCTAACGGAGGTACAAACACCCCGTTATGAGCGTGAATATTTCATGTAGTGTAATGTCCGACGGTGGCACAAATACTCCGTCGTCGACATACATGTAAATGACATCATATGTAAACGCCCAATGGAGGTACAAACACCCCACTAAAGGCGCGAATGTAAATGTCATAAGTGTATATGAGCATGCTTGTGGAAATTTACTTAGTCATCCATTTCTTTAAGTTTCGGCAAAGGTCTTTTAACAAACGTATCGCATCGAATGTGTTCGAGTTTTTACTCGATGTAAATGAAACACTGACTCCGGTCGGTGGGGAACGGTCCAGTACATAATCACTCCAATCACCTGAAAATATGAGCGCACGCGGAAAAAATGAAATGAAATATTCGAGGGTTTCGGGTCTTTACCCGGTACCCCTCATAAAATAAATCTATCTGTTTCCTGTAAATAGTCTGGCACGCCCGCAGCGAAAAATATAAAGCCTCCGAGGCGAAAGCATCGGAGGTGTCAAACTTAATCTAAAGAAAAAATTCTGCGTTCCAACAATCTGGCACGCCCGGTGGGACTGTTCTTGCCCTCTATGCATATGTAAAAAGACCTTATGTCGATATAGAAATAGAAGATGACTAATTTCCACACCGCAGGTACAAGGAGCAAACGCCGGCGTCAAAAGCCCGTCCCCCCCCCTGTAAGCTCAAGCAACTCAATGGCCGCCATCACCTACAGTCCGCTGGTCGTCGCCTGCCACGCAAAATGTGGCTACTTGACTACGCCGATCGTGTTCGGCGACTCTCCGGCAGTGGTAGGATCCCCCTACTTCCTAGGGGTGGTCCCCGCCATCCAAGCAACCCCGAAGGCGGCACCTAAACCTACTGCAACCAGGGGCGTCAGGCCCCACTCAAATCAAGGCCGAGTTTTCTGAGTTAACACCATCTCTTGCGTCGCAGTCCCTAGAAAACGGAGATAACGCCAGGGACACAGGGGCAGCAAGCCCCGCGCAGTTGTCTCCAACTCCGGCAAAACCGTACTTGTCGGGGACATCCGCGTCCGGCTCGATGGAGGCAAGCCGATCCTGCCACGGGACAGAAGCGTCCCCACTGTGGCAACCTCCAACAAATTTGCTCCCCTCTAAGGGATGCGCCAAGAAAAGCGGGACTCCCCAAAAGGAGCCCGGCAGGGGCAGGCGTCAAGCTCAGCACCCCAACAGCCTCGCAAAATGAGGCAAATGTGGGTGACCAAGCAGGAAGCCCGCCAAATCAAGCAAGCTAGAGCAAATCAACCCGCTGAAGGCCCCGAGAAGGCAATGCCTGAGCGAGAAAAAGCTCAGGACCCCGAACCTCCTCGTCCTCGCGGACAGAAAAGGAGGGGCATCTACCGAAAGCCCAACTTCGTCTCCACCCAAGCAAAACCTGCTGAAGAAGGAGACGCGAGTCACGTTGAAGCTCCCGCACCAAGGGTCTCAGACTTTGAAAGGCTGAGTACCTCAGTCTTCAACAGGCTGGGGGCAGCCCTCCGTCCAAGTACCTAAAAGCCCAAGAAGAGAAGGGTGCAGCGGACGTCTGAAGAAGGTGGAGGCATGAAAATCTTCACCTGCTACGCTTCTGGGAGGGAAGCGACTGGACCATCTGGTGTTCCTCCTGGTATGGCCAGGGTAGATGAACCCGGCCAGGAAGACGAAGCTATCTTCCGATATACCCGGAATCCTGCCAGGAGACCTCTCCAAGGCCAACAAGGCAATCAAGCGGGACCCTCGAACCTGGGGCAAGCTCTTGAGCTTCCGCTCGAGCACGAACAAAGACCCCTCCCGGGCCAAGTCCAACGAGACCTCGACGGAGGGGAAGAAGACGAAGTCGCAAGTCTCCATCTCGGGGATCAGCAACTCCCGGCTGATGGAGAACAAACTGAAGTATTCCTCATGCCGCCAACTAGAGCCGCCTTCCAAGCAATGACAGACGATGCCAAGTATGATTTCATACAGCGTTGGCAGGCTGAAATGGCCAATCTCCTGACGGAGCGAGGACAACAGGCAGGGGCAAATGCGCCACGCCGCCAAGTGCCGACGGCAAACCAAAATGCTCGAAGAAGACATCAACAAGGCGACCTGCCCGATGTTAACCCGCACACAGCTGTGGTCAACGACTATACCGTTGACCCGGCCCAACAGCGACACAGGGGCATAAACTCTCAAGCCTCCGCGGCCGAAGATATCGTGGCCCAGGGGCGAATGATCGAAAAGATCGTGGACGACCGCTTCGCTCAACGAGACGAGGGGACCGCCACTGTAGATCTATACAGTGTGCCATATCCCTGTTGGACCTTAAAAATGTTACAGACAACATCCTGGGTGCTTTCCTTCAAGGATAACCAACAACTCTTCAGGCCACGTTAAGTTTCCAAACAAGTCGGAAGAAATTAATGACTTGTACTAAACATTGAAGTACAGATATGGCTTGGAAGAAAAATCCAGCAGTATGAGGTCTATAAAGACCAAGTGACAAATACAAATACAGACACAGCACGGAACAAGTCCGGCAGCACAAGGTCCATAAAGACCAATTGTGAGATACAGATACATGGAAAAATCCACAATACGAGTCCATAAAGACCGAGCATGAAGCACAAGTACAAGTACAGCCCAAGAACAAGCCGGCGACAGAAGCTCCGAAGATGCAAATGCAACTCTTCACCGAGCGAAACTCCAAGCAAGGGAGCGGGACTTCAGCAAACCAGTCCCCCTAAATGAGCCCTGTTGAACCCGGAAAATATCGGGACTTAAACAAACCCCGGGCGACAAATACGCCCTGGGGCAACCAGGGATGAGCTCCCGATCCCCCGCTCGGACATCGGGAAGATGAACCCGAGTGCTCGCATCAATCCGGAGTGGCCCGGAAGCGAGGTGCCCGAGAAGCTCGTCGACGGCGAAGAATGCGTACTCCGGATGCCAGAAACTCCGTGTCCGGATCAACGTTCGAAGCCGCGCCTGAAGCCGAAGGATCCGGAAAGGTCAAATGCACGTGCCCTCCGAAAACGGGGACAAACGCACGTGAGACGGCCGGAGAAGCACAAGCGGCGCACGCGTGCACGTGCGCGGCACGGCCGTCGACCAACGAACAACGCACGGGAGGCCCACAGAGCTCTCTCCCGCGGAAACCGGAGGAAATGGCCGATGGAGTGGAGGCCCACCCCATTTATAGGGGGGGCCAGGCGGTGGCACCCCCGCCGGTTAGGCGGGGTGCGCACCCCCGCCGGTTCGGCAGGGGCGCACCCCCGCCGGGCCGGGCGGGGGCCGCACCCCCGCCGGTTAGGCGGGCGCGGGCCCCCCGCCGGTTCGGCAGGGGGCGCACCCCCGCCGGGCCGGGCGGGGGCCGCACCCCCGCCGGTTAGGCGGGGTGCGGGCCCCCCGCCGGTTCGGCAGGGGGTGCACCCCCGCCGGGCCGGGCGGGGGCTGCACCCCCGCCGGTTCGGCGGGGTGCACCCCCGCCGGTTCGGCGGGGTGCACCCCCGCCGGTTCAAGCGGGGGGCCGCACCCCCGCCGTCCAGCGGGGTGCACCCCCGCCAGTCCGGGCGCACCCCCCGCCGGTCCAGCGCACCCCCGCCGTTCGCGTGCGCACCCCCGCCAGTCCGGGCACCACACCCCCGCCGGTTCGCGTGCGCACCCCCGCCGGTCCGCGGTGCCTCGGCGCCCGCCGCCACCTCGACGCTCGAGCCGGGAGGCACCCCCGCCGGGAGCACCCCCCGCCGGTTCGACCCTTCGAGCCCCTATAAATAGGGGGGTGCTCCCCCATTCGATTGCATGCCATTCGGCCCCTACCGCATGCCATTCGGCCCCTACCGCATGCCATTCGGCCTAAACTGCCCACCCAGACGCCCTCCAGCCCAAGGACGCCTCCCGTGCGCGAGCTTACATAGGCGCACGTGTCGACACCGTTGTACTCTGTCTTCGTGGTCGAGCTGCGCTTGCCCGTGCAGAGACGCTACAGGTGGTTACGAAATCCTTGTTGGCATGTACTTAAGTCCTCCGGCGTCATAAAACGACGCACGTTGAGGCATATCTTAAGTCTCCGGCGTCATAAAACGACGCACGTCGAGGCATGTACTTAAGTCCTCCGCGTCATAAAACGACGCACGTTGAGGCATATCTTAAGTCCTCCGGCGTCATAAAACGACGCACGTCGAGGCATGTACTTAAGTCCTCCGGCGTCATAAAACGACGCACGTCGAGGCATGTACTTAAGTCCTCCGGCGTCATAAAACGACGCACGTCGAGGCATGTACTTAAGTCCTCCGGCGTCATAAAACGACGCACGTCGAGGCATATATTTAAGTCCTCCGGTGTCGTAAAAGGGCACACGTTGAGGCATGTTAACCTATGGAGGCACAAACACCCCACTGGTAACACATATGTACCCACTATCGTGTAAACGTCCGACGGAGGCACATACACCCTGTCGTCGACGTCCATGTACTTGGCTTGTTATATACACGCCCAGTGGAGGTACAAAACCCCACTAAAGGCGTACATGTAAATGTAAACGTCATGTCATAAATATAAATGACATGAGCATGCTTGAATAAAATTGTGGAAATTCATTTGTCATCTGCCTTTTCTTCTTTAAATTTCGGCATACGGTCTTTTAACAAACATTACGCATTCGAAGGTATTCGAGTGTTATACTCGATGTAAATGAAACATCGACTTCGGTCGGTGGGGAACGGTCCAGTACACGACCACTCCAATCGCCCTGAACGCGAGCGCACGCGGAAAATAAATTCGAGGGTATCAGGGTTCGCACCCAATACTCCTCATAAAATAATCTTTGTCTGTTTCTCGCAAACAGTCTGGCACGCCCACGCAAAGATCCATCTCGAAGATAAAAGAGATGGATCGAAAGAAAGAAAATTCCGCGTTCCAACAATCTGGCACGCCCGGTGGGACTGTTCCTGCCTTCCATGCATATGTAAAAAGACCGTATGCCGATATAGAAATAAAAGATGACTAATTTCCACATCACAGGTACAAGGAGCGAAAGCCGGCGACAGAAGCCCGTCTCCACCTGCAACTCAAGCTTGCTCGATGGCCGCCGTCACCTACGGTCCGCAAGTCATCGCATGCCACGCCAAATGTGGCTACCTCGCCGTCCCGCTCGTGTTCGGCGACTTTCCTGCAGTGGTGGGATCCCCCTACTTCCTAGGGGTGGTCCCCGCCGTCCAAGCTACCCCGAAGGCGGCGCCTGAAGCTACTGCAACCAGGGGCACCAAACCCCGTTCAAGCCAAGGCCGAGTCTTCTCGGTTAACACCATCTCTTGCGTCGCAGTCCCTAGAAAACGGGGGCAGCGCCAGGGACGCAGGGGCAGCAAGCCCCACGCAGTCGTCTCCAACTCCGGCAAAACCGTGCTAGTTGGTGACATCCGCGTCAGGCTCGATGGAGGCGAGCCGATATTGCCCCGGGACAGAAGCGTCCCTACGGTGGCAACCTCCAACAAATACGCTCCCCTCCAGGGGATGCGTCAAGAAGATCGGGACTCCTCAAAAGGAGCCCAACAGGGGCAGGCATCAAGCTCGGCGCCCCAACCGCCTCGCAAAATGAGGCAAATGTGGGTGACCAAGCAGGAAGCCCGCCACATCAAACAAGCCAGAGCGGACCAACCCGCCGATGGCTCCAAGAAGGCGACGGTACTTGGGCGAGAAAAAGCCCAAGAAGCCGAACCTCCTCGTCCCCGCGGACACAAACGCAGGGGCATTTATAGGAAGCCCAACTTCGTCCCCGCCCAAGCGGAAACTGCTGAAGAGGGAGACGCGAGTCAAGCCGGAGCTTCCACACCTCGAGTCTCGGTCTTCGAAAGACTGAGCGCCTCAGTCTTTTCCAGGCTGGGAGCAGTAATCCGTCCAAGCACTCAGAAGCCCAAGAAGCGGAGAGTGCAGCGGACGCCTGAAGAAGGTGGAGGCATGAAGATCTTCACCTGCTACGCTTCTGGAAGGGAAGCACCTGGGCCATCCGGCATCCCTGCGGGAGCGCTCAGGATAAATGAGTCCGGACAGGACGAGGAAGCTGTCCTCCGGTACACCCGGAGTGCTGCCAGGAGACTTCTCCAAGGGCAGCAAGGCACTCAGGCTGAGCCCTCGAACCTGGGACAACTTCTCGAGCCTCCACTCGATCGCGATCAAAGGCCCCTTCCGGGTCAGGTCCAACTGGACCCCGAAGGAGGGGAGGAAGACGAAGTCGCCAGCCTCCGCCTCGGAGATCAGCAACTGCCGGCTGACGGGAGCAAACTGAAGTGTTCCTCATGCCGCCAACCAGAGCTGCCTTCCAAGCGATGACGGACGACGCCAAGTATGATTTCATACAGCGTTGGCAGGCTGAAATGGCCGCTCTCCTGGCCGAGCGAGGACAACAGGCGGGGGCAAATGCGCCACGCCGCCTAGTGCCGACGGCAAACCAAAATGCTCGGACAAGACATCAACAAGGCGACCTGCCCGATGTCAACACACGCATAGCCGCGGTCAACGACTATACTGTCGATCCGGTCCAACAGCCACGCAGGGGCATAAATTCCCAAGCCTCCGCGGCTGAAGATATCGTCGCCCAGCGACGAATGATTGAGAAGATCGTGGACGACCGCTTCGCTCAGCGAGGCGAGGGAACTGCCACTGTGGATCTCTACAGTGTGCCGTATCCCGTCCACCATCAATTCAAAAGCTGCCACCGGACTTCCCTAAGGCGCCAAAGTTGCAGAAGTTTGATGGACAAGGCTCACCAAATGAGCACCTGGCCTACTATATAACGGCCATGGGAGAGTTGGCATTCGATGAATCCTACCTCCTCCGCTACTTCGCAACATCCCTGACAGGCACCGCCTTCCAGTGGTACTCCAGGTTGAGGCCCAACTCCATTGTCGATTGGGCCGACCTCCAAAAGAAATTTATCGACCGCTTCCAGACGGCCGAGAGAAAGGTGTCGCTCGCAGAGCTGTGTTCCCTCCGGCAAAGAAAAGGAGAAACGGCACTCGACTTCATCAAGCGGTGGCGTGACTTCAGCATGAGGTGCGACAACCCCCCGACACAAGAAGATGCCATAACCATCTGTCGACGGGGCCTGGCGGCGCAAATAAGCGAAAAGCTGCTGGGAACAAACATCAAGGGTTTCGACCAGCTCAACGCGGTCGTGGCGGAGATCGAAATGTTCTTCGCCGACAACCCGATGCAAGCTCCCCCAAAAATTAAGCCGGGCAAGGAGCGCGCTGTGGGCAGAGAAGCCAATGCTGTGGACTTCGCCCCGCAAAGCAAGGGGAAGAAGGTCATGACCTCCGGCGCTCCAAGCAAGAAGGTGGAAGAAAAGCCGCCTCCAACTTCGCTGCCACAGCGTATGAGCACGCCGTATTCCTTCAAAAGGGACCATACGAAGATGCTCTTCAAGCTGTGCATGAAGAATGACTTGCTCAAGCTTCCGGCCTTGAGGAGACCAAGTGAAGCGGATAGGGTGGATGAACCAAATTACTGTCTCTACCACCGCATGCTGGGGCACTCCGTCGAGGACTGCTATGTCTTCAAGAACGAAGTACAGAAGCTGATCCAGAGTCGCCTCATCACCATGCATGAACATCTGGTCGATCCCCCACAGCCCCATGCTTGGGACCAATCGAGGCAGTCGGCCAATGTCATCCATGTCAATGCGCCGCCTCCCGAGCCAGAGGACCCCGAGGCAAATCCTTGGGACGCTCATTCCACCAACGGATGGGAGGGGGATCACCCCTCAGCCTCGGAGCACAGGACATGGTCCGAGACAGTGCAAAACCTGGAAAGACAGGTCCAGTCGCTGCGGCACGGTCAGCGCCAGACGTTGATGTACCTAAGGACCATGCAAGAGAGCCTGACAACCCTCCAGCAAGGACTCCAAGGGCCCGTGGGCACACCTGCGCCCCGGACGCGCCCTCCCTGTGGGGGGTGGATCTCGGAGGAGTCTTCGAATCCGTCTGATGACGAAATCGCCGGGAGATTGTACTCCTTCCCGCGACATCGGACGCTGGCACTCTACCGCACCTGCTTGCGAGCAGGACTATTGGGCTGCCAGCCGCCAACAAGCGTCCCGCCAAACTACTGCATATACCATCAAGATGCAGGGCACGCTTTAGAGGACTGCCACGTCTTCAAAGACAAGGTTGAAGCATGGGTCAACCAAGGGATTATTGACTTGGGCAACTCCCGGGTCAACCCGCCGCAGCCTCACATTCGCGAATGGACGGACCATTCAGCTGACGTTGTCACGCATACAGTCAACGTCATCGACCCGCCGGAAATTTATACACCGGTGGCCTTCACCTTTCCGGACCCGGATATGGTAGAAGGCGGCTCATCCGGCGAAGCCCCTACCTGGTGGTGCCCGGGAGGGAGAGTTCCCCGTCACAGCCGCTTGGCGACCGGAAACGTTGGGGAAATCTTCGAAAAGCTCCTACAACGAGGTGTCGTGATGGCTCATACACCGCCGCCGACGTACACTGAAAGGGAGTTGAACCACCCCATGTACTGTCGGTACCACGCCTTGCTGCTGCACCCTACAGACAGGTGCCCCGATGTCCGGGGTTGGGTCGAGTCCCTTATCCAAAAGGGGAAAATCGACCCGGAAGGCAATTCCATGGTCCTGATGAGAGCCAGGGAAGCAGCCCAGCGGGAATTTGAAGAAAGCGACTATATGCGCTTCAAGAACCTCCGAGCCCCCGAAGCTGATGAACAAGGGTGGCTCGTACCGCCGATGTCGTCCATAGCTGACGCTGAAGGCGCGAGCTTGGGGCAGCAATTCAGGAACATATCCCTGAAAGAGCAGCCCATCTTAAGATGCAATCGAGAGGACCCGGATATGACAGAAGGCGGCTCATCTGACGAGGCCCCTGCCCTATGGTATCCCGGGTGGCGAGTCTCCCCGAATCTCTTTGCGACCGCAAAGACCGGGGAGATCTTCGAAAGACTCTTGCAGCAAGGCTGTGTAAAGGCGCACAGGCCGCCACCAACATACACGGAGAGGGAGTTAAACCACCCCATGTATTGCAAATACCATGCCATGCTGCTGCATCCTACGGACATGTGTCCGATTGTCCGAGACTGGGTCAAGTCCCTCATCCAAGAAGGGAAGATCGACTCAGAAGGTAATCCGACAGTCCGAGCCGAGGTCAGGGAAGAAGCCCAGCAACAACTTCCTCGGCGAAAGAAGGGGTCTCGACACCAAGTCTCCCCTCCCCCTGAGCAAGCTCCGGGAAATAAGAGCAAGGGGCAGTGCTTCGAGAACTCGCCTCCGCGAATACTCAAGCGCCAAGAAAAGACTGCAGGGGCAAGAAGCCGGTGACAGAGCCAGCCGCCCCGGAACCGAGCCCCTATTGGGCCGAGTTCCAACAACTGCCGCCCGAGGTAGTCGAGCAGGCAATTGACTCCACTTTCCAGCATCAACAAGATGAAGCTGGATGGACGACGGTGGCGTCCAGAATGCGCACTCTGTCAATGTTCCCTAAGAGGGGAAGGTCGCACGGTCGTCTTGGCCGGGAGACTACCCCTCAAGCGACAGAGCAAGCCAAGCCGCTGACGCCGCTCGAAATGGCGCGCGCAGTGCAACAAGAAAAGAACCGGCGCAAGAACATGAAGAGGCGCCTAAAGAAGCAAGCTGAGCGAGAGGAGGCCGCGGCAGCCCCAGCAAAGCTCACTCCACTCCAGAAGCTGCAAAAGCTCATTGACGATCTGGAGGAGTATATTCCCTCCAAACCCACTTGGGGAGTCCCTCTGGACATATACATCCCGTGGGAAGAGATGGAGCGCAAAACAAGGCTTAAAAGCTGGCTCCATCAAATGCTGCAAAGGGCTCAAGAAGGCGAGAAGCTGCCTCTGCCCGAAGAACTGGCCATCTTCTATAAGGAAGATGAAATCACCATCGAGAAGCTGGAAGAAATGCTGAAAGACTTCTCGTGCAACATGGTGTCGATACCGCCGCCAGCAAGCTTGCAATCACCGGCCGTTACGCCCCTTGTGGCAACATATCGGCGCCGCAACCGAGGCAAAGGAAAGGGCCGTGGACGAGGAAAGAAATCCTCCCCGTCCCCCAGCAAGAAAACTAACTCGCCCGACCTCGGCAAGACTATTGTCTTCCGAGGAGAAGAACCTCAGCCCGCCCCGGAAATAGAGGTGCGGGCGAACTCCTTCATCTTCGACCCATCTGACGAGGAAGAAGAAGAGCAGCGGGACATCGCTAGTGGGCTCTCCGATCGGAGGGCCGCCCAGCCAGTCCCCTTCGTCCTGTCCGACGACGAAGAGCATGGGGGATGGGCGATCCCCAGCAAGCTTTTCAACCGGAAAACTCCTGTCTCGGCCGTCCGGCCCACTCCGTCCGGAAGCGGCAAAGAAGAAACCGCCGCCCCGGAGGAGGATGGCCTAGGCTCGTTGTTCGAAGAAAAGCCGGACGAACAGCCAGTGGCAAGACGGGTCAACCAATTCGGGCAACCGATAAAGGCCCTGGAGGATACTGTCCCACCATTGGATCAAACCCGTGCCCGGGCTGACCGCAAAATCATACAGCATATGAAGCGGTTCCCAACCAACATCACCATATGGGATGCCATTGCCTGGAGCAAAGAGTTGAGAACGGCGCTCGTCAAAATCTTGCAAGAGCCCGAGGTCTACGAAGCTGACGTGACCGAACTCCAGGCGCAAGCCCTAGAAGCACTGGTGGCGGAGGTGACCTTCTCCGACAAGGACATGCTGTTGCCGACGCTATACCACAACCGCCCGTTGTATATGCAAGGAAAGTCAACGGGCATGAGCTCAACCGGATCCTGGTTGACCCCGGGGCGTCGATCAACATCATGCCCCTGAAGACTTTCAAGTCTTTATATCTCACGCCCTACTTGCAGAGGGTAAATGACATCCGAATCGCTGGATTCAACCAGAATTCTGAGAACGCCTTGGGAAAGGTGGAAGTACAGCTGGCCATGGACGGCCTCACTACTAAGGTCGTGTTTTACATCATCAATGCAAACACGTCCTACAAAGCCCTCCTGGGAAGACCCTGGCTCCATGAAAATCGGGTCGTCCCCTCGACTCTCCACCAATGTATAAAATACATCAAAGAAGGAGAGCAGCATACGGTCTTTGCCGACCGGCCCCGTTCCGCCCAAATGAATGCAACCTGGCGGACGCTCAGCTGTACTTCGGTGAGCCTCTCGGCAAGCCAACCACCGCGTCAAAAGGCAAGGAAAAACAAAATGCCGACGCAAACCAAGCAAGCCAAGATCGGGACGAGGAAGAGCTCTTTACGGTCAACAAAGACCTCCTTGAAGCTCACCGGCTCAGCCGCCTCGCCGAATCCACCACGCCCGGGCCAAGTTGCCCAGAAAGGCGTGAAATCAACTATGAAGCAAACGCCATCGGCGAGATCATCAACCGAAGCATCTCCTTGCCGCCGGCGTACATGCAGCTGCCCTTCCATAGGGAGGAGCAATGGGTGGAACGACTAAAGACATTCGTTGTCACCCATTACAGAACCGACAGTCTCGAAGAAGGCGAGACGCCGAAGCCGATCCTCTTCTACAAAGGAGACCCGCTTCCTTATGGGCCCCTCGAAGACGACTTCGGCTGGAGCCAAGCGACTCAAGTCGCCCCAGAGCCCGTTCAAGAAATGGACGACATGCCCGAGCACATCAAGAAATTGTGCCAAAGGCAAAAGATTGCACAAATGCAAGACCCCTCGCGACGGGAGTACTTCCATCAGCTGTGGTACCCGAAGCAACTCCGAGGGCAACCTCCCTTTTGTGCAAAAGACACTCGGGGGTTGGGCTATGGTCGGGAGGCGCAATGCGAGGCCTACCATACGGTCAACACCGTTGGGCTCGCGCCCTCACCTGACCAGTGCCCTCCCGGGGGGCAATCTCCTACCCCCGCTACAAAGCCGCAGCAGGGGAGGCCGCCCTCGTCCCACCAAATGGGACGTCGTGCCAAGAAGCACCTCAAAGCGAAGGAAGTCATTTCTGGCCGATCACAGAAGAAGGCTTCAGATATTATGACGTCCACGTTGCTGACTCCGATGAAGAAAAGGATTTCATCGACCTGCAGCCAGCACCCCGTGAACTCGAAGACGGCGGACAAGCTACGGTCGACGAACTGGTCGAACTCGACCTCGGGGAACCAAAGAACCTCGACCAATCTTCGTCAGCGCTCTCCTGAACGAGGAAGAAAGACAGTCATACCGGCATCTCTTGCTGGAATTCAAAGACTGTTTCGCGTGGACATACAAAGAAATGCCAGGCCTGGACCCCTCCGTGGCTGAGCATGAGTTGTCCATACTCCCCGCAGCGAAGCCGGTCAAGCAGGCCCAACGGCGTATGCGCCACGAGCTGGAGCTGAAAGTAAATGCCGAGGTGGACAGACTTCTTCAAGTCGACTTCACCGAGCCATGCATCTATCCAACGTGGCTAGCCAACATAGTGCCGGTCAAGAAAAAGAACGGCGAAGTCCGAATCTGTATCGACTACAGGGACTTGAACAAAGCTTGCCCGAAGGATGACTTCCCGGTCCCGATCACCGAAACTATGATCGACATGACCACAGGGCACGAAGCGCTATCCTTCATGGACGGGTCGTCAGGCTACAATCAAATCCGTATGGCTCCCAAAGATAAGGGTCATACCGCCTTCAGGTCCCCCAAAGGGATCTACAACTATAAAAGAATGCCCTTCGGCCTGAAGAACGCCGGAGCCACCTATCAACGAGCCATGACCAAGATCTTCGGAGAAATGCTCCATGACTCGGTCGAGTGCTACGTTGATGATCTGGTCGTCAAGACCAAAAGGCGGGAAGATCACCTAGGCGACTTACGCCAGGTCTTCGAAAGGCTTCGCCAACATCAACTGAAGATGAACCCGATGAAGTGCGCCTTCGGCGTATCGAGCGGCAAATTCCTCGGCTTCGTTGTCAAATACCGCGGGATAGAAATTGATCCCGTCAAAATCAAGGCTATCAGAGAGCTGCCGCCGCCGAAAACCTTAACGGAGCTGAAATCTCTCCAAGGAAGGCTGGCCTACATAAGGCGGTTCATCTCCAACCTTGCGGGCAGGTGCGCCCCCTTCAGCAAATTGATGAAGAAAGGAGCCCCATTCATATGGGACCAAGAGTGCCAAGATACTTTTGAAGAAATCAAAGAGTATCTCCTTACTCCCCCTGTCTTGGGAGCCCCGGTGAAAGATAAGCCGCTCATCCTCTACATCGCGGCCATGGAAACGTCGCTGGGAGCGCTCCTGGCGCAAACAAATGAGGAAGGCAAGGAGCAACCGCTCTACTACCTCAGCAGGATGCTCGTGGGTCCGGAGCACCGATATCCCCCAGTGGAGAAAGTGTGCCTGGCATTGATATTTGCCGTCAAAAAATTACGGCACTATCTGCTAGCCCATCAAGTCAGCCTCATCTCGAGGATAGACCCACTAAAAGCACTCCTCACCCAACCTGTGCTGTCCGGAAGGATGGGAAAATGGGCTCTTCTCCTCATGGAGTTCGATATCACCTTCGTCCCGAGGAAAGCAATCAAAGGGCAAGGTATGGCGGATTTCCTGGCGGCGCATCCGCTCCCAGCAGGCTCTCCCCTCGAGTTCAAGCTTCCGGAGGAGGAAACACTCTCATCCCCCCACGGGGAGGGGACCCAACAAAAAGAAGTCCCCATTCAAGAAAGTGGGAATACTCTCGCCATAGAGTTACCACATTGGGAACTCTACTTTGATGGCGCTTCCCGGGTGCTCAAGCAAACTGACGGCACCACCACTTATACCTCCGGAGCGGGCATTGTCCTGGTGACTCCACAAGGGGGAATACTGCACAACTCATGTGCCCTCATGAAGCCATTGACCAACAATCAAGCAGAATATGAAGCGCTGATCGTGGGACTTCAACTGGCTGCCGAAATGGGCATCAAGTGCATAAAAGTCTACGGAGACTCACAGTTGGTCATCCGTCAAGTGCTGGGAGATTACGAAGTTCGGAAAAAGGAACTGATCCCCTATCATGCCAAAGTAATGAAGCTCCGCGAGAGATTCTGCTTGTTCGAAATCGGACATGTCCCTAGAGGGCAAAACTCTCAGGCGGATGCGCTAGCCAAACTGGCGTCCGCCCTAAAGCTTCCTCCCGAAGGGGAGTTGGGGATAACTGTCCGACATAGGAGGCTGATGCCCAGCGTTCTCGAGGACGACTCCGACCCAGAAAATGCAGAGGTCAACGCCCTCGAAGAAGAAGCCAGCCAAGAAGAAGACTGGCGCCAGCCGATCATTCAAATAAAGAACGGTTGGCTGCCTTCAGATCGGGCCGAACGAGTCCGACTGCTGCGGCGGGCCGCGTCGTATCAAATGATCGGGGACCAACTATATCGGCTTGTCCATGAAAAAGACAAGTCTGTCCTCCTCCGATGTCTCTCCCCTAAAGAAGCCAAAGTCATCATGCACGAAGTCCACTCTGGACTGTGCGGAGCTCATCAAGCGGGAGACAAGATGAAAATCAACATCAAGCTAAAAGGCTTCTTCTGGCCGACTATGTACGCAGATTGCGTCCAGTACGCTCGTGCATGTCATCAATGCCAGGTCTTCAGTTCGGTGCCAAGAAAGCCGCCGAGCGAATTACATCCAACCGCCCCCACATGGCCCTTCGCCGAATGGGGAATGGATGTCGTGGGACCATTCCCACCGTCCTCTGGCGGCCACAAGTTTATCCTGGCAGCCACCGACTATTTCTCCCGATGGGCAGAAGCAATCCCTCTCCGGGAGGTGACCGGGGTAGCCGTTGCAAAATTTGTCAAGCAACACCTGATTTACAGGTTCGGCACCCCTCATCGGATCGTATCAGATAACGGTACGCCCTTCAGAAACAAAACGATATATGCGTTGGCGGCCAAATTCCAAATAGACTGGAGGACGTCAACGGTATACAACCCTCAAGCCAATGGTCTGGCGGAAGCCTTCAACAAGACCCTTTGCAAACTGCTTGCCAAGATAGTCGGCAACCGCAAACGCGATTGGGGGGAGAAAATACACGAAGCTCTCTGGGCATACCGAACGGTCTACAAGACCCCTACGGGGTGCTCTCCTTTCTCTTTGGTGTACGGAGCTGAAGCCATGCTCCCCATCGAAATTGAAATGTCGTCCTACAGGGTAGCCGTCTATACCGGTCTCCAACCCGAGGAGCGACAAGAAATTGAAAGAAGGTTGGAGGAATTGTCCGACCTAGAGGGCCGAAGGTTGGAAGCATACAAACATCTCCAATCCTATCAAGCCCGCATGACCCGAGCTTACGACAAGCTAGTCAGGCCTCGTGTCTTCAAGAAAGGTGACCTCGTCATGGTCAAGCAAAGAGAAGTCATGGCAGGCAAATCAAGTGGCAAACTCCAGCCAAACTGGCGCGGACCGTACGTGGTCACCGGAGTGTATGAAGGCGGAGGATACACGCTGGCAACACACGCCGGCGATCGCCCCTTTCCACCACTAAATGGCAAGCATTTGAAAATGTACTTTGCCCCTGAGCATGAATTCCTAGGGCAACAGCCCTCTGAAACCCTTAGCCAATAAACCCCCAGAAGGTCGGCTAAAACTCCTTCTTGGTCAGCAAACCGTCCAGGTCGACCAAGTCAAACTCCTTAGCCAATAAACCCCCAGAAGGTCGGCTAAAACTCCTCCTTGGTCAGCAAACCTTCCAGGTCGACCAAGTCAAACTCCTTAGCCAATAAACCCCCAGAAGGTCGGCTAAAACTCCTCCTTGGTCAGCAAACCGTCCAGGTCGACCAAGTCAAACCCTTTAGCCAATAAACCCCCAGAAGGTCGGCTAAAACTCCTCCTTGGTCAGCAAACCGTCCAGGTCGACCAAGTCAAACTCCTTAGCCAATAAACCCCCAGAAGGTCGGCTAAAACTCCTCCTTGGTCAGCAAACCGTCCAGGTCGACCAAGTCAAACTCCTTAGCCAATAAACCCCCAGAAGGTCGGCTAAAACTCCTCCTTGGTTAGCAAACCGTCCAGGTCAACCAAGTCAACCCTTTAGCCAATAAACCCCCAAAAGGTCGGCTAAGCAATGCCCCCTCAGCCAGTAAACCTCCTTGGTAGGCTGCGCCGTCTTAGGCCCACTAATCATAATGGTGGGCTAAAGCCAAACGGTGAATCCCCTAGTCGAGGTTTCGCAACCTTGCTTCGGACTCCAAAAAAAAAAAAAAAAAAAGAAGAAGAAAAGAAAAAGGGACTAAAAATAGAGATGTCCCGGCAGACTCGGCCACTCCCCAAAAGGGGTGTCCGAGGGTAAAAATGCCTAAAATCCAGCTGAGGTGAAAACCCGAAAGGGCGCCTCAGGCAAAAATGGATAACCCCTCAACGTGAAAACCCGAAGAGGGCGCGTTGGAAAAAGCTAGAGGGGGCTGGCTTCTGTGAAAACCCGAAAGGGCGCAGGAGTCAGTAATGTGAAAAAAAAAATCATCATCATCATCGAAATCAAATCATTACTCATCAAGGCATGTTTCGCGCGGCCAGTAAACAAAATGCTAGGCCGGGCCCCTATTCTCCTTGGTAGGTAAACCGAAATGGTAGATCAAGCCGTTTCCCCTTAGCCAACAAACCCCAAGAAGGTAGGCTATCCCTTTTTGACCAATAAACCTCCGTGGTCGGTCAAACCCTAAACCTTAGCCAGCAAACCCCAAGAAGGTAGGCTAACCCTAAACCTTAGCCAGCAAACCCCAAGAAGGTAGGCTATCCCTTTTGACCAACAAACCTCCGTGGTCGGTCAAACCAAACCCTTAGCCAGCAAACCCCAAGAAGGTAGGCTATCCCCTTAGCCAGCAAACCCCAAGAAGGTAGGCTATCCCTCTTTGACCAACAAACCTCCGCGGTCGGTCAAACCTAAAATCCTTAGCCAGCAAACCCCAAGAAGGTAGGCAAACCCAAAACCTTAGCCAGAAAACCCCAAGAAGGTAGGCTATCCCTCCTTGACCAACAAACCTCCGCGGTCGGTCAAACCTAGAAACCCTTAGCCAGCAAACCCCGAGAAGGTAGGCTAACCCTAAACCCTTAGCCAGCAAACCACAGTGGTAGGCTAAATCCAGAGGGCGGATCCCGCGATCAATTGCCCCGGGGTCCGGCCTTGGACCCATCAAAAAAAAAAAAGAGAGAAAGAGAAAAGGGACTAAAAATAGAGATGTCCCGGCAGACTTGATCATCCTCCAAAAAGGGATGTTCAAGGGCAAAAAGGCCTCAAACCCAGCTGAGGTGAAAACCCGAGAGGGCGCCTCAGGTAAAAATGGGCAACCCCTCGGTGTGAAAACCCGAAAGGGCGCACCGGAAAAAGCTAGAGGGGGCCATCCCCGGTGAAAACCCGAAAGGGCACTTGGGATGGTAATATGAAAAAAGAGATGAACAAAAAAAATCATCATCGTCATCAAGTCAAAGTTGGGTTGCCGGACAAAGCCTCGAGAAGGCCAGCCCCAGCACCCGAAATGTTGCAACAGATCTGGAGGAATGCCAGAAATGCAAACGTCCAAAAGACATCACTCACGCTCACCGGTCCGAGAAACTGAGTAAAGCGCAGGACAAGTCAAGCCAAGAAACACGGCGTCCAAAAGGAGGAGTCCCAAATAAAACCCTCAAAAGGCTACCTGAATACAGACGAAGGTTGCAACAGTGTCAAAGGAAAGGCATTGGCAGTAACCTAAAGTTTGTCATTCCTTGAATATAAGGTGCCCGAGACAAGCCCTCGGGGTAGCTGATGAAGTACATACATCGGCTAAAACCAAAAAGGGACGAGAGGAACTATGGAGTCCCCTCCCTCTCACGAAGAGGCATGGGGTCCTCCCCGGAGATCCGCCAGACTCGCCTGAAGGGCCAATAGCCTGGTCTGGGAATCCGCAAACTCCGCTCCAAGGCGGTCGCTGCTGCCTCGGCCTCCGCCGCCCCCTCGGTCAGCGCCTGGTAAGCGGCCTGACGATCGGCAAGGCGCTTCGAGGCCTCCTCAATCGCCCGCTGGAAGCCGACAATATCAGCATGGCATTGGGCGCAACCTGCTCTCAGGGTCTCGACGCGGCTGAGCACGCCCCCTCTCTGTGAGCGAAGAGCCTCAAATCTCTGCTTCTCTAGGGCCACCTCTGCTGAGAGCTCCTGGATCTTGAGGCGGGTCGCCTCCTGGCATCGCTGCTTCACCTCGTCCCAAACAGCGTCGACAGCAGCCATCCAGGGGTCTCGTGGGAAGCCCATCAAGTGATAAGCGCGGGTATTCCTGTGAAGGAACCCCCGCACCCTTTCAAGGCATGGGGGGCTACTCTCCTCCATGGCGGACCGCGCAAGCCCCATCAGGGTCTCCAGTACGCCGCCCTTGTCCGCCATCTGGATGCTTTGAGGCTCACTCGGCCAAAGAACGCCGTGGCTCGGAAAAGGGGCAAGCTCCACAGGCGATGCTGCGGCAAAAGGTGGCAGGAGCGCATCGCCACCGGCGGCTGCCAAAGGCAAATGAATGTCAGCACGGCGCAGTAATGGCAAGGCTACAACAAAGGAAGAGACAAGGGGGAGGGAAACACCTGTCGAAGACTCGCCGGGCTCCGAAAGAAGTGGAGCCGCCGCGACGCCGTGAGGGGCCCCCTCCGCCCCGGCCTGAGTCGCAGCCGAGGAAAAAACGGCCACTGAGGGACCCATCTCCATCATTTCCGCCACGATCTCGGCGCCTTCTGCAGAAAGAATGAACGCACGTGTCAAGCGGGACATTCCCCTTCGCCCTGGCAAAACCTAGGGTGAGCAATAAAAGGAAGTCCGCCCTTGGGCAAAAGTCCGTACCATCGTCTTCCCCAACTGTCCTCTCTAGAACTTCACTCTCCTCCCGCGGAGACCTGACGGGAAGCGCAGCCGGAGAGGCGATCGTCACTGCAAGAGGAAGACGAAGTCACTTATCACTTCCTCGAAAAAAAGAGGGGGGGGGAGAGAGAAGAGGAAGAGGTGCGAAGGCGATGCAGCAACTAAATGCAGAGACCGTGAGGTACTCACTGGCGCAATGCGAAGCCCGCGGCAAAGCTCCTCCCTCGAGTAGCCCCGGGGCAAAGTCCGAGAAACCGGGTAGCTCACCCCGGGGGCTGGAGACCAACAAGCGGTGAATCTCCTGAAGCGAGGGCGTCAACATAGTCCGATGTGAGGTGCCTCCGCCAGCGGACGCCTCCCCGGCACGTACCCTAAGGGGGTAGACGAAGCGGTCAGGTGATCAGGCCCATGGCCACAACAACGAGCCCAAAAAAAAAAAAGGGGAAGATGCAGAGGCGCGAATACATATGCACACGCGTATATATATGCGCACTTGCCGATCGCTCACCTGGCTCAGGCAGAGCCACCTGAGGGAGCCCCGTCATGTCTGGGGACGGCGTCCCATCAAATGTGGGGTTGTAGTTGTCCTCGGCGGGAGGGGTAGGGTCCTCGCGCGGGGTCGCCCCAGCCACCTCTTCGCTCTCCGGAGTTTGCAAAGCTGCAGAAGAACAACAGCAAATCAATGCCCTGATCGGGAGAAAAGGAAAGAGGGGACGAAAAGCTCCCCCGGCCGGCAAGACAAAAGGCCAGGCTCACCTCCTCCAACCGAAGCGGAAGGCTCGGGGATCCCCTCCTGAGCGCCTGGCTGCGAGGAGCCGGCTTCCCTGCTCGCACGTCGCTTCCGACTGCGTGAAGTGTCGGGCTTCGGCATTGACGCCGGAAGAATGAAGCTCTCTGTTCAAGCCAGAAACAAGGGAAGTCCCGTCAGCGAAAAAAAAAGAGAAAGAGAAAAGAAGAAGAAGAAAACGAACAGGTAACAACATACCACTCGGAGCCGGGGAAAAAGGTGGCGGGAGCACCACCTGGTCGAAAGGGACCTTCACAGCCTTGCCCGCCTCAACAATAGCATCCCAGAAATGCTGCAAGGTGGTCCCGTTCTCGATCCAACTGATAAACTCCCTTGGGCCGACGCGGGCAACTGAATGGCAGAGATGTCGCTCCCAAGCTCCAGACACGTCATGAGGGATAAGGGCAGAAAGCACCGTGTCCACTTGGTACCCACAGTCCAGCAGGAAGTGGCGCCACCAAAAGTAGACAAGAGGCGGCTCTCCGCTGTCCCGAGAAGTCGCCGGACCGCCCTCGGGGCGCGCTAGGGGCTCTAAAGCCTCTGCGCGGGCTCTGCGCTCCGCTGGATCGGGACCTGCGCCCTCGCTCGACGGCGGCCCACAATTGATACTTTCCCCACAAGCGCTGGGAACTCCCGCTGGAGGAACTTCGACGTGATCGAAGAGATGGAGGCGCCCGCTCGAGACAAGTAAGCGCCCTCCGCCGCCTTCACCGCGTCGGTGTGTTCCCGGAACGTCTTATTATGCCGGGTCCACCACCGGGCGTACAATATGTCTACGCGACCGTCCCGCCGCTGCTCGGGGATGAAGAACTCCTGAGACGGGTCGCGTCTGATAAAAAAGCACCACCAGCTCGAAGCCACAAGGTGCCGATCCAAGCCCCTGTATGTCCTGTCGGGAAGCGAAAAATCGGCATTGGGAGGTACAGCCTGGTCATACCCAAAGTTGCGTGCGAAGCGATGCGGGAAGTACGGCTCCATGAACAGGGACCCCCCTTTGCGGAAGAGCAGAACGCTGGGGCGAATGCACCAAAGCCACTCCTTGCGGAAAGATGCGCTCGGTGCGGGACTGTGGGGGAGGCGGTAAACTTGCCCTCCCCTCCTCTCCTCAACAAAAGGGCGGAAATCTCGCGAGCAGCAGGCATAGTCAAGTCCCGACTGCCCCGCCGATGGCACAAAAGAAAGTCGTCGGCGCGCCTCGTCCAATTGTCGCTGGTGTGCCTGTTCCGGACGATTCCGGAACATGAAGAGGAGCGGCATGGAGGGATTCTCCAGGCTGACGTTGTGACACAGCTCGGGCAAGAGGAGACCGGCCCAGGCGCTCAAGTAGTGCGTCGGCAGGACGATGCTCCTATCACGAGGGGAAGGGCTCGCCGTCAAGTCCCCCAAGCCGTGGAAAATATTGGCCAGCGCCGCCGGGGCCAGGGCAAGCCGCACACCGCTAGCCAAGGAACAAGCCGGATAGATGACCTCCGGCCTGATGTTTCCCTCCTCCCCAAATGGGACAACGAAGGTACTCAACCAGTACACCAGGTATGCCGCCAGATAAGTCCGGTCTGGGAGCTGCCTCGGATTCCAGCCCCGACCCTGAGGCGCGTAGAGAAACCTTACGTTGTCCTCCAGGGTGACTGATAGCTGCAAATAGTCTGCCGGATCATAGCTCCCGCTGGCAAACTCCTTGTGGAAGCAGAAAGGCCCGTTGTAAAAGAAGCGGAGCCAAGCATCGCAGCTCACCCTCACTGTCCCTTTGGAAGCACTGGGACATTCATCTCTACCACACCGGGCCAGATCCCGCCAGACTTTCATCAAATAACGAAAGCTGTGGGGTAAAACATAGGAGCCCGAACCAGTGGACTGGTCCCGAAGGAGGTCATTCAAACACACCTCCTCATAAAACTGGCCAGAGATCGGGAGACCAGAAATTCTGTGCAAAGCCCAAAGGTCGAGGCATGCCTCCCCGTCCGCTACACAGAAGGTATTGAACCTCCGGTTGAATCTCTCCGCCAGGGCCTGCAGAAGCCCGGAATGACATGGGTAGCTGTAAAGAGCGGCGACCACAGCATGAAGAAGGTCGACCCGAGACAGCAACTGATGGTAATGATAAAGAACACCCATCAACCACTCTGTGGCGCCAAAGCGGAAGCGGTGAGACGAGATGACGGACCACCGATCATACCACCCGGCGGCCTCCTTGCTCATAATCCGGTCCAGGAAACAGGACCGGTCATAACCCTCCGACACGAACTCAGAACCGGAAGGTAGTGGGATATGCCCGGTGAAGGTAGGCCCGGTCTTGGGCAGCCCGTGTACTTCCCACAAACCCTGCGCAAGCATGAGCTCCCTGACCCGGTCAGCGGGTTCCTGGCCAAAAAGCCCCAGTTGGCTCGCCTCTGGAAAATGCGCCTGTGCGGTGTAGTCCATAGGGAAGCTGGGGTAGTGGAAGCCACAAGTCCCCATCATGCTGTCGCGGCCGACCAAAATAGCTCGCTCCAGCTGAGCTCGCTCGGATAGAAGAAGTCCGTCCGGGCCCTCCCAGTTGACCGGAACAAAACTCTGGATGAAGGGGAACAGATGCTCGTCCAGCGGAAAATGCCCGGGGTAGTCGCTGCCCCTCCGATAGCGGTACCCCCGCTCGGTCCGGTCCACCAGGCGCATGTCCACGACGCCCTCCAGTGGTGACGACTCCTCCAAAGGCCCGAAAGCACATACCTTGACGCCCTTGTCAAGTCGCTCCGGGTCGTCCTCCCTCACCGGGGAAAGGGTGAAATACGGCATCGGATCCCCCGTCCGCCGCACGTCATCCTCTGAACGACGCGACGCCCGGCTACTCTCCCCGCGATGCTTGGTGGAACGAGGCATCGTCAATCCTGCCAAATGAATTGCCCGAGCGTCAGGTGAAAGAACGTCGCAACAAGGCAGAAGGAGACAACTGCGAAAGAAAAAAATATGTCTCGAAGGCACCACGGGACACCCGCCGTCGTCTTCGTCTCCGACGGATGTCCCGTGGGGGGCATTTGTTGAACCCGGAAAATATCGGGACTTAAACAAACCCCGGGCGACAAATACGCCCTGGGGCAACCAGGGATGAGCTCCCGATCCCCCGCTCGGACATCGGGAAGATGAACCCGAGTGCTCGCATCAATCCGGAGTGGCCCGGAAGCGAGGTGCCCGAGAAGCTCGTCGACGGCGAAGAATGCGTACTCCGGATGCCAGAAACTCCGTGTCCGGATCAACGTTCGAAGCCGCGCCTGAAGCCGAAGGATCCGGAAAGGTCAAATGCACGTGCCCTCCGAAAACGGGGACAAACGCACGTGAGACGGCCGGAGAAGCACAAGCGGCGCACGCGTGCACGTGCGCGGCACGGCCGTCGACCAACGAACAACGCACGGGAGGCCCACAGAGCTCTCTCCCGCGGAAACCGGAGGAAATGGCCGATGGAGTGGAGGCCCACCCCATTTATAGGGGGGGCCAGGCGGTGGCACCCCCGCCGGTTAGGCGGGGTGCGCACCCCCGCCGGTTCGGCAGGGGGCGCACCCCCGCCGGGCCGGGCGGGGGCCGCACCCCCGCCGGTTAGGCGGGGCGCGGGCCCCCCGCCGGTTCGGCAGGGGGCGCACCCCCGCCGGGCGGGCGGGGGCCGCACCCCCGCCGGTTAGGCGGGGTGCGGGCCCCCGCCGGTTCGGCAGGGGGTGCACCCCGCCGGGCGGGGGGCACCCCCGCCGGGGCGGGGGGGCCGCGCCCCGCCGGTTCGGCAGGACGCCCCCCCGCCAGTCGCTGGGGCCCGCACCCCCGCCGGTTCGGCGGGGGGTGAAACCCCGCCGGTTCAAGAGCGGGGGCCGCACCACCGCCAGTCCAGGCGGGGTGTGACACCCCGCAGTCCGGCACACCCCTCCAGTCCAGAGCACCCCGCCGGTTCGCTCGGTTAGCACCCAGCCATGTCCGGGCACACCCCCGCCGGTTCGAGAATGTGCTCACACACGCCGGAGGTCCGCGGGGTTTGCCTCGGCGCCCGCGCCCAACTCGACGCTCTGAGCCGGGACGGGCACCCCGCCGGGGAGCACACCCCGCCGGTTCGACCTTTGAGCCCCTATAAATTGGGGGGTGCTCCCCATTCGAGGAACTGACATTAGGCCCCTACGATGCCATTCGGCCCCTACCGCATGCATTCGGCCTAACGTGCCCACCAGACGCTGTTGACACGGGAAGAATATCGCTTTGAATATCATTTGGTTTGGATGGCTCATTTCATTTTATCTGGTTCATGTATTCATTTCATTTGGGTATTCATTTATTTCACATGCTTTGATTTGTGTATTGTGATTTGCGGGGCGTGCCAGTCTGTCTAACAGACAGAAGAAAGAGTCCGCGCAATGCGGAGAAAGGATTTTGGGTGTCCATGGAACGGACGGTATGATGTCCGTGGAACGGACGGGGATGCCCGTGTGACGGGCGACTGGGTTGTCCATGAAATGGACGGGGATGCCCGTGTGACGGGCGACTAGGGTGCGCCGTTTTTATCTGAACTCCTTGAGTCCCGTATCTATACTCATCAGGTGATTGAGGTAGCATGTGCTGGACCTCTGTCTCCATCGACCGGAGTCGATGTTACATTTACATCGAGTTAAGACTTGGTGTTATTTAACACCAGTTTAACCCGAATACCATTCATAGCAAAAGGGATGAGAAAATACATTTTTTAGAAAATCCTGGTCATGATGTATCATTTTCTTTTGGTTATTTTTTTGAAATACTTTTGCTTTGAGTGTTTCATTTTGAAAAGACTGCCTTTTGTGGAGCTCGAGATATGACTTTTAAGAAGGGAACGGGTATATTTCCGTGAACCCATTTGGGGTCTCCCTCCTCTCCTTTTCTTTTTTGAGAAAGATGTTGTTTGAAGGTTTTATTTTGGAAAACGTGAGGATTATTATTGCAGACGGGCATATACCCGTTTATTTGATTCTGAACCTGAGGGAAGTCGTGATTAGAAGTAGCATTTAGAAGAGTTGCTACATCAAATCCCTTTTTCTTTTATGACATGATATTCTTTTACAACATCCTTCTTTTTAAAAGAAGTCCGAATTGAGGCAGAATTTCATTTCTCCTTGTTCATCGTTTCATTCATTCATCATTCATTCATTTTTTTTTTTTACTTGTATGAGTATGATTTTTGGAGAACGTATGCACATATCTCCATGGACGTTCTTGTCAATTTGAAGTTCCTTTCTGGAAACTGTCCATACGAACACAGTTCTTGTGAGTATGCATCATGCCGCTCTTTGGAGTAACTGAGCACAGTTCGGGTCCCATCACAGTTCGGGTCCTGTCACAGTTCGGGTCCTGTCACAGTTCGGGTCCTGTCATAGTTCGGGTCCTGTCCTCTTTTTCTTTGGATGTGTGTATATTATCACAATTTTCATAAATTTATTTTGGCAGAGTTTCCGCTTATGCGGAATGCCCTCACGGAGATATATTCATATGAACATGTACTTATATCCATGTGTCCTCAGAGAATCTTTGCCCGGAGGGATTTTGCCTTTAAGAAAGTATGTGTGTATAAACACAAATTTGCAGTTTATGCATATTTTCTCACCGGTATCTCCGTTTGAATGGAGTATCCGGTAAAAGGTACCATCTGCATATGCAGAATCCCTTTTGAGAGGTATACGCATATAATTGCGAATTTATGATTATATAAACATGCCCGTGGGCGGAGACTCTATTTGGGCAGAGTTTCCTCTTGGAAACACATGTATATGAATACAAAGTTTGTGATTATATTGATATGTTTTTAGAGGGAAAAACTCTGACATAGGCAGGGTTTCCTTCCAAGAAACATATGTGTATAGGCACAAATTTGAGTTTTATAAATATGTTCTTAGACGGAATCTCCACTTGGGCAGAGTTTCCTCTAGGAAACATGCATATAAAAATACAAATTTGTGAATATACAAACATGTTCTCGGGCAGAATCTCCACTTGGGTAGAATCTCCTCTAAGAAACATATAAATATACACACAGATTTGAACTTTATAGATATGTTCTTAGGCGGAATCTCCACTTGGGCAGAGTTTCCCCTAGGAAACATATATATAAAAATACGAATCTGTGAATATATGAATACGTTCTCGAGCAGAATCTCCACTTGGGCAGAGTCTCCTCTAAGAAACATATGCATATAGCACAAACACACCATCCCGGAGAGTTTAAAACTCGATGGGAGGTGGCATAAATAACAAAGGTATCTAAAATACCATATGTCCGAAACGGACGGTATTTAGAACCTATAGCCCGTGAGGGCCAGTGCCGCTATTGCGGACTTTTAGCCGATGAAGTTTGCCGATGCCGTACCTTGGCTCAAAAAGAAACGAGATTGAAAATGGATTTGGAAATTTCTATTTCCTTCAAGAAAGAGGAGGGCTAAAGAGCCAGGGGGCTTTTACATGGAGAATGGAGGATCCGGGAGAATAGAAGCCGGGAGCCGAGGGTTTCCAAACCGGGGTCCGAGGCGAGGAGCCGGAGAGCCTTTTTCATGGGGATGGGGGTGCCTTTTATAGGGGAAGGCCCCCCCTTACATTGCATGGGTGGGGGAGTTTAAACCGATGAGAGTTCCATCGGTTAGAGGGAAAATTCCCTCTAACCGATGAGACTCTCATCGGTTAAAGCTAACCGATGAGACTCTCATCGGTTAGAGAAAAAAAACTCTCTAACCGATGAGACTCCCATCGGTTAGAGGGTTAAAGACCCTCTAACCGATGGGGGTTCCATCGGTTAGGCCTTTTTTTTTATTTTTTCTGTTTTTCTTTTCTATTTTTTTTGTTTTTTCTGTTTTCTGTGTTTTTTTCGGTTTTCTTTATTTTTCTGTTTTCTGTTTTTTTTGTTTTTTTTTTTTTTTGAAAGGGGAACCCCTTAACCGATGGGGGTTCCATCGGTTTAGGGGGGAATCCCCCTAACCGATGGAACCTCCATCGGTTAGAGGGGAAAACTCCCCTAACCGATGGAGGTTCCATCGGTTTAGGGGGGAATCCCCCTAGCCGATGGAACATCCATCGGTTTAGGGGAGAATTCCCCTAAACCGATGGAGCTTCCATCGGTTAGAGGGGGATTCCCCTCTAACCGATGGAAGTACCATCGGTTAAGGGGGAAAACCCCCCTTAACCGATGGAGCTACCATCGGTTAGGGGGAAAAAACCCCCTAACCGATGGTATTCACATCGGTTTAGGGGAGGGGCTTAAAAAGTCTATAAATAGACCACCCTCCCCTTCATTTGAAGGGGTCTTGCCTTTGGAGAAGCCCGTGCCATTCCGTCGTGCCATTCCGTACATTTTGTCGGAAGTTCTGCCGTCCCGGACGGAGAATCAATTGCAAGTCTTTGGAGCCTTCGTGGCGGACTTGTTCTTGTACTTATCTTGGTCTTGTAGACCTTGTAATGCCGGAATTCTTCCGTGCCGTATTTTTATCCGGAGATTTATTCTCCTCGGCATCTCCCACTTGCTTGGGGTGCTTGACAATACTTGAGAGCTTGAATGCTCGGATCAAGTTATGACTTTAAGTAACCTTGGGGTCACCCTAATCATAACTGCTTTGACCTCTTAATCAAGCCGTTAAACCGGTTAGGTGGGATTTTAACCGGTTAGGTGTGGATCAACATTTTACCGGTAGTTGCCAACTCCCGGTTAAGTAGCCATCTTCTTTTCACAGGCTAGCTAACTGAGTAGTTGCCCACAGGTGAATGTCACCTACTTAACTTGTCGGACCACTATATAAGGGAGTATTGATGCTTCCCTTAACAAGCATCCAACACATCCATGACATTCATATTTGCTTTTTTTTTTGTTCCAACAAATGCCCCCCACGGGGTACGTGTCGGAGTTGGAGTGACGGCACGTAGCCCGTGCGAGCCTCATATAGCAGTCTTCTTCATATCCCGGGCTAGCCAATTTCCGACTTTGTTCTGTTGCCAGGTTAATGCCTTTATTCTTCCTCCTCTTCCTTTGGGGGGGAAAGAGATGACATATGTCCCATAGCACAACAGTCTGTCTTGTATCTTGGACTGTCCTTCCTTTGTTGATTTCTGATTTCTTCAATATTTCTCTGTTCTTATTTTCTCTTCCCCTTTCATGTATCTTTTTTCAGATTTTCAAAATGCCTCGGGGAGGAGGATATTTGAGCCGTGGTGACTACGCCCAGCGGACTCGGGACAAGGTGATCCTTCTTGATGATGTGATGCCGAGATTTGGAGCACCTCGTACTTCAAGCCGCAACTTGAATAGCGGAAATGATATTGTAGCAGAAGTAAATTCCGGCGGTCTTGCTATCAACGGCGGGGTGGATGTGTCCCGCATTAGCCGCCGGAATGGAGTTTATTATTACTCGCGGGAGGAGGACTACCCGGAGTATCTCCCATCAGATCCAGAGCTATTCACCTTTATTCAGAATTTTATCCCTTCACACATGACCGCAGGTGATCTTTTCTTGAGTGTAGAAAGGCGGTATTTAGAATCGGCCATTTTAAAGTCCCGGGATAGTCTTCTCGGTACCTGCGCCTTTTCATATCCCAGCTTCCCTTTGGGGTTTGCTGTTCAGCACCGACTCCCCCGGGCTGTTGATCTGGGTTCATTTAGTCATGATCTGGAGAGTTATACCCGGTCAAGGAAAATTTCTCCAGCAGTTTGGAACTTGATGAATCGTCACCAAGCGAGGCCGGAGACTAATGGCCTACAATTACTGCCTTGTAACACCAGGTATGTGTCTGGAGATTATGACAATCGGTGCTTACTGAACCGAATTGTCGATCTGACTAGTCCCAGTTGGTATGGGAACTGGTCAGTTTTATCTTCTCACATTTTTCACTTTGGTGCCACTGAATGGTTGATGGGGGTCCTCCACCATTACGGGGAGATCTTGAACTCAGCGGGTATTTATGAGGCCGTTGGGACGGCGTTGTATAATTACCCATGCCATACTGGGCTTCTTCAGGCATTAGTGGAGAGATTCAATCCCCGATGGAACACCTTTGGGACGGCTGAAGGTGAAACTTCCATTGATTTATGGAGCTTCCACCGGATCTCCGGGTTGCCAATATCTGGGTATTTTTATGAAGAAATTGTTCTGGATGATTTGCACACCTATCGCAGTAATGGCGCTGGTGAATATATTCTTCCATACAGCCTCCGCTTTCTGACAAAGGTATGGAGAGACTTGGTCCTAGTTGAGAGGACGGAGGATCCGGAGTCCACTGTGGCGAACCCCAGGGTAAGTCAGAATGCTTGGCTTCGTTATTTCTATAACGGGCCATTTTGCTTTTTTGACAACTTTGCGACGGAAGGCCGCCGCCTGGAGGAGTATAACCAGCTCAGTGTAGGGAAGCCCCATCATGGGAGATTCATCTTTGCCCCTGAGAACAAAGGGTGGAATCCTCGCCGGTTACCAGATCGCACCTATTTGGCTGCGTATCTAGTGTATTGGCTATCTTCCTTTGTTGTTCCTCATGGTGAGGAGGAGCAAATCCGGCCGGGTTTGATTTATCCCGCCTGTCTTTTGGCGGAAGGTATGAAGCTCGCCATAGCCCCTGCTGCCCTTGCCAATATCTTTCATGGGTTGGGCTCATTAAGTTCACATCTGAATCCCCGGGATAGGAAAACATTACTCCCTACTCATTACTTGAGCGCCTGGGCAGGCCTTTGCTGCCTGGGCTTTGTCAAACTGTTGATTTGCCCCGGCCGATGGCTCCTTTAATTTTACTATTTAGAAATAGACCCTGTGAAGATTTAATATCTCAGCTGACAGGAGCTCGCCATAGTTTGTCCTTTCTTCCAAACGGCGAGCAATTTCTCCTCCAATTTGGTGCTATATCCCGGGGAATCCGACCTTATAGTGTCCGCACATCTGGCGAGATCACCTACCATCTGCCTCATAGTGGGGGTTCTGGTGTGTTCTTGTATAAAGACTGGTTACTTTGCATCCGGCCAAGTGTACTGGTATGTCGCCGAGGATCCAGCCTTATATTGGAGCCTTATTATCCTTCAAGATTTGCCAGGAACTTTGGATATGACCAATCAGTTCCGCCAAATGCAGAATTTCCATTGGAAGTTCGCCTACACCGTGATCATTGTCTTCACATGAATGCGGCGAGTTGGTGGAACTATTTTTGCCGGGAAGAGGTGAATTCGGCATGTATTCTCCCGGCCCTTGAGGCAACTGGGCGTATAGATCTTTTCTACGCCCGATGGTGGTTTGACAGAAGCAAGATTTTCCGGCTTGCCCCCAGGAAATTGAAGCAATTTGAAGAGACTCGTTTAAAGGAAAAGGGTCTCCCTTTGGTCTTGATGAACTTGGAATTCCTCAAAGCCCACTTCAAAGGAATAATGCGCTCGTATCTCAAGCGCTATAATTCCAAGACGTCCAGAAAGGGGAAGCCTGATTCTGGTAAACAATATTATTATGGGGAGATGCTGCCTTTGGATCCCATTGAGCTTTTTGACAGGAAGGCCACAGACATTCATGGTGATCTTCCGGAGTATGATTGGTGGAGCCACCTATTACTTGATCTTGGGCATTCTGCCAATGTTGCCTTATCGACCAAGCTTCCGCCCGAGTGTATCAACGATCCGGGCTGGGTGCGCTGGGAGAAGCACCTTATAATCGCCATCGGCCATGCTGGGCCTCTGGAGTTTTTGTCTAATCTAGAAAATGCCAGGACACTTTATGATGTCCGAAGCCTTATGCAGAGAGTGGGAAAGATCTGCAAGGCTAAATTTCAGTGGCTGGTACCAGGTCCTCCACTTGGCTTAACAGGTACTTCTCAGCCTGCTTGAGTTCACCATTTTTTTATATTTCATCCTTCTTTTTGCAGGCATTTCTTTTCTGATTCTCCTTCCTCTTTTCTCATATATATTCTTACTGTTTTTTTTTTACCTTCAGATATTCCAGCTCCAGTATTTGGAGGTGGAAGGAATGATGAGGTTCGCTCCCTTCCTTCCCAGGAGGCAGGATTGACAAGGGTAAAGCGGTGGAAGAGACCTACTTGAGTGGTATGTCTTTCCCTTTTCTTTTCTTCTCTCATCATTATCATACATAACTCTTTTTAGTTCATCATTTTTTTTCCTTTTTTTTTTTTATCTCAGAGGATGAAATGAACGAAGAGGAGAGGACCCCTGCCCTTTCGGATGAGGAAGGCTTTTTATCGGAGGGGTCTCCCTCTATCCGTGAGGAGGAGTACGGGAGTACTTCACAGGCTGCCGTCGATCTTTCTCCGGAGAATGCTCATTATGAGATGCCATCTCATTTTGAGCTTTCCGGAGCCGCCACAGCAGGTGGGTATAACCCAGAGTTCACATTTTCTGAACTGGGAGTTTCGTCGGGGCAGTATTCTTCCGCGCCGACGGAGGTTTATATTCCTGTACCTGTCGAGGAGTCCACGGCTACAGCAGAGGTTCTCTTGGTGAATATTCCTTCTCGAACCACTGTGCATTTCCCTTTTTTTTTCTTCTATCATTTTTTCAGTATTCATATCTTCGTTTGTCCTGACTATTTTTTTTACAAGGACAAGAACTCTTCGAGCAGCTTTTCATGTCGGGTACAATAGACATGTATCCCACACTAGCTGCCGATCCCTTCTTTTCGCCTTGGGGTAATGCCGGAAATGCATACTTGGCCGAGCGAGCCCATTCTGCCTTCCAAGTGGATGGAGTAGGGGCTATGGCGGAGGATATCAGGAGGCAGATGCCGCCATGGATCCTAATGCTAATCCACCAGTTTTGCCACCCAGAGATTTTGGTTCCCATCCGGTTGACCATCCTTCCAGATCCGAAAGATTTTCTTCAGGGAGCCGGATTTTGTCGAGCCACCAAATCCTGAGGTGGCGGTTAGGGAAAGGATCCCCTCGCCAGGTAAGGTGTGATGAGGGTTCAAATGCTTTGTTGGATTTCTTCTTGATTTGTCTTTATGGAATGCATGTTGATATCTTGGCAGAATTTGCAAATTCCCCGGCATTGGAGATTGGTGCTCCACCCGAGCATAACATAACCTGGCCTACTGGAGATCGGCCAGATTTGAGTTCTGATGATGAAGATAGCGGCATCTGGAATTGCCTTACTGCCAAAGTCCAGACACTGGTGACCTCAGCAAACCCTCCATCAGTAGAAGTTATCAGGCGGATTTTGGCAAAATACACTATCAGGGCTTTTAATATTGGTATCCACCGCGATCGCTGGATGGGCTTCGTCGAGGATACTTGGGACAGGGTGCATAACCTCCATGCCAATGCGATTCAGGCCTCTTACGGCCAACGGCTTCAAACTTTGGAGAGCGACACCTGTTCGCTATCTGATGACATTGATGAAAATGACTCCCGAGCTGCTGATGTGCGCAAACGTCGGAAGACACGGGAGTTGAGGATGGCCACGAGAGGCGAGAATATTGCTCGGCTGGAGCGCGAGCTTGGCAAAGAAAGATCTTCCCAAGCTCGAGACGCCAGGGATGCAGCAGAGATTCTGAAGAAGAGGCCATCCTTGTCAGGGACGGGGATAGTTCTCGCCGGGCTAGATCTTCTCAGATCAAAGAAGCTGAACGGCCGAAGAGGAAGCAGCCTTCCTGCCTCTGTTTTTCATCATAATACTTGTATTTTGAGCTTGTAATCTTAGTCCTCTTTTCATCTTGTATGTAATATCTGTCACCTTTTATGAGCTTGTAACGATGACTTGTAATTTCCATAAATGTACAAATGAAGGATAAAAAGTCTTCCTCTTTCGCTTTCTTTTCCTTATTCTTTCTTTCTTCTTCTTCTTTTTACCAGTCCCAGTGCCCTTTCGGGTTTTCACCGAAACTGGCCCCCTTTAGCTTTTTCCAACGCGCCCTTTCGGGTTTTCACGTCGAGAGGTTATCCATTTTTGCCTGAAGCGCCCTTTCGGGTTTTCACTTCAGCCGGATTTCTGATCTTTTTACCCTCAAATATACAGTAAGTCGTATACTTGAGTCCATCGGGGTATCTCTATTTTTAACCCCTCCTTTTTTTGTGTTTTTTTTTTAAACAAAGCTGTTGAAGACTTGACTGACTTGGATGGTTGAATGACTGAAGGTTTGGCTGTGGAACGGATGATGGTTTGAGGTATGGTTTGAGACTTAGATTTGGCCAATGATTGGGGATTGGGATTTGGGATTTGAATTTGGATGTGGGTTTGGGTTTGAATATGAGTATGGGTGGTGTGGTTGGTATGAGTATGTGGGTGACTTGGATCACCTTTGTGGTATTTAGATTTGGGTTTGGATATGGATATGTTGGATTACTTTTGTGGTATTCTGGATTTGGGTTTGGATATGCGCATGAGACTTGGGTATGATTTGGCCCTGGATTTGGTTTTGGATGGGCTCTGGAACAGTGTTTATCACTTGGCTTTGGGATCCGAATTTCGCCCCTTCTTGATGGCTTAGTGCCGGCGTAAAGGGGTTTGCAATTAGATTTGAATAGCCGGAGAGGAAGAAGCCTTCCTGCCTTTGTTTCATATCACCACATTTGTATATTGGGCTTGTTGCCTTGATCTCTTTTCTATGTGGTATCTGTCACCTTTTGCAAGTTTGTAATGTGGTGACTTGTAATTTTGTGAATGTGAATGAAAAAAAGTCCTCGCTTTCATTCTCTCTTTTTTTTTCTTTCTTTTTTTTTTTCACATTACAGCCTTAGCGCCCTTCAGGTTTTCACCAAGACCAGCCCCCTTTAGCTTTTTCCAACGTGCCCTTTCGGGTTTCACGTTGAGGGGTTATCCATTTTTGCCTGAAGCGCCCTTTCGGGTTTTCACCTCAGCTGGTTTTTTGATCTTTTTACCCTTAAGTATACAAGGGATTGTATACTTAAGTCCATTGGGGTATCTCTATTTTAACCCTTTCTCCCTTTTTTTTTTTTTCTATTGAAGATTTGGATTTAGATGGTCATGGGTAAGGGTCTGGTTTAACGGATGGTGATTGATTGGATGATGGTTGATTTGGAAGATTTTTTTTTGGTGTTTGGGCTTGGTATGGAGTTAGGTTGGATTTGGGGTTAAGTTATTTCAGCTTTTTGGTTTTGAATTTGACATAGCTACCTTTTGGTTTGTTGGCTATAGTTGGTACTTGGACAATATAGCCTACCTTTGTTTTGGCTATGTGATGTTGATTTGGGTTTGCATAGTACCTTTGTGGTTTGTTGGCTATGGTTTGGTATTTGGATTTGGCATAGCCTACCTTTTGGTTTGTGGCTATGGTTTGGTATTGGATTTGACATAGCCTACCTTTTGGTTTGTTGGCTATGGTTTTGCATAGTATTTGGTTGGATTTTGGATTTGGATGCATAGCTACCTTTTTGGTTGTGGCTATGGTTTGGTATTTGGATTTGGCATAGCCTACCTTTTGGTTTGTTGGCTATTTGTATTTGGATTTGGCATAGCTACCTTTTGGTTTGTTGGCTATGGTTTTGGTATTTTGGATTTGACATAGCCTACCTTTTGGTTTGCTGGCTATGGTTTGGTATTTTGGATTGGCATAGCCTACCTTTTTGGTTTGTTGGCTATGGTTTGGTATGGATTTGCATAGCCTACCTTTTGGGTTTGGCTGGGTATTTGGATTTGGCATAGCTATTTTGGCTTGGTTTGGTTTGGATTTGCATAGCCTACCTTTTTGGTTGTTGGCTATGGTTTTGGTATTTTGGATTTGGCATAGCCTACCTTTTGGTTTGGCTATGTTTGGTTGGATTTGGCATAGCTATTTGGTTTTGGCTATGGTTTTGGATTTGGATTGGCATAGCCTACCTTTTGGTTTGTGGCTATGGTTTTGGTTTTGGATTTGCATAGCCTACCTTTTTGGTTTGCTGGCTATGGTTTTGGTATTTTGGATTTGGCATAGCCTACCTTTTGGTTTTGGCGTTTGGTTTGCATAGCTATGGTTTTTGGCTATGGTTTTGGTATTTGGTTGGCATAGCCTACCTTTTTGGTTTGCTGGCTATGGTTTTGGTATTTGGATTGGATAGCCTACCTTGTAGTTTGGAACCTCATTTGGGGATATGCAAAATAAGCCTCCCACTTTCATTGGATCTTCTATTTCGGGTTTATACATGGAATGCCCTTGGCTTTATGCGGGTAGGGACTGACAAGTTCGGGGTGTATAACTGGTAGGTGGAAATTTGATTCCTTTGTCCCTATCTACAGCAACTTTGTTTCATAATTTTTTACTCTGTTTGGCTTCATGCCTTTTGAGGTGACTGTTTCTTTTTGTTTTGGAGGCTGGCCAGGGAATTCATGTTCTGGCGCGTGGTACAATTTCAGGTGTTTCCCGTTGAGCGGAGGAAAGGGCACAATACCTTTATGGTCCACGAGCCGATATGCGCCTCCTTCATATGCCATAGTGATGATATATGGACCGAGCCAAATAGGCTGCAATTTGCCGCATGATTTCCAGCCATTGCTTCTCTGCATTGACCATGACAAGATCCCCTTGTTTGAAAGCTCTGGGTCTTGCTAATTTGTCGAACGCACGAACCATTCTGGCTTGATATACTTGAAGGGATTTGTAGGCTTCAAGGCGCTTCCCTTCTAAATTGGAAAGCTCTTCGAGTCTTCTCTCCATTTGATCTTGATCTTGGCATTGAAATCATTTGAATTGCCACCCGATAGGATGTCATTTCAATTCTATAGGGATCATGGCCTCAGCTCCATAGACTAAGGAGAAGGGTGAACACCCTGTAGGAGTTTTATATGTAGTTCTGTAAGCCCATAAAGCTTCGTGAACTTTTTCTCCCCACTCTCGCTTTCTATTGTCAACTATCTTGGCGAGTAACTTACAGAGGTTTTGTTAAAGGCTTCTGCCAACCCATTTGCTGGGGTTGTATATTGAGGATGTCCTCCAGTCAATATGGAACTTTGCCGCCAAAGAATATATTGTTTTGTTTCTAAACTGCGACCCATTATCAGATATAATCCTGTGAGGAGTCCCAAATCTGTATATTATGTTTTGCTTGACAAATTTGGCGACTGATTCTCCGGTTACCTCCCTTAATGGGATAGCTTCAGCCCACCGAGAGAAATAATCTGTAGCAGCCAATATAAATTTGTGGCCTTGAGAGGAAGGTGGGAATGGTCCCACAATATCCATACCCCATTCAGCAAAGGGCCATGTTGGCGCTGTGGGATGTAACATATTTGGTGATTTCCTCGGCACAGGACCAAATGCCTGGCATTGATGACATGCACGGGCATATTGGATACAGTCCGCGTATATAGTGGGCCAGTAGAAACCTTTTAGTTTGATATTGATTTTCATCTTTTCCCCTGCTGGTGTGCACCACACAGCCCAGAGTGAACTTCCTTCATGATGATTTTGGCTTCCTTGAGGGATAAACATCTGAGGAGCACTGATCCTTTCTTTTCATGGACCAGCTTAAACAATTGATCTGCTATTATTTGATATGATGTAGCCCTGCGTAAGAGCTGAATTCTTTGTGCTCGATCAGGAGGTAGCCAGCCTTTCTTAATTTAATGATCGGCTCACGCCAATCCTGAGGTTCATTTGTGACATCTTGCTCTGTAGTATATACTTCTTCGATCATAATATCAGACTCAGCGTCGAAGACACTCGGCATGAGTCTTCTGTGGCGGACCATTATGTCCACTTCTCCTTCAGGAGGCAATTTTATGGCAGAGGCCAATTTGGCCAGAGCATCTGCCTGGGAATTTTCATTTCTTGGTATATGGGATATATGAAAAAGCTGAATTGTTCTTTGAGTTTCATGGCTGCATTGTAATATGGAAGTAATTGTGGTTTACGGACTTCATACTGGCCCAATATTTGTCGGATGACCAGTTGTGAGTCTCCGTAAACTTGTATACCTCTGATCCCCATTTCGAGAGCTAATCGAAGTCCAATAATTAAGGCTTCATATTCTGCTTCGTTATTTGTAAGTTGCTTCATGAGAGCACATGAATTGTATAAGATTCCTCCATATGGGGTGACAAAAACGATTCCAGCTCCAGTAGAGACGGAGGTGGAACCATCTGTATATTGAAGAATTCGGGAAGCCCCGTCAAAATATAGCTCCCATGAAGGTAAGTCGATTGTGACAACCTCTTTGGAATGTGGGGTTTCCTGAATTTGATCTTCTTTCCCATTTATAGAGGAGAGAGTTTCGTCTTCCGGAAGATCTATAGACAGAGGGGAATTTTCTGTTATTGGATGAGCGGCTAAAAATTCAGCCAGACCCTGTCCTTTGATGGCTTTTTGTGGGATATATGTGATATCAAATTCCATAAGGAGCAGGGCCCATTTTCCGAGCCGTCCTGATAGTACAGGCTGCCTCAACAAGTATTTGAGTGGATCATATTTGGAAATGAGTTTAACTTCATGGGCCAGCAGATAATGTCTCAATTTCTTGACGGCAAATACCAGTGCTAGGCATACTTTCTCCATTGGAGCATATCGGAGCTCTGGACCAATTAGCTTTCTGCTAAGATAGTATAAAGCTTGCTCTTTTTCATCCTCATTTGTTTGTGCCAATAAAGCTCCCAGAGAAGCATCCATAGCTGAGATATAAAGTATAAGAGATCTCCCAGCAATTGGTGCCCCCAGAACTGGTGGAGTAAGGAGATACTTTTTGATCTGTTCAAAAGCAATTTGGCATTCTTGATCCCAGATGAAGGGTGCATTCTTCTTCATTAGTTTGCCGAACGGCATGCATTTTCCTGAGAGATTGGATATAAATCGCCTGATATAGGCTAGTCTTCCTTGAAATGACCTTAGCTCAGTCAAATTTTGAGGAGGCGGCAATTGCTGGATTGCCTTGATTTTGTCAGGGTCTATTTCTATTCCCCGATATTTGACGATGAAACCCAGGAACTTGCCACTTGAAACCCCAAATGCACATTTCATAGGGTTCATCTTCAATTTGAATTGACGAAGCCTTTCAAAAACACGGCGAAGATCATATAGATGGTCCTCCCGTTTTTTGGTTTTGACGACGAGATCATCGACATAGCATTCGACTACATCATGAATCATTTCGTCAAATATTTTTGTCATGGCTCTTTGATATGTGGCTCCTGCATTCTTCAAGCCAAAGGGCATTCTTTTGTAGTTGAAGATGCCTTTGGGTGATCTGAATGCAGTGTAATCTTTATCTTTGATTGCCATCCGGACTTGATTGTAGCCGGAAGACCCGTCCATGAAAGACAAGGCTTCATAGCCGGTGGTCATATCCACCATTGTTTCAGTAATTGGGACTGGGAAATCATCCTTGGGACATGCTTTATTCAAGTCCCTATAGTCGATACATATCCGGATTTGACCATTCTTTTTCTTCACTGGAACAATATTGGCGAGCCATATTGGATATATGCATGGCTCGATGAAGTCTACTTCAGAAAGCTTGTCGACTTCAGTATTCACTTTCAATTCTAGTTCATGCCGCATACGCCTTTGAGCTTGTTTGACAGGCTTGGCCGTATGCAGTATAGATAATTCATGCTCAGCAACTGATGGCTCTAGTCCCGGCATTTCTTTATAATTCCAAGCGAAGCAATCTTGGAATTCTAGCAGAAGAGTTTGATAGGATTGCCTTTCTTGTTCATCAAGAAGGGCGCTGATAAAGATTGGCCGGGGATCTTGTTGACTCCCGAGATTGAGTTCAATTAATTCATCAATAGTGGCTTGTCCACCATCCTCGATTTCTTGGGGAGCTGGTTGTAGATCTATGAAATCTCTTCATCATCGGAGTTGGTGACGTAGACTTCATAGAGATCCCTATCTTGAAGATTTGTAGATGAAGATTGCTTGCAGAATTCTTCTGATAGCTCTTCATTTAATAATTCATTTGATAGAGCTGGAATAATATCTTGGAAGTTGGAGTCGGAACACTCCTGATTATTCTGGGTGCTGCAGACCTCTGATGATGATTCCACAACATTAACTGTATAAGAGGATTTGGCATCATAACCTAATCCTCTAGTATCTTTTCCAGAGAATGGAGGTTGCCCCCGGACTTGCGAAGGTTCCCATAATTGCTTGAAGAAATTTCTCCGGGAGATATCTTGTACATGAGGAATTTTCTGCTTTTTGCACATCTCCTTAATCTTTGCTGGCATATCGGCCATTTCTTGTATTGATTCTAGCTGGTTGTTGGAGCTGTCTTCCCAACCAAAATCATCCTCTGTATAAGTTGGGAGTGTCAATTCCCCTTTGTAGAAGAGAATTGGCTTAGCCATTCTTCTTTCTTTTCTTTGATAAGTGACGACGAAAGTTTTTAATCGTCGAACACTTTGTTCTTGCTTCGGAGAATAAATTTGCATGCAATTGGGTGGTAAAGGAATACCGCCATCAATGACTTGACTTACATGATCAGCTTCATAACTGATATTCCGCCGTTCTGGGCGGATTTCTTTGCTTTGAGAATTCTTTGCAGAAGATTTAGCAAGGCTTTTATTTATCACAAAAAGCTCGCCAGTCTCACTGTCTTTATTTGAGCATTTAATTTGCTTACCCTTTTCTTTAGACAGGAAGAAGGGTTGAGGATTTGGTCCCCCAAGATATAAGAGGGCATCAGTCAGGTTGCATTCATCCTCCCGAAAGGGGGCTTGATCAGCAAAAACTGTATACTGCTTCCCTTCTTTTGCATATTTGATGCATTGATGGAGAGTTGATGGAATGACCCAGTTTTCATGCAGCCAAGGTCTCCCAAGCAGAACTTTATATGTTGTATTAGCATCAATAATGAAAAAGGTCACCCTAGTGACGAAATCCCCTAGAGCCAAGTTGACGGTGACTCTTCCTACTGCTTTTTCTGAATTTTGATTGAATCCTGTGATCTTCACATCCTGCACCCTTTGCATATAGGGCATAAGATATAAAGATTGAAAGGTCTTGTAGGGCATTAGATTGATGGACGCCCCCGGATCAATCAAGATCCGATTTAATGGCCTGTCATTGATGTTTCCCTTCATATATAAGGGACGATTATGATATGGGGAAGATAATAGCAAATCTTCATCAGTGAAGGTGACATTTGCCGCCATTGCTTCATATGCCTGAGCTTGGAAATCTGCCATATGGGCTTCATAAATTTCTGGTTCTTGGAGTATTTTGACAAGAGTTTCTCTCAAGTCTTTGCTCCAGGCAATTGCTTCCCAGACAGTGATGTTGACGGGAAGTGATGTAGTTGCTGAAGAATTTTGTTGTCAGCTTCAGAGCGTACTTGGTCCAAGTGGGAGGATTCCCTTGATGAGGACCCAGAAAGCTCTTTTGACTTGACTAACTTCTTTTGAGAGATAGGAGCCAATAACTTTCATTGGGAAGAGGAGGAATATTGTCTGGCTCATTTGATGAAACATATGGACTTGAGTTTTTATCTTCAGACTGAGAAGCCTTGTCGAGCAGTCCTCCTTCTTCATCTGAAGGATCAAATATGTAAGAATCCGCCCGGATTTGAGGTTCGGGCGGAGGCCTTGCTTCTTCGCCATGAAAGAGTATAATCTTATCTGGCTGCTTGGTAGTAGAAAATGCTTTTTGGTGCCTGCCACGACCCTTCTTAAGATGATGATTTGAATTACCTGGAGGTCGACGCTGGTATACAAGCGTCGTTGGTTTATCTCCTGCTTGTGTAGTAGTGTTTTTGCGGGAGTTTGCAATTCCTTTGGAGGAGGGATGAACACCATATAGCAGGAGAATGAGTTGAACATGGAGTCCAACTGTTCCATAGTAATTTCAGCATCTTCATTAAAGAGGCTCAAGCTTGGTGAGGGAGGGTGATCCTCCTCTTGCAATGCTTCATGCTGGACATGGAGTAGCCAGTCCCGAAGCCGTCGCTTTCGCTCGATCTCTTCCCATGGGATATATTGATCGAGTGTAGGTTTATCAGAAGGCCTGGGAGATACATATTCATCCAGCTCATCAATTAGTTGTTGAAGTCTTTGAACAGCCGTCAGCTGCTGAGGAGCTTCTGTTGCGGCAGCATCTTCTATTTGTTTCTTCATTTTTCTTTTTCATTTCTTTTCTATTTTTCTCTCTATTCTTCATTTGCAGAGCTTCTAGTGAATTCATTACTTTTTGCTCTGAAGATGGCTCAGGAATATTTCTCTTGCTAGAACGACCTTTGGCTGTAAAGTTGCCGGGCCTTCTAGGATTTCTTGATTTTCTGGGGCCAACAGTGACCCATTCAGCTTCTGAAGGTTGTACCTGAAAGGTTGAGTTGATTGATTCTTCAACGATTTCAGGAGGGAGTTGGTAGTAATCATCTACAAACTCCTCATGTTGCTGCGAGATTGGTTTCGCTGCAGTTTCTTCTGATATTCCATTTCTGTATTGAAACAGGCCGACCCTGAATTGTTCAACATCAGCCTTGCTTCTATGTTGCCCATAGCCCAACTGGTGATGATAATATTCACATATATCTTGATATTGTGCTTGGAACTGTGGACTTGGATCATATATTTGTGATGAGGGGGTCAGGAGATTTCCCTCTTGATCGATTACTCCCTCCCGAATCTTTGTTTCGATCCAATCATGGAGATCTGGGCAATCTTTAGTAGGGTGTATGACCATGGCATGATATTCACAATAGAGATATGATTGCTTTTCCTTTTCGGAAATATAGGACTCAGGGGGATACCCTTTTATCAACCCTCTGATCTTAAGCTGATTGAATATGGCCTGAGTATCTTTTAGATCAAATGAGCGTTGATGTAGAGGGTGCCAATCATCATACCATCGGCTGGATAGATATGGATGCGGCATAGGCGGTTGCCCTTCTGGTTCAAGAACCCCAGAGGATGATGCATTGATGACATTGACCGAATAAGGTCCAGGATTGTATGGCTCATTTGATGGTGGCTGAATATGAGGTTGTGGGGGATTGACCAGATAATTACCCATATTGATGCGTCCTTGCTGGATCATTTCTTCCACTCTTGTTTGAAAATGGGACAGTCTTCAATGACGTGTCCCAGTAGTTGATGATATGGGCAATAGTTGGGTCTTAGTTCTTCCGGGACCAGATAATCCATATATCCTGATCGCAGGCATAGCCGGAAGAGAGGCATTGTATGCTGGCGATGGAAGGAATATGACCTTGTCGGCTCGACAGGATTTGGAGGATTTTCAAGAAACCACTCAATTGGGTCTTGAAATGGCGGCATAGGGGGCAGCTCCGGGTATGCTGGGGGATAAAAATAAGTAGGTTGGAAAGCGTGGGATTCCTGAACAGGCACATCCTGACGCCTTTCCATGCTTTGCATAATTTGGCGCAACTCTTGTTGGCTTTGTTGTAATTGCTCGAGTTGCCTTTGTACTCTTTGTATTGTTTTTCTTGTACCCCGATGTTTAGACCTCGGGGGAGAATGAGCTCCAGAAATATCTTGGGGTGGATTGCAAGAAGGTCCTGCTTCAAAATTATTTGAGCTTGTGGCGGGATCAGCCGTGTGTATAACATTAACGGATTGTTCTGGCCAATCCGAAGTATGAGGTTGTGGAGGATCAACCAGACCATTTTGCATAGATATATGGCCTTCCTGGATTACCTTTTGAGCCTCATTCTTGAAGACAAAGCAATCTTCAATTGAATGCCCCACCATACGGTGATACGGGCAATAATTGGGTTGATTGACCTTACTGATATCTGCTGGCTTCTTTGGTGTTGGTAATGATATTAACTGATTATCCAGACAGAGATCAAATAGCTTTCTGGTATGCTCTTTTCTGAAAGAATAGGGAGCTTTCATACGCTCGGCCAATGTAGGCGGAGGCGCTTTTGGCTCTGCTTTTTTCTTTGAGGAAGTGGGGATTACTGCCCCCTTTGCTTCACTGCTAGGCAAAAAGTCAATAGCATTAATTTCTTTCGCTGGCGGATTGCGCTCTTTAGGGATTTTACCCTTTTGAGCTGTATGAGTTGATTGCTCAGCTAAGAACCCTTCAATTTCTGCGACAGCAAAATTCAACTGGTCGAAGCTTCGGATATTGGCCGCCAAGAGTCTCTCTTTAATTGTTAGGATGAGGCCTCTCCGACAAATAATTACTGCATCTTGTTGGATGGGAGGATTATCACATTGCATGCTAAACTCTCTCCATCTTTGAATGAAGTCGATTGCCGACTCCCCTTTCTTTTGTGTGAGGGAGCATAACTCAGCAAGAGAGATCTTCCTTTCTGCCGTTTGAAAACGGTCATAGAATTTTAACTGCATATCAGCCCAATCGAGAACTGAGCCAGCCTTGAGCTTTGCATACCATTGGAATGCGACCCCTGTTAAAGAAGTTGCAAAATATCTGAGGAGGTAGGATTCCTCAGATGCCAGATCTCCCATGGCAATTATGTAATGCGCCACATGCTCCTGAGGTGTCCCATGCCCATCATATTTAGGCAATTTTGGGACTTTGGGGCATGATTCTGGCACTTCTTGAGTTGATGATGTATGGGGAACGGGACAGAATATAAGCCCGTAGCCTGAATACCCTCGCCCTGCTGGGCGAACATATCTTCAACCATCTTCTTTATTTCATGCCGTTGTATGGCAATATTTTGAAATGCGTCCATTTGAGGAGGCATAATATTAGATGGGTCGTTGATATCTGGACCCGTAGCCTGAGGGAGAAGACCACCTGAAGAAATTGCTGGATTATTTAATGAGACAAATTCATCTGGATGCTGGCTTTGTTGATGTCGAAGAAAGGCCGGCTCCATGGTTTGCCGGTGACTTGTCGTCGCCAATTGCCTCATTTTATTAAGAAGTGAGGTCATTTCAGACCGCCACTGTTGTATAATCTCATATTTGTCATCATCTGACATAGCTTGAAAATTTTCTTTTGTCGGCAAGTCGATGACGGGATGCCCAGCAGAAGTAGAAGGTCCACTTTCCTCAAGTTGAATATTTGTTTCTTCAAGAGAGGGAATTTGGGAACCTTCATGCTGAGTGTCGACTGGTGGGAAAACTTGGCTAGAGGTGCCAACTTGCCCACCGAGCTGACGAACTCTCCTGGCGAATTGCCGAGTATTGGGGTGGATAACCCCTGTGGAAACATTAGGAGTGGCTTCCGCGATTTGCTCCGCGACTTCGCCAGGCTCCATTCCAGTAGCATAACAGGAGAATATTATAAGCCTAGGCTTTTCCTGAGCTGTCCAAGTAACACGTCGTCTTTTTGACGGACGGACATTGGCGCTAGGAATTGCCCTTGGCTTATTAAATATTGGAATTCGCGACATACGGTCAAAAACCGATATGCGAGACTGTTGAGGTGAGGTTTGCTTATCTACCCGGATATTCTCCGAGCCTTGAGAGGTATAGTTTAATTTTCTATATATGCCCTTCCTCTTCCGTCCTCTGGACTGTTCAAATCCAGCATCTTGGAGAGGATTATCCTTGATATTCTTCTTTCTCCAAGCCATCTTGGATGTATTTACTTGACCTTCATACTTCTGAGTTTCCTTTTGGGAACCCAGATTTTCTTCAACTTGGTAAAACGCCGTGTCTTTTGTTTGGCACCGGCTTCTACCATGGAATCTTGATGCTTTTTTCGGAACCACCGTAGGGCTGAGAAGCGGTTCGAGGTTGGAATATTTGGAACATACCTATCACGAGGAATGGTAGGTGGAGTACCATCAAGGCGCACTTGCACATTCCCGATCATAATGGATTTGCCGGATCTGGAGATGGCAGCTGGCAGCCTTTTGCTCTTGTGGCGTTTATATTGCCCCTGCTGTGAGGAAGCAGGAACCACAATGGTAGAAGAAATCATATGGACCGAATAGGTCCGAACTTGAGTTGAATGGGGTTTGCCCCCTTTGACAGCATCATTCTTCATGGGCATTTGGGTGCCCTTGTTGACAGTAGCAGAACGAGCGTTGACACGTCCGCTGTTGTTGGACTTCTTCTTTGTTGGTTTATGAATAGGGAATCCTTCAGTGACATCTCCCTCTCGGTGAGCCGGAACGACTCCCAAGAAGAAAGGGGATCCGATGACTGGGGGAAAATCTCCAAATACAATTGGAGTCGCCAAGTATCCGAACTTGGCGTGGTTGTTGATGACGAGCGGTCCATAGGTGACAGCCATTTGGTCTGCTCCTTGTGCCTTCGAGGTAGCTTCACAGTACCTTCAAAGGAAAATATCGGTATTAGGATTTTCATGAAAAATATATGTATGTCTCATCCTTTTTACTATGAATGGTGAGAAGAGGTCCCACCGGGCGTGCCAGTTGTTGACACGGGAAGAATATCGCTTGACATATCATTTGTTTTTTGGATGGCTCATTTCATTTTATCTGGTTCATGTATTCATTTCATTTGGGTATTCATTATTTCACATGCTTTGATTTGTGTATTGTGATTTGCGGGGCGTGCCAGTCTGTCTAACAGACAGAAGAAAGAGTCCGCGCAATGCGGAGAAGGTATTTTTGGGTGTCCATGGAACGGACGGGTATGATCCGTCGTGTGGAACGGACGGGGATGCCCGTGTGACGGGCGACTAGGGTTGTCCATGAAATGGACGGGATGCCCGTGTGACGGGCGACTAGGGTGCGCCGTTTTTATCTGAACTCCTTGAGTCCCGTATCTATACTCATCAGGTGATTGAGGTAGCATGTGCTGGACCTCTGTCTCCATCGACCGGAGTCGATGTTACATTTACATCGAGTTAAGACTCTTGGTGTTATTTAACACCAGTTTTAACCCGAATACCATTCATAGCAAAAGGGATGAGAAATACACATTTTTTTAGAAAATCCTGGGCATGATGTATCATTTTCTTTTGGTTATTTTTGAAATACTTTTGCTTTGAGTGTTTCATTTTGAAAAGACTGCCTTTGTGGAGCTCGAGATATGACTTTTAAGAAGGGAACGGGTATATTTCCGTGAACCCATTTGGGGTCTCCCTCCTCTCCTTTTTTTTTGAGAAAGATGTTGTTTGAAGGTTTTATTTTGGAAAACGTGAGGATTATTATTGCAGACGGGCATATACCCGTTCATTTGATTCTGAACTTGAGGGAAGTCGTGATTAGAAGTAGCATTTAGAAGAGTTGCTACATCAATCCCTTTTTCTTTTATGACATGATATTCTTTTACAACATCCTTCTTTTTAAAAGAAGTCCGAATTGAGGCAGAATTTCATTTCTCCTTGTTCATCGTTTCATTCATCATTCATTCATTTTTTTTACTTGTATGAGTATGATTTTTGGAGAACGTATGCACATATCTCCATGGACGTTCTTGTCAATTTGAAGTTCCTTTCTGGAAACTGTCCATACGAATACAGTTCTTGTGAGTATGCATCATGCCGCTCTTTGGAGTAACTGAGCACAGTTCGGGTCCCATCACAGTTCGGGTCCTGTCACAGTTCGGGTCCTGTCACAGTTCGGGTCCTGTCATAGTTCGGGTCCTGTCCTCTTTTTCTTTGGATGTGTGTATACTATCACAATTTTCACAAATTTATTTTGGCAGAGTTTCCGCTTATGCGGAATGCCCTCACGGAGATATATTCATATGAACATGTACTTATATCCATGTGTCCTCAGAGAATCTTTGCCCGGAGGGATTTTGCCTTTAAGAAAGTATGTGTGTATAAACACAAATTTGCAGTTTATGCATATTTTCTCACCGGTATCTCCTTTTGAGTGGAGTGTCCGGTAAAAGGTACCATCTGCATATGCAGAATCCCTTTTGAGAGGTATACGCATATAATTGCGAATTTATGATTATATAAACATGCCCGTGGGCGGAGACTCCATTTGGGCAGAGTTTCCTCTTGGAAACACATGTATATGAATACAAAGTTTGTGATTATATTGATATGTTTTTAGAGGGAAAACTCTGACATAGGCAGGGTTTCCTTCCAAGAAACATATGTGTATAGGCACAAATTTGAGTTTTATAAATATGTTCTTAGACGGAATCTCCACTTGGGCAGAGTTTCCTCTAGGAAACATGCATATAAAAATACAAATTTGTGAATATACAAACATGTTCTCGGGCAGAATCTCCACTTGGGTAGAATCTCCTCTAAGAAACATATAAATATACACACAGATTTGAACTTTATAGATATGTTCTTAGGCGGAATCTCCACTTGGGCAGAGTTTCCCCTAGGAAACATATATATAAAAATACGAATCTGTGAATATATGAATACGTTCTCGAGCAGAATCTCCACTTGGGCAGAGTCTCCTCTAAGAAACATATGCATATAGCACAAACACACCATCCCGGAGAGTTTAAAACTCGATGGGAGGTGGCATAAATAACAAAGGTATCTAAAATACCATATGTCCGAAACGGACGGTATTTAGAACCTATAGCCCGTGAGGGCCAGTGCCGCTATTGCGGACTTTTAGCCGATGAAGTTTGCCGATGCCGTACCTTGGCTCAAAAGAAACGAGATTGAAAATGGATTTGGAAATTTCTATTTCCTTCAAGAAAGAGGAGGCTAAAGAGCCAGGGGGCTTTACATGGAGAATGGGGGATCCGGGAGAATAGAAGCCGGGAGCCGAGGGTTTCCAAACCGGGGTCCGAGGCGAGGAGCCGGAGAGCATTTTTCATGGGGATGGGGGTGCCTTTTATAGGGGAAGGCCCCCCTTACATTGCATGGGTGGGGGGTTTAAACCGATGAGAGTTCCATCGGTTAGAGGGAAAATTCCCTCTAACCGATGAGACTCTCATCGGTTAAAGCTAACCGATGAGACTCTCATCGGTTAGAGAAAAAAACTCTCTAACCGATGAGACTCCCATCGGTTAGAGGGTTAAAGACCCTCTAACCGATGGGGGTTCCATCGGTTAGGCCTTTTTTTTATTTTCTGTTTCTTTTCTATTTTCTATTGTTTTTCTGTTTTTCTGTTTTTTCTGTTTTTTTCGGTTTCTTTATTTTTCTGTTTTCTGTTTTTTCTTGTTTTATTTTTTTTTTTTGAAGGGGAACCCCTTAACCGATGGGGGTTCCATCGGTTTAGGGGGAATCCCCCTAACCGATGGAACCTCCATCGGTTAGAGGGGAAAACTCCCCTAACCGATGGAGGTTCCATCGGTTTAGGGGGGAATCCCCCTAGCCGATGGAACATCCATCGGTTTAGGGGAGAATTCCCCTAAACCGATGGAGCTTCCATCGGTTAGAGGGGGATTCCCCTCTAACCGATGGAAGTACCATCGGTTAAGGGGGAAAACCCCCCTTAACCGATGGAGCTACCATCGGTTAGGGGGAAAAAACCCCCTAACCGATGGTATTCACATCGGTTTAGGGGAGGGGCTTAAAAAGTCTATAAATAGACCACCCTCCCCTTCATTTGAAGGGGTCTTGCCCTTTGGAGAAGCCGTGCCATTCCGTCGTGCCATTCCGTACATTTTGTCGGAAGTTCTGCCGTCCCGGACGGAGAATCAATTGCAAGTCTTTGGAGCCTTCGTGGCGGACTTGTTCTTGTACTTATCTTGGTCTTGTAGACCTTGTAATGCCGGAATTCTTCCGTGCCGTATTTTTATCGGAGATTATTCTCCTCGGCATCTCCCACTTGCTTGGGGTGCTTGACAATACTTGAGAGCTTGAATGCTCGGATCAAGTTATGACTTTAAGTAACCTTGGGGTCACCCTAATCATAACTGCTTTGACCTCTTAATCAAGCCGTTAAACCGGTTAGGTGGGATTTTAACCGGTTAGATGTGTCAACATTTTACCGGTAGTTGCCAACTCCCGGTTAAATAGCCATCTTCTTTTCACAGGCTAGCTAACTGAGTAGTTGCCCACAGGTGAATGTCACCTACTTAACTTGTCGGACCACTATATAAGGGAGTATTGATGCTTCCTTAACAAGCATCCAACACATCCATGACATTCATATTTGCTTTTTTTTTTGTT
>CM024753.1:96945485-97070141 GCA_014218235.1 Colocasia esculenta
ACATACATCAAAATGCCAAAATGTCACAACTAAGCTCCACCAAACTAGCTACTACTCCCCACGCTCGGAGTCGCTTTTCACGGTCTCCTCCTCCAAAGGTGTGTCACCTACTACATCTGTACGCCGAAGCAAGTAATGAGTCTAAAAGACTCAGCAAATAACTCTACACATACCATACATGTACATGTCATAGCAGGTTCTACATACACATTTACCAGACACAATCATGTAGCATGCTTGTGATTGAATTAACAACCTATCATGGTGATTCTACTTATCAAACACATGATTCATGCTTTCAGATTTTCTAAATCAAAATCTCCTATCACATGCTCTATAATCATTCCTACACATGAAAGTTCTACTTTCAATTAAACTAAAACATGAGAGCAATCTAGCATGACTAGCTTACATACATGAAAGAAAACATTGCTAACATGGTTACTACTCATTCGTATACATGCACATAACCATTTCACATGCTTTAAGCTTGCTGTTTTGATGTGGTTTAATACTTTACAATCTAACACATGAAAGCTATGTTCTCATTCAAATCACAACGTGAGAGCATACATATCTGGAATGGTTTACACGTAAGTAAGGATTGTCCCTAGCATGGATTCTACGCATTGTACACATATAGCACAAAATCATAACCACATTTATGTTGCTGTTCTAACATGATTTCAGATCATCATATCATGGATTTCAATTTCACACCCTCACATTTTGGTTTCACATTTTTACACAATTTCTTATTCACATAGTTCACACTTTACACATTGCACATTTACACATGTTCACACTACACAATTTGCACATGATCACAATCACATTTCACATTTTACAGTTTAGTGCCGTGACACATAGTCCAAACCACCATAAGAAGGACACATCACATCACATACACATAGACGTCACCTAGGCAATACAGTGACGACTCTTGGACTGCGCAGACCGGGAGAACAAGTCTCCACCCTAACCAGTGGTACTTGTCCACCTCCAGGATTTCATCCTAATGCCCTTAGGATCACAACACATTGAACCTTCCCATGGGGACTTTTCCATGGTACGGTTCCACACCCTCTATGGAAGCAGTATCACACTTGGCACAGGTTTATACATATCGGTTTTTACACACACTTTACACATGACGCTCATATCTCATTTATTCTTTCACTCCCAACATGACTCTATTTTCCTAATCATGCCACTACAGATGACAGAAGTTAACATTCAGGAAGCTTCACAATCAGGTTGGGTTACACAGAATTAAATCATTTCACCAAGGCATGCATTAATTACCTAGTTTTGCATGGAAAATTCATATTGCATGGTATAGTTGTCCAAATGACCTGAGAATTTAACCACATGCTATTTCGGGTTTAGGACCCACATGAAAATTTTCACATTTTTCTGATCCAAAATACAATTGCAGAAAATTTAATCATAAATTCCTGATTATTCAAAATTCAATTTATCATGATGTATAACATAAAATTTCAGTTTTAATAGATCATAACCCTAACTCAATATACACAATACCACAAGAATTTTCCCGAATTTATTTCATAGTACACAATTTACTGGAGATTTTACAACCCTACACATGTTTTTCTAATTCCATTTCAGAAAATTCAATAAATCAGAGGAGCATGGAGAAAATTCCCAAAACTTCAGAGCATGGACTGATTTACCCATTCACGGTTTAGAAAAGTTTAGGGCATCCAACTTCACATGAATTGCACAAACGGTAAAGAACATGGTCTAGGTCTCATTATGCATACATTCTCCATAAATAAACCATTTATGCCAAATCACAGAAATTACAAGGATCTCACCACACATTCAGACATCCATATTACATATCATAGTAGGTTTACAATATATCCTCATCGAAAACACATCGAAATTAATCAATATATCAGGAAGAACAGCTCAATGTTCTGTCCTGGAGAACTTAACGGCGTCTCTGGCCGTTCCAGGAGTGGACGGCAAGATCGCTGGACGCACAAGGGAATCTTGGTGTCAAGGCATTGACGCCAAGTTCCTGTCTGTGCAGAAACACAGACCGAACTTCAAATAAAGGGGTGAATGGGGGATCTAGGACACGAGGAAAAATATGTAAAAATCACAAATACTACATCTACATGGACGATAGGGGTAGGTTACTTGCCTCTTGCAAAAACTCCAAAGGGATCTAATGGTCGGAGAAGCTCTCCTTGGGCAGTCCCAAGAAGCTCACAATCGCTCTCCTCCGGGTTCCTTGATGCAGTAGACCCCAAGAAGATGTCAGGAATCCTTCCCCTTTGTCCCAGCTATCTCCTTGTCGTGGTGGATGGCCGGAACAAGCTTCAGATTGCCGGATTTAAGGTTGCAAATGTGGGGTTTTCTCACAGATTTTCTAGGGTTTTCTTCTTCTCCTTCTTCTCCTTTTGCAAAGAGAGTCAAGAGAGGTTTGAGGGTTGCAGAAGGGCTTTGTAAATAGGAAAGGAAGCTCTCCTTTCACGCAGGTCGGACAAGAAAGCTTTCAGACCGTTGGGGACAGCTCCCCAGGGTGAGCAAGCTTGCTCCCGAAATCTGGCTCTGCAACGCATGCAGGTCAGAGAAATTAGCGTCCACATCGCTGGATGCTGGATTAGTGTTGGCGTCCATATGGTTGACACCTACACAACACAAACGTCCATTGATCTTGACGCCAAATTGCCCTTCGGCCAGAACTCAAAACATGCAGGAAACCATGCATAACCTATACATATATATGCATTATGTATACTATCACGTACATGCTACCATCATACCATTCATACATTATTTACAACTAATTATACACATGCATACATAAGTATAATAGTTACCACAGTAGTATATTTACATCTATGCATACACAACATGAATTATTTACACGAAATTAAAATAATGCAACAAATTCGAGGGCCTTACACCCTCTCCCCCTTAAAAGAAACTTCATCCTCGAAGTAGAATGACACTACTCAAACAAAAGGGGATACTTCTTCTTCATCGCATCCTCAAGCTCCCAAGTAGTCTCCTCTCATGAGAAGTTCCGCCATAGAACTTTCACCGATGCAATACTCTTGTTCCGGAGATGTTGAACCTTCCGATCAAGAATAGCTACTGGTTGCTCGACATACGACAGATCTGCTGAATCTCCACTGGCTCATGATTAATCACATGAGACGGATCTCGGACATACTTCCTGAGCATAGAAACGTGGAAGACGGGATGAACACTAGCCAAAGCTGGGGGTAATGCTAGCTCATATGCCACGCTGCCCATTCGTCTGAGAATCTCATATGGGCCAATGAACCTAGGGCTCAACTTACTATGCCTGCCAAATCTGACGACACCACGAGTAGGTGATATCTTCAAGAAGACATGATCACCCACCTCGAACTCCAAATCCTTCCTTCTGTTGTCGGCGTAGCCCTTTTGCCTATCCTGCGCCGCAACAAGCCTCTTCTTGATAAGCTGGACTTCTCCGAAATCTCCTGAACTAACTCTGGACCGATCAGCTGCCTATCACCGGTCTCCTCCCAACATAAAGGAGATCTGCAGGGCCGACCATACAACGCATCAAATGGAGCCATACCAATACTCGCATGAAAGCTGTTGTTGTATGCGAACTCCACTAGAGGTAAATGACGCTCCCAATCATCCTTCCAATCCAGCACACACGCCCTCAACATATCCTCGAGCGTTTGGATAGTCCTCTCGGACTATCCATCAGTCTGGGGATGAAACGCTGAACTGAGCTTCAGCTCCGAACCTAAAGCATCCTGAAGACCCTTCCACAACCTCGAAGTAAATCTCGGATCTCGATCCGAAATGATCGACTTGGCACACCATGCAATCTAATGATACTGCTAACATACAATCTAGCTAAACTCTCTACTGACTGCTTCTTCTTCATAGGCAAGAAGAGCAGTCTTCGAGAATCTATTTACAACTACCCAAATCGAGTCATTGCCCCTTCTAGATCGAGGCAAACCCGAAACAAAGTCCATAGTGACAGCTTCCCACTTCCACACTGGGATGTCCATCCTTTGCATAAGGCCGGATGGTCGCTGTCGCTCGGCCTTCACTTGCTGGCATACTAAACACCGGATACATAATCCACTACATCCCTCTTCATGCCAGACCACCAAAAGGATCTCTTCAAATCCTGGTACATCTTAGTGTTACCTGGATGAATAGAGAATCGTGATCTATGAGCCTCTGCTAACACATGCTCACGGACATCTACCAAATCGGGGACACAAACGGTGATGAAATCTAATCACACCATCCTCATCATGAGCAATGCCTACCTTGCCCACTAACTCTAAGAGTCTAGGGTCGGCTTTCTGTTGCTCGATCACCTCATCCAAAACCGAGGACTTAAGAGATAACTGAGCTACAACCTGGCATAGCGATGGCTCTAACTCAGTCAACGCGCAAGCCGCATCCTCCAACATCTTCCAATCCTGCTGGAGAGATGACATCTTTCTACCCAGAGCATCCGCTACGACATTCGCCTTCCAGGGTGTTACTGAAGGTCAAAGTCATAGTCTTCAAGAACTCAATCCATCTTCTCTGCCTCATGTTTAATTCCTTTTGGGAGAAAAGATACTTCAAGCTCTTGTGGTCGGTAAACACCTCGAATCTGACACCATAAAGATAGTGCCTCCAGATCTTTAGTGCATGCACCACTGCTGCGAGCTCCAAGTCATGAGTCGGATAGTTCTTCTCATGCTCCTTCAACTGACGAGAAGCATAAGCCACTACCCTTTCCTGCTGCATTAGCACACAGCCTAAACCAATCCGAGACGCATCCGTGTAGATAGCAAAACCCTTACACCGCTCGGTAAGACTAACACCGGGGCTGTCGTGAGCTTAGTCTTCAACAATTGAAAACTACTCTCACACTTCTCGAACCAACAAACTTCACTCCCTTTCTGGTAAGCTGAGTCAAGGGGCGGCGATGGATGAAAATCCCTCAATAAATCGCCGATAGTAACCCTAAACCAATAAAACTACGAATCTCCGAGGGGTCTTGGGAATCTCCCAATCCATAACTGCCTGGACCTTTGCTGGATCAACTGCAACACCACACCGGAGATAACATGCCCAAGGAAATGAACCTCGCGCAACCAAAACTCACACTTGCTGAACTTAGCGTACAGCTTGTGCTCACGAAGAACCTCTAACACTACCCTCAAATGCTGACGGTGTGTGGCCTCGTCCGGAGAGTAGACCAGCACATCATCAATAAACACTACACAAAGCTATCTAAATAAGGCCTAAACATCCTGTTCATGAGATCCATGAACGTTGCAGGGGCATTGGTCAATCCGAAAGGAAGGACCAAAAACTCATAATGTCCATAACGGGTTCTAAACGCCTCTTGGACACATCCTCACTCCGAATCCTCAACTGATGATAACCAGATCACAAATCAATCTTAGAAAAGACTGATGCATCTCGCAACTGGTCAAACAAATCATCAATACGAGGTAAGGGATACCTGTTCTTCACAGTCACTTGGTTCAGCTTCCTATAGACAATGCATAACCTAAGTGACCGTCTTTCTTCTTGACGAATAATATAGGTGCGCCCCAAGGGGAAACACTAGGGCGAATAAATCCCTTATCAAGCAACTCTTACAACTGCCTCCTCAACTCGGCTAACTCCGTAGGTGCCATCCGATATAGAGCCTTCGAGATAGAAGAGGTGCCCGGAAGCAACTCTATGGTAAACTCTATCTCTCTATCCGGTGGCAATCCAGACAAGTCGTCAGGAAGACATCTGGAAAATCCTGCACTACCTCAATCTCCGCAAGAGTAGGTGGCTCATCAGCCTCTGGCACTAACCCACGCTGGCAAGAAAAGCATCACAACCCTTGTTTACCATGCATCGCCTTCATGGCAGAGATGACTAACTTTCCCGCCAAGTTCCTTGGCAAGGGATGAGAGAACTCGTCCTCACCAGGAATGCGGAAAACAATCCTCTTCCGACGACAATCCACTAACGCATAGTGCTCCTCTAGCCAATCCATACCAAGAATAGCATCATAGTCCTTCATCTTTAGCAAGAAGAAACACCCATCTAGGACTCTATCCTCAATGCACACAGGTAACGATGGAATGCACTTCCTAGTCGATACCGTACCCGCAAAGGTGTACAGACAAAGGGACCTCTAAATCCTCAGACTCTACACCTGACTCTAGGGCTAATTGCCTAGAACAGCTCAGAAATGAACGAGTGAGTAGCCCCGTATCAAACAAAACCCGAGCGTGCACACCTAAAAGTAAAACCGTACCTTCGGTGACATGCTCCGCCTGCTCGGCGTCCTCGCGTGCTAAGCAAACACTCGAGCTGGGGCTCGAGGCCTTCCGGTCTTCCTGTAGCTGGCGCTGCTGCCGCTACCGCTGCTGGGGCTGGCGCTCCGCGCTGGACTCCCTGCTGAAGTCTCGGACAGTCCTTGATCTTGTGGTCGCTGCTTCCGCACTTCAAGCACTTTCCCGTAATCATCCAACATTCGGTACCACCATGTGTCTTCCCACAGTGGGGACACTCTTTCTTCACACCAGGGGATGTACAGAAGGTACTTGAGAACTGCCGACTGCCACTGATCGCGGTTGTGTCGGGTACACCGCTTTCTTCTTGTCCTGACGCTGGAACGTAGCTCCAGGTCTCTTCTGCGAAGCCTTCTTCTCTTCAAGATATTGCTCCATCTCACCCTCCTGCCTACAAGCAGCGCTGAGGGCCTCGTCCAAAGTGCGGTGGTCAAACGCCACGAGCCTCGTCCTCAGTGATGGCTACAAGCCCATCACGAACTTCTTTGTCTTTCTGCGCTCGTCTGCCACGATATGAGGTGCATATTTAGAGAGTTCAGAAAATCTTGCCTCATATTCCAGCATGGTCATGGAGCCTTGAGCCAAAGAGAGGAACTCCTGCTCCATCCGATCTTGAACATGCTCGGGGACGAACTTGGCCCGAAAGAGCCTCACGAACTCGTCCCAAGCAACATCAATAGCTCCATCCTCAAACCGGGTATGCAGCAATGAAGCCCACCATACATCAGCTCTTTCCTGCAGTACACCGTTCATAGCACCATCTACAATCTAGCTAACAAAAATACAACATAACAACTAAAAGCATACTTGTAGCATGTAGGTGGCTAATGTGACCTTATCCTCATCTGCACACCTGATGGCTCGGAAGATCTTTTCTATCTCCCTCATCCAGCTTTCAACCAACAATGGGTCGCTCTCCCCCTTAAAAGAGGGTGGCAGCATCCTCTTGAATCTTTCCATGGTAGAAGGTCCACCATGGTCCTGAGCTGGTACTTGAGCCTGCTACAGTACACAGCAAGCAATACACAATCAACATAATATTGCATAAGCAAATAAACAGACTATTAATCATTTTATTAGTCTAACCTGAGCCTCCAACTGTGCCTAGAGTGCTGCCTGGTATGAGCCTGCGTCTGCATGGCTTGCACCAGACCTTGCATGAATACTCCATAATCCACAGGCAGCGGTGGGGGAAGTACAGGACCTTGCGGTGCCGGGGCCTGCTGCTCCGCCCGCTCGTCACGTCTCGGCTCGTCCTCACGGGCCGGCGCTCCACCACGCCTACCTCTCGAAGCCATGGCTGTAATAAATTTCAACCACTATTAGAGCTAGGTTACTAAATTTTCTAACCATTTTCTTATCTACTTTTCATTCAATATTAATCAATTCTACACATGTGGACATTCCTATGAAGACTTAGCATGTAATGGGGATGATGACTTATGCATATTCATGTGCAATCTCAACCGGTTGCTCTGATACCAATCTCTGTAGCTAACCTCATTATCCAGTACGGTTATACCAACCCACGTCGGTATAGTGAACGTTGCCACATTGGGACATTTACCCAACAATAACATTCAGCTGAGATACACGTGAATATAAGAACAGAGTAGCGGAAGTAAAAGAACCACTGTCTTCATTTCATTCATCATCCACATTTAACATACATGATTCGATAACATTAAAGAACTAAAAGTCCACATAATTAAATTGCTGAAAATCAAATATATTTATCCACACTTAAAATTTCTTTCCATGATAGTGCTAATACAATGTTTCAATTACATACATCAAAATGCCAAAATGTCACAACTAAGCTCCACTAAACTAGCTACTCCCCGGCTCGGAGTCGCTTTCACGGTCTCCTCCAAAGGTGTGTCACCTACTACACCTGTACGCCGAAGCAAGTAATAAGTCTAAAAGACTCAGCAAATAACTCTACATATACCATACATGTACATGTCATAGCAGGTTCTACATACACATTTACCAGACACAATCATGTAGCATGCTTGTGATTGAAATTAACAACCTATCATGGTGATTCTACTTATCAAACACATGATTCATGCTTTCAGATTTTCTAAATCAAAATCTCCTATCACATGCTCTCTAATCATTCTACACATGAAAGTTCTACTTTCAATAACTAAAAACATGAGAGCAATCTAGCATGACTAGCTTACATACATGAAAGAAAACATTGCTAACATGGTTACTACTCATTCGTATACATGCACATAACCATTTCACCATGCTTTAAGCTTACTGTTTTGATGCGGTTTAATACTTTACAATCTAACACATGAAAGCTATGTTCTCATTCAAACCACAATGTGAGAGCATACACACATGGAATGGTTTACACATAAGGATTTCTCTAGCATGGATTCTACGCATTGTACACATATAGCACAAAATCATAACCACATTTATGTTGCTGTTCTAACATGATTTCAGATCATCATATCATGGATTTCAATTTCACACCCTCACATTTTTACATAATTTCTTATTCACATAGTTCACACTTTACACATTGCACATTTATACATGTTCACACTACACAATTTGCACATGATCACAATCACATTTCACATTTTACACTTTAGTGTCGTGACACATAGTCCAAACCACCATAAGAAGGACACACATCACAACACAGACGTCACCTAGGCAATACAGTGACGACTCTTGGACTGCGCAGACCGGGAGAACAAGTCTCCACCTAACCAGTGGTACTTGTCCACCTCCAGGATTTCATCCTAATGCCCTTAGGATCACAACACATTGAACCTTCCCATGGGGACTTTTCCATGGTACGGTTCCACAACCCTCTATGGAAGCAGTATCACACTTGGCACAGGATTACACATTACACATATCGGTTTTTACACACACTTTACACATGACGCTCATATCTCATTTATTCTTTCACTCCCAACATGACTCAGTTTTCCTAATCATTCCACTACAGATGACAGAAGTTAACATTCAGGAAGCTTCACAATCAGGTTGGGTTACACAGAAATTAAATCATTTCACCAAGGCATGCATTAATTACCTATTTCTGCATGGAAAATTCATATTGCATGGTATAGTTGTCCAAATGACCTGAGAATTAACCACATGCTAATTTCCTGTTTAGGACCCCACATGAAAATTTTCACATTTTTATGTTCCAAAAATACTTTCATAAAATTTAATCATAAATTCCCGCATTATTCAAAATTCAATTTATCATGATGATAACATAAAATTTCAGTTTTAATAGATCATAACCCTGAACTCAATATACACAATACCACAAGAATTTTCCCGAATTTATTTCACAGTACACAATTTACTGGAGATTTTACAACCCTACACATGTTTTTCTAATTCATTTCATAAAATTCAATAAATCAGAGGAGCATGGAGAAAATTCCCAAAAATTCAGAGCATGGACTGATTTACCCATTCACGGTTTAGAAAAGTTTAGGGCATCCAACTTCACTGAATTGCACAAACGGTAAAGAACATGGTCTAGGTCTCATCATGCATACATTCTCCATAAATAAACCATTTATGCCAAATCACAGAAATTACAAGGATCTCACCACAATTCAGACATCCATATTACATATCATAGTAGGTTTACAATATATCCTCATCGAAAACACATCGAAATAATCAATATATCAGGAAGAACAGCTCACTGTTCTGTCCTGGAGAACTTAACGGCGGTCTCTGGCCGTTCCAAGAGTGGACGGCAAGATCGCTGGACGCACAAGGGGAATCTTGGTGTCAAGGCATTGACGCCAAGTTCCTGTCTGTGCAGAAACACAGACCGAACTTCAAATAAAGGGGTGAATAGGGGATCTAGAACACGAGGAAAAATATGTAAAAATCACAAAACCCTACTAGACATCTACATGGACGATAGGGGTAGGTTACTTGCCTCTTGCAAAAACTCCAAAGGGATCTAAATGGTCGGAGAAGATCTCCTTGGGCAGTCCCAAGAAGCTCCACAATCGCTCTCCTCGGGTTCCTTGATGTAGTAGACCCCAAGAAGATGTCGGGGAAGCCTTCCCCTTTGTCCCAGCTATCTCCTTGTCGTGGTGGATGGCCGGAACAAGCTTCAGATTGCCGGATTTAAGGTTGCAAATGTGGGGTTTTCTCACATACTGTCTAGGGTTTTCTTATTCTCCTTCTTCTCCTTTTGCAAAGAGAGTCAAGAGAGGTTTGAGGGTTGCAGAAAGGGCTTTGTAAATAGGAGAGGAAGCTCTCCTTTCACGCAGGTCGGACAAGAAAGCTTTCAGACCGTTGGGGACAGCTCCCCAATGGGTGAGCAAGCTTGCTCCCGGAAATCCGACTCTGCAACGCATACAGGTCAGAGAAATTAGCGTCCACATCGCTGGATGCTGGGATTAGTGTTGGCATCCATATGGTTATGCCTACACAACACAAACGTCCATTTATCTTGACGCCAAGTTGGCCTTCGGCCAGAACTCAAAAACATGCAGGAAACCATGCATAACCTATACATATATACATGCATTATGTATACTATCACGTACATGCTACCATCATACCATTCATACATTATTACAACTAACTTATACACATGCATACATAAGTATAATAGTTACCACATACGTAGATATGTACATATGCATACACAACATGAATTATATACACGAAATAAAATAATGCAACAAATTCGAGGGCCTTATAGTCGTTATCTATCCGTACTGGCAGCAGATCTTTGGTGGGAGTTCCTCGGCTGGTGGAGGCTCGTTGGTCGGCGTAGGCAGTGCTTCTGGGCCGGAAGTGGGTCGTTTGTCCCGCAGGGAGAGAACGTAGCACCGTCGCGACTTGGTTGACTGCCAAGCACCTCTCCCACACCGTGCGGAGTGGGAAACTTCATCTTCTGGTGTAAAGAGGGGTACGGCTCAGAGGCGGCCAATCAAGCCCCCTCCGAGGATGGTTGTTGTACCCCGGCATGCTCCTGATCACCAAAAAATCGACCATTTTGGTTAGATCTTTGGTGTTGTCCCTAGGGTGATGGGGAGGTTAATCCGTCCCATGGGATGCACTAAGACCCCAGAGAAGCTGAAAAAAGGCGATTCTACTGGGGTGAGTTGGTCGGCTTTTAAGCCCATCGTGAGAAAACAGTCGTAAGCCAACACATCCGGGGCGCTTCCATTATCAACCAGTATGCGACGCATAGTACAAAGATTGATGGTGGCCGCGATGACCAGCGCATCAGTGTGCAGAGTTGTAACTCCTACAAGATCATTGTCCGAGAAGGTGATAGCCTCCTCGAAATGAGCACATTTTGGACTGGGATAAGGGCTTGGTCGTGGCGGCGGGAGCCGTTCGACTTGATGCACCCGACCGGCGTAATCGCATTGGCTCTGGCTGCTTTCCCCGCCTGTGCCGAAACCTCCTGCAATCACATTGATCTCCTGCCCATTCGGCTCGTTGTTGATGGGCTGTATGGGGGTTCGTTCTCGGCGTCTTGGGCGGTCTTCATTCCGGCGCACATAGCACCCCAAATATCCACGCTTCATTAAGGACTCGATCTCATCTTGAGTTGGCGACACTCTGAGGTGTCATGGCCATGGTCGTAGTGGAAGCGACAATATTTGTCTGGGTTGCGCCTGTGGGGGTCAGAGTGCATTCTGGTTGGCCACCGAACATACTGCTCATCCCGGATTTCGGCCAGGATCTATTTGGGGGCTACCGTGAGAGTGTATAATCGGTGAAGGGGAGTGGTCGGCGCGGCGAGTCCCCATTGCGCTGGCCCTTCTTCCGTTCTCGGTCAGAACCGTTGTCGGAAGGCCTCTTCTTGTCCGACTGCTCACCCTGCTCTGCTCGAACGGCTACGAGACTTTCCTCGCACGCCGCATGGTGTTGGGTGGTGGAGAGGAGCTCGGCTAGAGTGGCGGGCTGCTGAACCCCAAGCGTCCTCTAAAGGAAGCCGTTACAAGTGCCTTGGATGAGGGCACTAGTGGCTAACGGGACGTCTAGGCGTGGATGTGAAGCATCTTAGTCTGGAACCACTTGATGCAGTCCCACAGCGCTTCGCCTTTCTTCTGCCGCACAAATAGAAGGGAGGTTGTTGTATGCAGCTGCGATTTTCCATCCAGGAAGTTGTCCTGAAAGGACTTCTTCAGCTGGTGGAAGGATGAGATGGAACCTGCGGGGAGGGTTTCGAACCATGCCCGCACGTATCTTTCAACGTGGCGGGAAGGCCTGGCATTGAGCCACGTATGATGCTCCGTGGAACACCATATGTGACTCGAACCCGTGGATATGGTCCGCCGAGTCGGAGGTGTCGTTGTAGGGCATGATGGAAGGCAGGGGCAACTTCGGGGAGGCCGGGCTCCAGGATCTCCGTGGAGAACGGGGAGCGGAAGTCCAGTGTTGGATCGTAGATGCAGTAAAATGGCAAATATAGAAGGGGGGTTGAATAGATTGCAGTGGAAACTATATACAATTAAAAATATGACAGATTAAAAATCTCTATTCAAATAGGTACCCACTGATTTGATTAACTCATAGGAATCTTAAGCACATTAGATCATCTATCTATAAGTGTGTGAGTGCTTAGAAGGTGATCAAAATCCTATGCAAGCATTCTAGTGGAAAATCAATACATCAAACCACTGCACATGATATTTTTAAGGTGGTTCGGCTCCCAGACGGAGACCTACGTCCACCCCTCACTCAAACCAAGTGAGGCTTCACTAAATCTCTGATTCACAGCTTCAAACACCTGCTGACTCACAGCTTGCCAACCGCTGATTACACAGCTTATCCGCTGATTCACAGCTTCAAGGTTTGATAAACCTTCTAAATCCACACACACACAGTATGGGATCAACACTCCTATCACCAGTAGGAGCACTCAATAAGTTCAAAGTAAAGTTTAAAAGTGAAAAGAAAATTCACATGAAGATCAGAGTTAAGAGAGACAAATCTTCAAACACCAGTCCTTCGACTTTGCCCAATTTCCTCTGGACTGATGAATCTAAACTCTAAATCTTCAGATCTTGAGGGTTGAAGTTCTGCTTCAGATCATATTGCACAAATGCATCATCTGGTTGTGCTTCTCAACCAATTGATCTGAACTCCTTCAAATCAACCTCAATTCGCTATACTCTGTTTCGGATCTGATTTACAGAGAATTCAAATTTGAGTTGTTGCTCTTGAGTTCTTCCACAAATGCTAAGCTTCGTGCTTCTGCTCTTGCAAACTTCCTCTTCCACCTTCCATCAGATCTGCTTGATCTTCTCAGCTCTGCGGCTTCTCTTTTGCATGATCCACGATGCTCTGTTTTTAGATCTGCTGCCTGCATGTTTCCTTCTTCTTTCTCTGCTACTTTTCTTCTTGATTTGCTCCTCTTTCAGCACTCTAGAGCTTTCTCTCACTGCTTGGCCTTGATCCCGACGTCCTCTTAGATGGAATCGATGGATGGCTGGAGGGGATGACTGCTTCAGATGAGATGGTGGCTTATATAGCCACTTTGCAGTCCCAAGAACGTGAGAAAGGTGTGCACAAAAACCTAGAGTGCACCCAAGGCTGCCACGTGTCTAAAAAGGCCTTTACCTCATTGCCACTTGGATGAAAGGGCAATTTGGTAATTAAGGAATCTCCCATAAAGATCCAGAAAGAGATCACAGCCGCTGGATTTTATGCTCTACACAATTCTGGGTTACAGAAAGAGAGAGTCGACCTACATTTCCATAGTGTTGACACTACTGATCAGAAATTCCAATTACCTTTACTGGCAGAATTCTAGTGACGATCGACAGATCACTAGTGTCGACCTTATCACTAGGTAGAGTCGACCTGATCAACAGATAGAGTCGACCTTCTGTGAATTTCTCCAAAACTGGTTCACTGGATGAAACTAGTGTCGACCTTACTCTCAACTAGAGTCGAGCAGACTGACAACTTGTTCTTCAGGAAGTTACTGGCAGAATGGAAGAGTCGACCTGTCTGTCAACTAGAGTCGACTTGACAGAGCTAGTGTCGACCTATCTTTCAACTAGTGTCGACCCTATTTTGGCAAAACTTTGTAAACTGGGCAGATTGGTAGAGTCGACCTGTCTGTCAACTAGAGTCGACCAGGCAGAGCTAGTGTCGACCTATCTTTCAACTAGTGTCGACATTATTTTGACAAAACTTTGTAAACCTGTAAATATAAAGAGTGGACATCAAAACATATCATTATCAGTAAAATATGAAATATTAAGCATAAAGAACATGTTGTTTTGTTATCATTGTAATATGTGCTATCACGGCCCAATATTTAGCAGCGGAATAAATACGGGGGACGTGAACGATATAAACAGATGTATCACAGTTGAATAGCGCAGAGTCACGATTGAATAAAAGAACACATTTGAGACTACAAGATGGTCATCCAAAAATATACTTTATTCCATTTCAGTCAACTAATTACAATGTTACATGGAGAGAATCAACTGAAAAGAGTTCCTTATTCAATAAAACATCTAGAAAAGTTCACTATTACATAGACTACTCAATTGTCTATTTCTAAACTGTCATCTACTCATATGGCGGGGCTTATCACTCTTGCCCTGCCCCATCGGACTCCACTGGTTCTTCATCACTTCCTGAAAAAGGGCAGGATGATAGGGTGAGCAAACTAGCTCAGTAGGATTTACATCTCAATATTGTGCGGGCACTAGTATACATGATTAACATTTTAAAAGGCAAGATATGAACATGTATATGATGACAATGCATGCAATACTAACAGATTGAATAGCAGAGTAGAAGGGGTATCATTTCAGATCAAATGTCGAGTTGCATATATACAGTGGACAGATATTTCAAGAATAGAATCGTATCAAAAGAGATTGGCCATATTCCGACAGATATCATGCGTTCACATGATCAGACGTATCATATCATATCAAATCATATCAGATCACATCAAACTTATCATATCAAACAAAGGCACATTCACTCTAATCTTGATTATTTGTTTGTGCTATGCCAAGCACCAGAAGTCCATACTCCCGCGGTTAATAAGTACGTTGGGTTGCTCCTCCCCAGGACCGGACCAGGCCCCTATTGCACAGGCATAGGTCAAATTTGGACCGAAGTCCCACGTTGTGCCGAACAAACATTCATATTATGGCCACAGAGTTTCAATGACAAGCTCATAGTAAAAGGAGCATGATCATTCATAGAGTCAAGGAATGACAAACAGCTCAAGAGAACAAAAGGCAGGATACGACGTATCTTATGTTTCATAATTCGTTAATGTCTTGACATGTGGATGTTTCTAAGGACAGATCGTATGCAGAACATGTGCTCTCAATTCCCCAGAAGGGTGTGCCTATTCGTGCAAAAGTGAAAGTGATGAGTCATGGATCTTTCCTAACAGGTATGCAATTGATAAAATTAATTGAACACCTCAAAGCATGTAACTATTAAAACTCATATGCAAATCATGACATTAACACCACTAACAAGTCCATACTAACATGTATTCATCGCCACATTCATATCATATCTTATCTTATCAATTGACAATAAGCAAGATCACAAGATAACCCAATGGACATAAGATCAATCACAATTACACATTAGAATCGTATTCATATCATTACTTTTCAATGGGTTGATTTATTTTAGGTCCATGCATACTATATAACATCATGCACATGCTAGTAGACATCATGAAATGATCAGACCCAAAATATGCAATTTTTTTGTAAGGGTAGTGTCGACACACCCCTTACTGGTGTCGACACAATGCCTCAAACACAAGACAAAATAATGCAGAACTGGTCAAGTAGTGTCGTCACTAGATCAAGTAGTGTCGACACAATACTTCAAATACAAGGCAAAGTGATCAAGTGATGTCGACACAGGATCCAGTAGTGTCGACACAATACTTCAAATTCAAGGCAACATGGTCAAGTAGTGTCAACATTAGATCATGTAGTGTCGACACTAGAGACCCTTCCCAGAACACCTTCTGGGCCAATCTGGGACAGTGTGTCGACACTAGATCAGGTAGTGTCGACACTAGAGACCTTCCCATAACACCTTTTGGGCTGTTTTGGGACAGTGTATCGACACTAGATCAAGTAGTGTCGACACTAGTGGCTCTCCCAGAAAAAAAAAAAATATAAGTCAGGTGTAACCAGAAAACACGTCTCATGCAGTGATTCACTTTCCCCTCTTGTAACTCTCTAATTAATGACATTTAGATAAAATGTTAAACACAAAAGATGACGAAGACAACTAGTATAAGAACTTTTATGTTGGGTGTTGATCAAATTCGGTCTCGAATCCCGAGAAAACATGTGAAGAACATAAAGCTAAGTGCAGCCCAAAATCACAGTATCATGCAGTGACACTCTTAACTCGCTTATAACTCTCTAACGATCGACTTTTGGATAAAACGCTCAACATAAAAGATGATCATACTACAAGTAGAATAACTTTCATGAATGAAGTTTTGGATAATTCAGTATAAAATCACATGCAAAATAAGAAGAACGGAAAAAGCCCTAACTGTGCGCGACTTAGGGAAAACTACGAATACTCCATGAAATTGAGTCAAACCTCGTGCAAATGAACCTAGACTCAAAGATCTACATGATGGTGTTTGTTTTATTTAATCTTGGCCGAGAACACCTACCTTCGAATGCTAAGAACTCTCTGTAGATTTTTGGGTTGATGCAGAGCGACGTTGAGGAAGACCACGATTTTCCCCAGCCATTCTCCACTTCCCAGTGCTCCAAACTTGCTACTTTTGTCCCAAATTGTTGCTAAACCTTCCCAAGAGTTTAAGGATGAGTTCTTATAGATTTATGGTGTATTTATGAGTCCTAACGGGACTAGGAAAGGAGGTTGCGAATTCTGCTTCCTTCTTTCCAAAATCTGGGATTCTCACCCAAAGGAGGTAGCAACGGTTTAGGAAACCACCAATTGGGGTTGGGTTCGGTTTTGGCTTACCATACATGACTAATCACCCTTATTTTAACTCTAAATTGTCCTCCTTAATTATTACCTAATTACATACACAAATTTTGGGTATTTTCTTGTCCACAATTTTTATCCTTGGGCCAAATGTGCTCCATTGGCCCAATCTTGTTAATGGGTTATTAATACATAATGTTGTAAGTCTCTCTAACATGTTTATTTAATTTATGATCGGGTCATTTTTCTGTGTTAACAATTTTCCGACTTAGTTTCCTAATTCGGGTAATTTGTCACGTGTGACGTACACTCGGCCAATCGGATTTTTTCGTTGCACGAATTCCTTGTGGAACACTTAGGGACAATATTGGGGTTGATTTATAATTTTTATGGAATTTTCTGATGTGTTTTCTCACGACAATAGTGGTACGTAAGTTCTATCATTCTGATAATACATAAGTTATTTTTACTAAATTCATACTTGAATTTGTTCATGTGACATAAGTTGTTCATTGATCCAATTTATTTTATGGACTATCCCCTCATATTATTTGGAGTCCACCATAAATTTCTCATTTAGTTTATGATCTCATTTATACACCTAATAATGGGTTGTCCAACTTATTTCCTAATTACGATGAGAAGTCACACTAACTCTTAAATATATCCCAAATGACTTTTATGACCCAAAATTCTTGATGGATCATTAGAGGATATTATTTGAAGTCCATCTATAATTTTATTTAATTTTCCGTCTTCTCTAGGTATGTGTGATAATGATTTCTGACTTATTCCCTGATTACGACACTCAGTCGCAAAACGCCTTAAACTTGGACCATCTGATTTTCCTATACATGAATTTTCTGTGGGTCATTAGGGAGTATTATTTAGAGTTGAACTGTGATTTTTATGAAATTTTCTAATGGGTTTTTGTATGTATGATAATGACACGTGCATTTTTTCTATTTCACAAATATTGATTTTATCGTTTTCGATTTATTTCTAATTTTTCAATTACTGAATTTTCGGGGTGTTACATCCTCCCCCACTTAAAAGAATTTGGTCCCCAAATTCACATGTGTTTACGGGCTGGACTTACAGGGAATCAAATTGTGAATTTACTCATGACATAATGATGATTGATGATGACACTTCAGGGTCAAATAAAAAATGAGTTAGAAATGATACCTCTCCTTTACCTCCTATTTTGGGTTGTGCTGCCATTTTTCCTGAGCTCAATTTCTCCATTGGGCAATCCTTAATCTTGTGGTCTTGGCTACCACAACAGAAACACTTGCCTTGAAATTTTCAGCACTCCTCAGTCCGATGATTTTTTCTGTTGCAATGCTGGCATCTTTCTATAGGAGCGGGAATTAGTTTCTTATTGCACTTCTTGCACTTCTTTCTCTTGTGCGATCTGTTACTGTTGTCGGCCGTTTCTCTCTGACTATAGGTTTGGAGTTTCCTGTGGTTGTAATTTGTTCTTTCTTATTAGTTTCGCCAACTCCTTTGTCATCCATAGACCTTTCCTTTCCATTTGTATCTCCCTTAGCCATTATTAGGGATCATCTAACAATTGAGCAGCTTGTCGTAGTGCTTTGGTTAATCTTTGGACCGATCTTTATCCGTCCAGAGATGGTGTAGGTATATCCTCCATTAATGTTTATTTAAGTTCCTTCAAAATAAACTATCACACGGTCAGTCTTCTTTACTCCTTGTAATGCCTTGTAACTTACAATATTTAGTTACTAATAAAATTTTGGACTAAGCCCATGTTTCTACCCAATCTCACCAGGTAGGTATAGAGTTCTTGACACAAGCTGAGGGTTCTAATCACACTTATCCTATCATTCCTAATTGCCTAGGACTTAGGGGAAGCCCGGCTCGTTCGGCAGCCAATACATCCACTGACTAGGTACTCTTAATCGGCAAGAAATGAGCTGACTTAGTCAATCGATCAACTATTCCCACCTTGCACCCCATGGTGATGTGCTTGGTCGGATGAATCCCTCTCTAACAGTTCCATCCTTTGCTCTTTTAATTCCTTCAGTTCTGCGGGGGACATTCTATATGGTGCCCTAGATACTGGTGCAGCTTCAGGGACCAACTCGATGGTAAAATCGACCTCTCGCTCAGGAGGAATTCCTGGCAAGTCTTCTGGAAAAAATCAGCGTATTCGCTGACAACATGGATGTCCTCAACTTTGACTTCCTTCTTTGTGATGACAACGGTAGCAAGAAAGGCCATACAACCTTTCCTCATCATCCTTTTGACTCAAAGTGCAGAGATAAGTGACAATCTCCTGCGGTTCCTATCCCCTGTGAACACTAGTTTTGGGTAATGGCTAAAGGTTACCCGACTTCTCTTACAGTTGATACTAGCCCCATGGTAGTTGATGGCCATTCAGTGTTACTTCTACTGACTCCCACCATGCCCTGGCATCCTTTTCCAATTGGAAAGTTGCCAGTAGTACTTTGTTCTGGTCTATGCATTGCATGACCCTGAATATCCTTTCAACTTCCTTAACCCAGTGTTCAGCAACATCTGGGTCAGTACTCCCTTCAAACCTAGGCAGATACATATTCCGAAATTCCGATGGAGATCACTGGCTCCGCGGTTACCTCCACCCTGGGTGGCTTGCAGGATAGCCTGAGTCAAGTTCTGTATTGTTTGTTGCATGCTCCTAGCCTGGGCACGTTCAGCGGCCATTGAGGTAATAAATACCTTCAAGATAATAATATAAGTCAGTCATCTAAATATATCACATGTGACTTCTATTCCCATGGTTCTACCCAAGCTCACATTAGGTACGGCAGATTTTGACTCGTGTGATCTAGTTCCATTCTATGTTCCTATTCCCTTGGACCCTAAAGTTTAGAGCTCTGATACCAACTGTCACGGCCCGATATTTAGCAGCGGAATAAATACGGGGGACGTGAATGATACAAACAGACGTATCACAGTTGAATAGCGCAGAGTCACGATTGAATAAAAGAACACATTTGAGACTATAGATGGTCATCCAAAAATATACTTTATCCATTTCAGTCAACTAATTACAACTTTACATGGAGAGAATCAACTGAAAAGATTTCCTTATTCAATAAAACTTCTAGAAAAGTTCACTATACATAGACTACTCAATTGTCTATTTCTAAATTGTCATCTACTCATATGGCGGGTGCTCATCACTCTTGCCCTACCCCATCGGACTCCACTGGTTCTTCATCACTTCCTGAAAAAGGGCAGGATGATAGGGTGAATGAACTAGCTAAGTAGGATTTACATCTCAATATTGTGCGGGCACTAGTATACATGATTAACATTTTAAAAGGCAAGATATGAACATGTATGATGACAATGCATGCAATACTAACAGATTGAATAGCAGAGTAGAACGGGTATCATTTCAGATCAAATGTCGAGTTGCATATATACAGTGGACAGATATTTCAATAATAGAATCGTATCAAAAGAGATTGGCCATATTCCGACAGATATCATGCGTTCACATGATCAGACGTATCATATCAAATCATATCATATCAGATCACATCAGACTTATCATATCAAACAAAGGCACATTCACTCTAATCTTGATTATTTGTTTGTGCTATGCCAAGCACCAGAAGTCCATACTCCCGCGGTTAATAAGTACGTTGGGGTGCTCCTCCCCAGGATCGGACCAGGCCCCTATTGCACAGGCATTGGTCAAATTTGGACCAAAGTCCCACATTGTGCTGAACAAACATATTCATATTATGGCCACAGAGTTTCAATGACAAGCTCATAGTAAAAGGAACATGATCATTCATATAGTCAAGGAATGACAAACAGCTCAAGAGAACAAAAGGCAGGATACGACGTATCTTATGTTTCATAATTCGTTAATGTCTTGACATGTGGATGTTTCTAAGGACAGATCGTATGCAGAACATGTGCTCTCAATTCCCCAAGAAGGGTGTGCCTATTCATGCAAAAGTGAAAGTGATGAGTCACAGATCTTTCCTAACAAGTATGCAATTGACAAATAACTAATTGAACACCGGAAAGCATGTAACTATTGAAACTCATATGCAAATCATGATATTAACACAACTAACAAGTCCATACTAACATGTATTCATCCCCACATTCATATCATATTCTTATCTTATCAATTGACAATAAGCAAGATCACAAGATAACCCAATGGGCATAAGATCAATCACAATTACACATTAGAATCGTATTCATATCATTACTATTTTCAATGGGTTGATTTATTTTAGGTCCATGCATACTATATAACATCATGCACATGCTAGTAGACATCATGAATGATCAGACCCAAAATATGCAATTTTTTTGTAAGGGTAGTGTCGACACACCCCTTACTGGTGTCGACACAATGCCTCAAACACAAGACAAAATAATGCAGAACTGGTCAAGTAGTGTCGTCACTAGATCAAGTAGTGTCGACACAATGCTTCAAATACAAGGCAAAGTGATCAAGTGGTGTCGACACAGGATCCAGTAGTGTCGACACAGTGCTTCAAATTCAAGGAAAAATGGTCAAGTAGTGTCGACACTAGATCAGGTAGTGTCGACACTAGAGACCCTTCCCAGAACACCTTCTGGGCCAATCTGAGACAGTGTGTCGACACTAGATCAGGTAGTGTCGACACTAGAGACATTCCCAGAACACCTTTTAGGCTGTTTTGGGACAGTGTGTCGACACTAGATCAAGTAGTGTCGACACTAGTGGCCCTCCCAGAAAAACAAAATATAAGTCAGGTGTAACCAGAAAACATGTCTCATGCAGCGATTCACTTTACCCTCTTGTAACTCTCTAACAAATGACATTTAGACAAAATGTTCAGCATAAAAGATAACGAGGAAAACTAATAGAAGAACTTTGATGTTGGGGGTTTTATCAATTCGGTCTCGAATCCTGATAAAACATGTGAAGAACATAAAGCTAAGTGCAGCCCGAAATCACAGTATCATGCAGTGACTCTCTTAACACGCTTATAACTCTCTAATGATCGATGTTTGGACAAAATGTTCAACATAAAAGATGATCATGACTACAAGTAGAATAACGTTCATGAAGGACATTTTGGCTAATTCGGTATAAAATCACGTACAAAATAAGAAGAACTGGAAAAGCCCTAACTGTGCGCGACTTAGGGAAAACTACGAATACACAATGTATACTGCATGAAATTGAGTCAAACCTCGTGCAAATGAACCTAGACTCAAAGATCTACATGATGGTGTTGGTTTTCTTTAATCCTTGCCTGAGAACACCTACCTTCGAATGCTAAGAACTCTCTGCAGATTTCTGGGTTGATGCAGAGCGAAGTTGAGGAAGACCACGATTTTCCCCAGCCGTTCTCCACTTCCCCAGCGCTCCAAACTTGCTACTCTCGACCCCAACTTGTATCTAAACCTTCCCCAAGATTTTAAGGACGAGTTCTTATAGATTTAGGGTGTAGTTATGAGTCCTAACGGGACTAGGAAAGGGACTGCGAATTCTGCTTCCTTCTTTCCAAAATCTGGGATTCTCACCCAAAGGAGGTAGCAACGGTTTAGGAAACCACCAATTGGGGTTGGGTTCAGTTTTGGCTTACCATACATGACTAATCACTCTTATTTTAACTCTAAATTCTCCTCCTTAATTATTGCCTAATTACATATACGAATTTCTGGGTATTTTCTTGTCCCCAATTTTTATCCTTGGGCCAAATGTGCTCCATTGGCCCAATCTTATTAATGGGTTATTAATACATAATGTTGTAAGTCTCTCCAACATGTTTATTTAATTTATGATCGGGTCATTTTTCCGTGTTAACAATTTTCCGACTTAGTTTCCTAATTCGGGTAATTTGTCACGTGTGACGTACACTCGGCCAATCGGATTTTTTGTTGTACGAATTCCTTCATGGAACACTTAGGAACAATATTTGTGGTTGATTTATAATTTTTACAGAATTTTCCGATGTGTTTTCTCACGTACAATAGTGGTACGTAAGTTCTATCATTCTGATAATACGGAAGTTATTTATTTACTAAATTCATACTTGAATTTGTTCATGTGACATAAGTTGTTCATTGATACAATTATTTTATGGACTATCCCCTCATATTGTTTGGAGTCCACCATAAATTTCTCATTTAGTTTATGATCTCATTTATACACCTAATAATGGGTTGCCCAACTTATTTCCTAATTACGATAAGAAGTCACACTAACTCTTAAATATATCCCAAATGACTTTTATTGACCCAAAATTCTTGATGGATCATTAGAGGATATTTGAAGTCCATCTATGATTTTTATTTAATTTTCCGGCTCCTCTAGGTATGTGTGATAATGATTTCCTGACTTATTCCCTGATTACGACACTCAGTCGCAAAACGCCTTAAACTTGGACCATCTGATTTTCATTTACACGAATTTCACTGTGGGTCATTAGGGAGTATTATTTAGAGTTGAACTGTGGTTTTTATGAAATTTTCTAATGGGTTTTTGTATGTATGATAATGACACGTGCATTTTTTCTATTTTACAAATATTGATTTTATCGTTTTCGATTTATTTCTAATTTTTCAATTACCAAATTTTCGGGGTGTTACATGTGCAATATGTCATCATCAAGACCAAATTATGAGTGTACAATATGTCATCATCAAAACACACAACTCAACATCCAGGTCGTCGTCCCCCGGAGCTCTGCCCTCTGAACCATCACTTCTATGCAATGTTCGAGGCCGACGACGTGGCGAAGACATTTGGCTAACTCCTGGTCGGAGTGCACAGAGCCTTCGTGCTTAGACCCGTGGGAGTTGGCGTTGACGACGGAGCGCGGAGGAGGAAGAGCCACAGCGGATCGGCGGGGAGAGTCGTCTTGCCGTTCTGGCATTCGGCGGGATGACGGAGCTCTCCGCGAGCGCCGGGCCGATTCCTCGTGCCGCTCCTGCCGAGCCGACGGGGCAGGGGGTCATCGTCGTGATGACTCCGCCAGCTGTTCCGGTGGCAGGGGGATTGTCGGGGTTGGTTGCCTAGCCAGTTGAGCCTGGAGGCCCTAACAGACCCCCACAAGCTGTTGTACCTGCCCCCGGAGCTCTGCTGCTTCTTGGGCTGTTGCTGGAACTCCGGCAACAGAACCATTATCAGTTGCTCCGACGGGGGTGGCGTTGTCGTCGGCCGGCGGGGCTTGGTCGCGCGAGTCGGCACACGACTGGAGAGACCTTTTCACCTTGCTGCCGAGATTTTGGTGAGAGGTTCGTCCGTGAGCAATGGTAGTTGTCGTTCCCACAGACGGCGCCAAAAATGTGGACGTGTTTCCTTGTTTGGGCCTGGGCTGAACGGGCTTCCACCAAGGAGAGAGGGAAGAGACGGTCACCGGTGCGGACGAGGACCTGCAAAACTCATGAAGGATGGGGGGGGGGGGGGGGGGGGGTTGATGAACCGAGGGGAACCCTCTGATGCCTAAGTCAGCACGGACTGTAGAGGAGGCAGGAATCGAAGGTTCTTTGATGTGTGCTCGCGCGGGGGCGAGTGTGTATGGAAAAAGTTCTATACCTTTGCATGGGGATTACCTGTGCCTTTTATAGGTAAGGGAGATGAAGGGTCTGGACACAATCTCCCTAAATGATTACTGAAGGGATGCAACGGTTTGAGTCCCTAGACGGAAGCGGCTTGCTTGAAGCGCCCGTTAGGATCCTCCGTGATCAATGCCCTTTAACCTTGAGACGCGCATCGCGCTGTTATAATAACTGTTGTTGGATGGCGAAGGACCGCGCAAGGGCCTGCTCAGCGATGACGAGTCTATCCGATGCCCGGTGCTCGGATGCATTGACCAGTAAAGAGGTGGAGACTCGAACAGGGGGTTAGTGGCCTGCCTGGCGGACTGTGCCTTGTCTGGATGAGTCATGAGGTGTCCGGAGACCACGTTGGGGGCCTCTAGACATCTGATGGCCAAAGCGTATGTAGAAGCCTTTTGGATACTCCCAAGGACGCGTGGCTTGATGTCAAGAACCTAGGTGCCATGATGGGCCGTGACGGGCCATGATGGGCCTACGGACCTAGGAGGTTAGAAACAGCCTCCACACCAACATACTAAAAATCCACAATATTGTTGATGCATTAGCTCGTTTTAAGTGTAGTATGGGTATATCCACGACAATAGTAGGACTGCGTTAAATCTAATAATATTTGATATTTCACCTTACGATTTCAATCGTGTATGGTATCCATTTTGATATTTCATTGAATGTGTCATCCGAGCAACTCAATTCATCATGAACTCTCCCTCCATTGTGGAACCAACCATCCAAATGTGAAAGTTTGCTCAAGGGACTAAAAAGAATTTCCATCAAACAATGAGGACTGAAGCATTTGGAAATTTCTGACAGAGATCGCATGACAATATAAAGCTGCTCTTTGGAGGTTTTTTTTTTAAGAGAAATGTTTAGCATTCATTAAAAGATGTGCATTGGGATGACACATCCAAAAAGATTGTGTCTCACCTTAATCTTGGTGTTGGGTTGAGTGTGAAGACAATTCATTTCCCCTCATATTTTGATGATGACAAGTTGTGATTTTAATGCACAATAATTGGAACATGTTAGATGCACCACACATGTTATGACCACATTCAAAAAGCATGTTTCCAAACATACTTATCACTTATATTCATGATAAATCAATGGACTAATGATTTATATGGTTTAATTCTCAGGGACAAACATTTTTGCAAGGGTAGAGTCAACACACCCCATACTGGTGTCGACACAAGATCAAGTCAGGTCGACACTAGACCCAGCTCCCAGTGAACCTTGTCAACAGGCCTGGATAGTGTGTCGACACTAAACCAGATGGTGTCGACACTAGAGACCTCTCCCAGAAGGCCTGTTTTGTAGTTCTCTCTAGTGTGTCGACACGAGATGACGTGGTGTCGACACTAGAGACCTCTCCCAGGGAAGTTTTTCTGCCAGTCTGGGACAGTGTGTCGACACCAGACCAAGTCAGGTCGACACACTCTGGAAATTTTGTGACTTAAATCATCTCCTGGACACGTGGCACCCTAGGGATTGGTGGATCGGCCTTGGATCATGTGCCCACGACCCCCAAGGGTACTTTTAGATATCTTGGGCTATAAATAGTCCCCCATTGGCCATCCAACCTAGCAGAGAGCAGAAGAGAGCCTCCAAGATTCTTCCAGAAGTATTTTGGCGGCAAAGCTGTTCTCCTCCCTGTTTATGCATCCTCTTGTGCTTCCTCTTTCCAATTCCCACATCTCCAAGCACAAGAAGGGAGATCTGATTCAAGATGGAGCAGTAGGATCAACTTCCAAGGTGCAGATCAAGTAGAAGCAGTCTTTTGTGAAGAATTCAAGGAAGATCCCGAAGATCAAATTACAGAGCATCGCCCAGGGACTTCAAGAGATCAAGCCCCTTCACAATTCGACATCTACAAGGGAGTCTTCTGAAGAACAAGGATATTTCAATCAATTTCTCATTTCTTCCTTGTGTCTTCTTGGTTTTTGTAGAGATTGTGCAGTGTCTATTGCATCAATTCTCTTAAATGAGCTTTTGAGATCAGATCTTAGCTAGAGGATCTGGATCTTTTGTTGTTGTCTAGCAAAGTGTTTGTGAGTCATTGTACTCAGTGGTTTGTGAGCCTGTGTGCTTAGTGTTGAGTCATCGCACTCAAGTTTGGTTGAGCAATTGTGCTCAAGTGTCTAGAGTAGTCTTGCTCTAGGTGTTCTGTTGAGTTGTAGAACTCTTTATGGTGGAGTTGTCAGGCTCCAGTGTGTGTGTATCCAAGTTGATAATGGATCCTCACTGTGTGAGGGGTGGATGTAGGAATCACATGGTGTGATTTCCGAACCACCTAAAAATCTCTGTGTAATGGTTTGATTGTGGTTCGAATTTACTTTGCGTTAGATGCATGCTTAGGATCTTTCGAATTCACATCTAATTAACTTGTTCGCACACTCTTGTTACACAACTCACTCAAACACTCTTCAGATCTGTGAAATTCGTTTTCAAATTGTTTCTGATTCAAAGATTTTCTAAATTGGCTAAGCTTCTGCAATAGTTGGACTAGATCTATTCAACCCCCCCCCCCTTCTAGATCTTGTCCACATCTTTTCTCGATCCTACAATTGGTATCAGAGCGGGTTTACACTTGATCTGATCTGATCTGAGTGCTTACTGATTCACTACAAGAAAAAGCGCATATAGAGACCGAAATTTTCGGTCCCTATTCGGTCCCAAAATAGGGACCGAATAGAGACTGAAAATTTCAGTCCCAAATATAGAGACCGAATAATTTCGGTCCCTATTCAGTCCCTGAATAGGGACCGAATTGAGACTGAAAAAATTCGGTCTCTATATTTGGGACCGAATAATTTCGGTCCCTATTCGGTCCCTATTCAGGGACTGAATAGGGACCGAAATTATTCGGTCTCTATATTTGGGACCGAATAATTTCAGTCCCTATGCAGTCTCCATATTTAGGGACCGAATAGGGACTGAAATAATTCGGTCTCTATATTTGGGACCGAATAATTTCGGTCCCTATTCGGTCCCTATTCATGGACTGAATAGGGACCGAAATTATTCGGTCTCTATATTTGGACCGAATAATTCGGTCCCTATTCGGTCTCTATTCAGGGACTGAATAGAGACTGAAATCTTTCGGTCTCTATATTTGGGACCGAATTATTTCGGTCCCTATTCGGTCCCTAAATAGGGATCGAACGGAGACTGTAATAATTCGGTCTCCATATTTGGGACTGAATTAATTCGGTCCTTAAATAGGGACTGAATTTTTCGGCCTCCATATTTTGAGATTGATTAAATCAGTCACAATTCGATCCCTAAATAGTGATCGAATAGTAAATCAGTCTCTATTTTACAGACCGAATGATGACTGATTTTATTTCAGTCACAAATTCTCAATAACGTGAGAAAGATTTGTGACCGATTTTGTGACGTCTCAAATTAATACCAGGTATAGCCGCTAGCATATTTGCAGCAGAAAATCATTTAAAGATTTATATTGTTTCATGTCGGCACCATTTCTGCACATATGTACACTGACAAGGTGTCACTGGATTTTGGTAATAAAATTTAGTTCGAAATTACCATAATTATCAGAAAAAATATGTTTATACCAAAAATGTGGATATTGAGAATTTTTGATGCACGGTTAATGAGGTAAATATGATTTATCTACTTTTAGGACAATTTATACTTGATAAATATTTTTTCAGGAAAATTTTAATAAAAATTACCATAAACTTGTTTACGTAAGATTTAACCTGCATCTAAATGTGATCATGTGTAAGTAGTGGTAGGTATGTGTAAAAGTGTATATATTTATAGTATATATATATATATATATATATATATTATGTGTGTTTGTGTGTGTGTGTGTTAATAAAAGAAAAGATAAAATAATGTCAAAAAGATTATTAGGTATACTTACGTGTTTTAGCTAATACTCAGTCTTAGCTAGGAAAGTGTTCTTGTGAATTGAAGGATTCTTATTCTTCTTCTTTTCTTCTGATGTGTTTTGGAAATAGTACTAGTAGTGTCAACACATCTATCCAGTAGTGTTGACCTATCTATCTAGTAGTGTCAGTTAACACTATCTATCCAGTAGTGTCAACACTATCTATGCAGTACTAGTGTTGACATATCCGTACTCATGTGTCAACACTATCTATCTAGTAGTACTGTCACCATTATCTATCCAGTAGTGTTGACCGATTTATCCCTTATAGCGTCGACCTATCCCTTCATAGTATCGACCAATACCTTGTAGAGAGTTGACACTTTCCTTCAGAGTGTCAACACTCTCTTCTATTCAGGTTGACACACTCTGTTAATTTTCAAATCAACTTATAACTCATGTCTCCAGTGACTTAATTAGGTCGACACACCCATATTCTAGGTCGAATAAAAAGCTCTTTTTTTTCTTCCAAAATATGGAGAACAATATGGACCTTTCTCAAAATTTTAAATAATTAATCTGAATTCTCAGGTCTACACACACAACGAACTCACACTTTAATCGTCTGTGTTGTTATCTATCGAAATTAGGGCTGTAAATGTGTAACACCTTGATTTTGTTTATAAAAATACTTGGTCATTTGTGTATAATACATGATGACGTTCCAATTAGTTTGAATATTACGCACACCTCCATTACTAAAATAAAGCTCGGTAATAAACACACAAGAGGCCCATAAATTAATAACCTAAATAAGTAAAATTATGTTGATGGAAAAGGATTAAAATAGAATTATATTATATTAAAGAAATATATGGAATGATATATATATTTATATATATATATATATCAATTATGGCACAATGATTACGTAAGGTAATCACTGTTCATCCTGCGTAACTTGGGTTACGTAAGAACTGTATTACGTGTTTAACCCAGGTGAAATCCTTTCGAAGATTTCATCGCCATCGTTCGTTGCAATCTCGCATGCGGATAAACCCCACCTTTAAACCCCGCCAATGATCCTTATCTTATCCTCCCGCACATGCTGCTGCTGCTATGCTTTGCTACTCCTACAACTGCTCTACTGTTACTACTGCTTTACTGTGCTACTACTTTGCTGTTGGTGATGCTATGCTTAGGACTGTTCATTTCTCGGTCCAACTCGATAAACCGAACCGTTCGGTTCGGTTCGGTTCAACTAACTAAAGTTCGGGTCAATGAACCGAATCAAACCGGTTTAATGGTAAATGGTTCGGTTCGATTTTTCTTCCTTAAAATTGAGCCGAACTGATTGAACCGAAACAACCCTAAAAAGCCCTAATCTGGTCACGCAGAGCCTTCTCCCTCCCGGTCTCATTCGGCCTCTCCTCTTTCTTTGCTACACAGCGGAGTGTCAGAGCCCCTGCTCTTCGGCCTCTCCCATCGCCCCGAGCACGAGCAGTCGAGCCTCCTCGGCCAAGGTGGTCGTCGCCGTCCGTGCAACATTCTTGGACAACGTCGTCTTCTTCTTCGTCGTGTCTTCGACATCTTCTAAAACCAGCAGAGACTTTCGCCTGCTTTCTTGGCTAGGAAGACCAGACGTGTTGGTGCTGCAGGTGAGAGATCCCCATTCTATCGATTTTGAGTGGCATCGAGAATGCCCGAGCCATTGGCCTTTTTATTTCTATCGATTTTGAGTGGAAATCTGCTGTACTCCTGACATCCCGAACTTTCTCATGCCCCTTTCAAAAAGCAACACACACATGACTGGCGACAAGATTTAAGCGGACAAGCCAGGAGTCCCATTGGGTTGAAACCAGGTTTCAACTCCCCAGCAAATCTAAAATTTTGTGTTTTCCACCCAATCTATATATCGCATGTCTCGCGTCAGATAGAAGCCACATGTTATTAAGGGTACTATGATCTTTGCATTACGTTTTAACCCAAAGTCATAATGGTACAGTTGAGCAATGTCTACAAGGTACCATGTATTTGGCAAAGAAACCTAGATAGGAGATGGGTTTGTCAAAGCAGCAAAGTTGCATGCGGGCAGGCCTGTTGGATAGTTTATTTAATTTATGCACCTGGGAGGACCCAAGGTTGCCCTGGGCTTCAGGTCTGGTGAAGAAAGAGACTAGAAAGTTTAGTATAGTGACATGTATAACTTATTTAAGCTCTCACACCGCAAAGGAGCTGAAGATTTCCATGACCATCGTGTCAAGTGAAGAAAGGAAGGCTACTTTGTTATAGACTTATAGTGACATGTCTTCAATTTTGTAGTTTTTTGCACATCATAAATATATTTGAAAAATCTTGCTTGGAAGACTACATATGGAAATCATGCATGCTTTTATTCATACTCCTTTTTTCCCCAAAAGTGGATTATGTTGTTGTTCTCTCTTTGTATTAACAGTACTTTCAAACATAGATTTAACTTCAGAAATGCAATTTGTTTGATGTTCTTGTGGCAGGTAGTCAGGGCTTTGAACATCATACAGAATTGTTGGGATTCATTTTCAAGTGACTGGGGATCTGCTAATATTCTTCGTGGTACGCTTCAGGTTTGTTTCTTCCTAATCTTATCTTACCATTCTCTCTGTGGCCTCATTATTGAGGGATTTGGCTTTTCACTGGTTAGAAGGTGGCTGTTATGGTTATGTGTGTGCTTGTTAACTTTGTTTGAATCCTATTCTTTCCATGGTCTCATTTTTTGAGGCATGCCATGTTTTTCTGAGGGTGACAAATGGTCACATTTCGTTAGTGAAAATAAAGAGTGTATAGCATGTGCCATGTACGGGGCCTGAGAAAGGGACCCATCTTGACCCAAAAAATTAGAAAAAACAAAGGAAAAACACAGAAACTATCTAGAGGGTGGACAGGAGAACACAGACGCCCAAGAGGAGCGGTCATTCCCCCTTCAGAAACAGAATATGGCATGCCAATCAAGCAGTGAATTGTCTCCACTAGAAAACTTTGAAATGAGACTCTTCGGAGACTTCACTTGTTGCTGTATCCAGTCTTACATCCCTTCTATGGCTCTTCTAAGAATGACAAATGCAGAATTAGAATCAGCTCTGAGTTTTCTCACAGCCAGACCGTGCATCTCATTTCTTTGTGCATATGAATAACAGTGTTTAACTTTGTTTCACTATTTTCTTCACTGTTTTTTATAATATGCTTTCTCGACATGGATGCAAGAAATTAGTTGTAGTTGTCTTATTATCTTATTGTTAATTTGGATGAATTTGAGTTTATTAATATATGGTTTTTTTTTCAGAACTTTCAGGTGTTACATCAGTGCCTCTAGTTGTTGATGTTGCATAAGCTTTATTGGTAAGTATTTCTTGTGTATAATGAAAATTTTCAGAGTTTCTGTGAGAATGTTTACCATTATGATGAAAATTTTCAGAGAGGGAAAGGTTCCTATGTAGCCAGAACCAGATTACTACGTGGCTGTAAGGTTGTTTTGAGCACTTGTATTGGCCTCCTATTTCCTATATCTGGAAGATTTTGTTCCTCTTTACTGTAGTTTGTTGGTGGTTACTTGTTTCGGTCCTTTAGAACATGTGGAATGCTCAGTTTCCAAAAGTAGACTCTGCAGATGTGCCTTTAATGTTGCTCATGCCCAAAACATGCCTTAACTTGATCTGTCTTTGTTGGAATGCCATTTCATTTTCCAAAATCCTTGAGCTTGTACTAAACAAAATGACGGTTGCAACGCAGGTCCCTTAGGACGACATTTTAGTGGTTGTTTTCCTTTAAACTAGATTTCTATGGATATCACTGTTGTCACGAGGCCCTTCATATTCTATGTACTATGGTATAACTATTTTTGGAAGATAATATTTTAGTTTTTTGGTAACAGTATATTTTTGAGAGTTGGTAACAGAGCATATCTCCACAGAGAAAAATGAAGCATGCATCCATGTGTTCTGCTATGTGTTACAGAGGATATATCATCCTGTTGGCTAATCAAGATAATTCATATGTCAATTTCCTACATCTTCCTGACTAGTGAACAGATGTTTCCTTTTTTGGCCAATCATAAAAATGAACATTTCAGCAGAGCAAATATCTTACATGAGAGGTGAGGGATTGAACACAAATTATAAAAATGGAGTACAACATAAAACTATCTGGATTGCATTAAGATAACTTGGACATTGAGTAACTTGAGAAGCTACTGCAGAAAGCCACAATGTGAAATGCAAAGGATGCATAAAATACCATTTGGATAACATCAAATTAAGATCGAAGATATGGCACACCAGCCTTATCCAGAACCAAGCTTCCCTTGACAGCCAAAGGAAGAGAACTGAGACTGCTTAGAATTGCAAGCACAATTAGCTAACTGATCTGCCACTTGATACATTCTCTGACAGTATGAACAAATTTCAAAGACATCAACTCATGGACTTGAAGAAAATCATTCCATCAAGGGAACAATTGCCAAGGATGTGAACAGGAGAATTAGAACAGATGTGAACCAAAAACTGGCAATCCATTTCCACAAGAATATCAGTTCTTCCATGGGAAATGCAAAGCTGGAGGCCATGAACATAGCTCTAAGTTCAGCCAGTAGACTAGAACAGTGACCAAAATAGACAGAACCAGCTAAAATAAAGGAGCCTTGATGGTCCTTAGAACTGCAGCACCAGCAGACTCTTCTGATTACCCCTAGAACATCCATCAGTATTTAATTTCCATTCCCCCAGATGTGGCTTCTGCCATCTGACAACTCTGGGCAGTTTAGGTAAACACTAGTCAAACAGCCCCAATTTAGATAGAATAATTCTCTGAAGGGCAGAGGACGGACTTTTGGATCATATATATGCAGCTCTTCCTTACAACACTCGTATAGATGAAGGAATACTAGGGTAAAAAACAAAAAAACATGGCACTCAACATGCCTCCTTTCTTTAATTCATTTATATGTATGTGTGAATTTAGTTTCTATTGCACTTGTTTATCTGTATTCTACTTCTTACTTTAATGCAATTCATTTACATGTGTGTGTGAATTTTTTTATTATTGCACTTGTTTATATGTATGATATTATTTTTATTTTCTTTTCATATTTATGTAGGTTATTATTGCACTTGTTTATATGCATGCTTTAGTTTTTATTTTTTTTTAACACTGCACACACTTCACGAGAGCGTGTTAAGCCCGTGTCAATGACCTCCCGTTCAAGACTTTGGGATTGATGTGCACGAGTCTTATTTTCAAAGATGAGAACGTGTATATCTAACTCAAAGTCCTGAATTGTCTCGCTTTGGACAGCCTGTGAATGTTTGATCGCAGTTAGGTGGTCATTTACTATGTGCTTGTATTATTTGTTGAAAATTTCGGTGTGTCTACTCACTCCTCTCTGATATACCTTTATTGATTTAGAATATTTTCTTAACCACTTATTAGTAAGTGTTTAAGAAAATATCTTAATCAATAAATATTTTTGGTATATCGGAGAGGTGTGGGGAGATGCTGCCGAAATTTTCAGCAAATAATACAATCACATAGTAAATGGTCATCTGAGTGCGATCAAATATTCACAGATGGGTAAAAAGTGATAATCTAAATAATAAATCCTTCCTATTCATTTCGGTTGCGTCGAAGGATGTGTGATTTAGAATTTTAAAGTTATTTGTCTATTGATATTGTTTGGGCGTAGGACAGCAATGGCTTCAGACCGTCATGGATGTATCGCAGAATAGTTGATCATGTGGGTCCCGGGAGTTTAGGGTCGGAGTTGAGAATTTCGTTCAGTTTGCATTGGGGAATCCAAATGCAGAAGTAGACAGGCAAGGTGGCATCGATGTCCTTGTATGATTTGTAAAAATTTGAAGTGGAATTCTCCATGGGAAGTTCAACGCCATTTATACAGAAAAGGGTTTGTTGAAGGTTATATGAATTGGACATGTCATGGTGAGGACTTCTGGTCGCACGAGCCTAGTAATGTGGAAGGCACAAGTACGTACGTGGATATGGTTGTAGATGCTGCTGGTCCGGCATTCAGTGTACATGTGGATCTTGTATACGCTGAAGACGTGCCGAATAAGGGAGCCGAAAGATTCTATCAGTTACTTAAGGATGCTGATGAGCCATTATGGGATGGTTGTCAAAAGCACACTCGGTTGTCAGCGGTGTCATAGTTGTTGAACTTGAAATCTGAATTTCATATTTCTGAGAATTGCTTTGATCGTCTCCTCCTCATCATCAAGAGCATGTTACCTCCAGATGAAAAGCTGCCTCCAAATTTTTATCGTGCCAAGAAGATGGTGAATGATTTAGGACTTGGATATGTGAAAATAGATGCATGTCCTAATCATTGTATGTTGTATGACAAAGAGAATGCAGATATGGTATCATGTTCAGTTTGCCGTCATGATAGATTTAACCAAAGAGGGGTCAATTCTAGGAGAAGGATATACTTATGCGTCATTGCGATATTTCCCCCTTACACCCAGGCTGCAGCGGATGTATATGTCTTCAAAGACAGCTGGACATATAAGGTGGCATGCAGAAAGAGTACGTCGGGACATGGATATTATGACTCATCCTGCAGATGGCGAAGCTTGGATTCATTTCAACCATGTTTATCCTATCTTCTCAAGGGAGTCACGTAATGTGAGGCTTGGTTTATGCACTGACGGATTTAATCCATTTGGAGGTTTAGTGGCTTCCTACTCCAGCTGGCCAGTGTTCGTGACACCATACAACCTTCCTCCGAGCATGTGCATGAAGCGAGAGAATTTGTTCCTGTCCTTATTGATTCCTGGTCCGAAAAGTCCTACAAAAAATATAGACATCTATCTAAGACCGTTGATTGATGAATTGAAATTATTATGGACTGAGGGGGTCAATACTTATGATGCATCTAGAAAGCAAAATTTCACCATGAGGGCGGCATTGATGTGGACTATAAGTGATTTTCCTGCATATGGAATGCTATCTGGTTGGAGCACACATGGGAGGCTAGCATCTCCGTATTGTATGGATAATACCAAATCGTTTGTACTAAACATGGTGGGAAGTCCTGCTGGTTGATTGCCATCGTCAGTTTTTACCAGCTGATCACCCTTTTAGAAGACAAAAAGATGCATTCCTAAAGAACAGAAAGGAACGAGATGAAGTTATATTCGAGAGGTTGTCCGGTCATCATATGGCAGCACATGTTGAAAATTTTCCAGATATCACACAACAGATGGGCAGTACCCGACACCTTTCAGGTTTTGGGAAGGAGCACAACTGGGTGAAGAAAAGCATTTTCTGGGAGCTACCTTATTGGTCGACTCTTCTTGTGCGGCACAATCTAGACGTGATGCATATCGAGAAAAATGTCTTTGATAATGTATTCAACACAGTTATGGATAACAAAGGTAAAACAAAGGACAATGTGAATGCACGCTTGGACTTGTCCATGCTCTGTAAACGTCCAGAGTTAGAAATTGTTGAAGTAAATGGGAAATCAAGTAAACCAAAAGCAGTTATGTGTAGCTTGGAGGACAAGTAAAGCAAGTGTGTCAGTGGCTGAAACAACTGAGATTTCTTGACGGTTATGTGTCAAATATTGCTCGTTCTGTCAACGTCAGTGAGGGAAAGATATATGGAATGAAAAGTCACGACTGCCATGTATTCATGCAAAGGTTGCTACCTATTGCATTTCGTGACATCTTGTCGAAGCAGCTATGGGGAGCGTTATCTGAGTTGAGTCGATTTTCACGATTCTATCTGCATCAGAACTCAGGCTTCAGGATGTGCAAACTATCGAACAGAATGTGGTCACCACTGTATGCAAGTTGGAGAAGATATTTCCACCTGGTTTCTTCGATTCAATGGAGCATTTACTCGTACATCTACCATATGAAGCAAAGGTCAGAGGGCCAGTACAATATAGATGGATGTATCCATTTGAGAGGTATATGCAAATATGAATTATTTCCTCGTACGATTGCACCTTACGTAAGTGATAGCTTTTCTAATTGTCTCTTACATTATGGATGTAGGTGTATGCATGACCTTAAAATGAAAGTCCAAAATAAAGCAAAAGTGGAGGGTTCTATTGCTGAGGCATACATTATGGAGGAAATCTCTAACTTTTGTGCAATGTACTTTGAAGCAGACATTCAAACTCGTCAGACACAACCTCCACGTAATGATGATGGGGGGGAATCTGTCGGTTCAAATCGACTCTCAATATTTACTCATCTTGGACGTGCCTTCGGACGTTCTTCAACTCGAATGCTGGATGACAGAGAGTTATGTGCCGCAGAGATATATATTCTTTTAAATTGTTCTGAGCTAGAATGTTATGTGAGTAAGTACTAATCTCACAATTTAAATTTATATGTAAGTTTTTTGCCCTTATTCTACCTATTCAATGTGGTCTGCTATTCATATTGCAGACAATTTGATTCAGAATTAATTCAAAAAAATCCACAACTCACTGATTTTGAGGTTGAAAAAGAACGAGAGAAGTCATTGGCCTTATGACTAAGAGAACGCGTAAGTGTACACCGTCAAAGAGTATTCAACAAAATTCATTTCACTTTATAACTAGCCTTTTCTACACGCAGGTGCAAGAAGGTTTAATTACTGATGAAAGAGTTCGTCAGGTAGCCTACGGCCCATCCAAAATTGCACAGAATTATCCTGGATTTATTGTCAATGGGTATAGGTTTCATACGAAAGACTATGGGCAGAATAAATCTACCATGAACAGTGGCGTATGTGTAAAAAGAAGTACATACAATGAAAGTGAGTATGACTACTGTGGTATTGTAGAGGAGATCCTACAATTGCAATGTCTAGGACAAGACAATCATATATTCTTGTTCAAGTGTCATTGGTTTGATCCAAATTCCATTCGAAATGACACAACACATGGGATTGTCGAGCTTAAGCATAAGTCAAAATTGAATACTTATGAGCCATTCATCTTAGCCACACAAGCCAGCAAGTGTATTATACAAGCTATCCTTCATGTACAAACAAAGAACGGAATGATTGGTGGGTAGTTTGCAGAGTTAAGTCAAGACTATTCTCTGATTATGAATTGGACATGACTGATCAGACACCTGAAGAGATCAACGCAGAATTCTTTCAAGAAGACTTTGTTGAAGATGTAGAGTTGACAACTCATATTGGAGAAGACGAATCCGAAGCACCAATGTCCTTGTCTCACGGAAATGAGGTCGAAGAAGTCGATCCACGTGAGATGAAAGACAGTAGTGCTCGTCGTACAGATATTGAATATGAAAGTTCTGGTGAGGAAGAGGAATATACCAGTGATGAATGTGAAGATGATGATGAAGATGGGGTGAATTAGACATATCGTCATCATCTGAGGAGGAAATGGATATCAATTAAACTATGGTAGAATTTTTTCACACTTGTAGAGTATATTTAAAGCAGCTCACTTTCAATATAAGCAATTGACTAGTAAACATTATGATTTTATGTTCTCTATGAAGATATGGTGCGTGGAGGAAGATCTGGTAGCAGTTCTAGGAGGGGCATTCGTGGGAGGGCTTTGTTCCCCGCATCTGGTATGTATATTTTTCTAATATAGTCATCAGCTGTGTATTTTTCTCTGTATATTATTTATGTGTACTTGTGTAGTGTTAATGCCATTAAAATTGTTACAGTTTCTGGTTCTCCTTCAAGTGAGCGGACACCTCCTCTACCTAGCGGACTAGGTTTGTATATTTCAATTTTCAAGTATTTTTTAGTCATTATTTACACATATTATTAATGTTATTAGAATTGTTACAGTTGCTGGTCCTTCTTCTGCATCTCCTAGCGTGCCTGCAGGTATGTATATTTCAATTTCCAAGTATTTTTGTAGTAATTATTTATATATATTATTAGTGTTATTAGAATTGCTACAATTGCTAGTTCTTCTGCTCCTACCGTGCCTGCAGGTATGTATATTTACAAATGTACTTTTATTGTGCATTCATCTTCCTCATTACTTATGCGTTCTATTCTAGTTACAGCTGTTGGTGCATCCTCCGAGTCTCCTCCTGTAGTAGCTGGTATGTATATGTAAAGTTATACTTTAATGTATGCATTAATTCTGATGCCATTAAAATGTCACATGCTCATGTCACTCTACACATTCTCCAGATGCACCAGTAGATTTGTATATTTAACTGTTAGGGTATTTCTGTAGTCATTATTAGTATTTTTGTACATTACTCATGTTGTTCATCATTATTTTCTAGGTTCGGTGCCAGAGGATGCTGGTAGTCTGCAGGAGGGCAGAGGTAGTTTTTATGAGAGCACTCTGCGGGAGGTCTGGATTAATGGGTACGTAATCAACATGTATGTATTTCTTATGGGCAATGAAGTGAATTTAGTTCAGAAATTGACATTATGCAGTTACATCATTGCAGTGATAAAATAGAGCCTACTCAAGCATCTCAATTCATCACAAGAACGTTACAAGCACATTTTCCTGGGCCAATTCATAGATTCAATGATTTTCCGATGGAGGTCCAGGAGCACTTGTATCAGATGTTCATGGTATGTAATTTCGTATTGTAATTTAATTATTATCGTATTCATACATGCAGTTCACTAACTCTTATGTATATAGAGCCAGCATCAATTCACGAGTCGTACGGACGAGGCGCGGTCTCGATTTGTATGGACGATGACCACAAGATCAAATTTAAGCATTTGATGTATAACGTGAGAAAAAATGTAGAGAAACATTCTCATAGTGCAGACCGACTCTTTGGAGGGAGCGGGCGCCCAGTTGGATGAGGGGAGAATATTGGGAAACTCTTTGCAACATCTGGGCTGCAGAGAGATGGCAACAAACATCCTCAATAATGAAAGTTAATCGGGCTGCGAATCCAGAAGCAAACATGCAAACTGGTGGGTCTGTCTCTTTTGCGACCCATCAGTTCAGATTGGTAAGTAATTTGTCCATTTCTGATCTCTTTTATTATAAAGGTACTCATTTATGTCATGTTTTTTCTGTGAAATAGGAGAAGGAGCTAAAAAGGCAGCCGACATTTTCCGAGGTGTTCGATAAAACACACAAGAAAAAGGAACGGATGCATACATTAGTGATAGAGCCCGAGTGGTTGCAATAAGTATTTAGAAGATATTCACTATTTAATTTTTTACATTAATATGAATATTAACTACTATCGTTTTTTCTGGTTTCTTGCAGAAGTCATACAGCCAACAAATGACAGAGAAGTACGTCGGGGAGGACGAGCAGCCGCCGTTAGATCCTGAGGTATGGGTTGCGGCATCTGGGGCCCCAAAGAAAGGCCATGTGTATGGTTTTGGGCATAGCATCGACACGAGCCGGGTGTTATCTGGAGGATCCAGCTCAGGGTCACAGACCAGTGCATTCCACGCAGGAGTTGGTACTCCAGGTACTTCTCCAGGACAGCTGATGGGCTTCATTGACAGTAGGATATCGGGCTTAGAGTCTCGTCTGGCGGATTCGATGGAGACTCGTCTGGCCCAGATGCAGATGCAGGTGACCGACGCACTACAGGCCCAGCTCTCCCAGTCCCTCTCTCAGGTTATCTCCCAGACCTTCTACCAGGTTCAACATTCCTCCTCCACAGGCAGCACCTCCTCCAAGGCAGCACCATCGACATCAGCACACGCCCCTCACGTGAGTAAATTTATTTTATTTCAGAGGTTTAATTTTAACAGTTAACTAGTTAACTTAGTTTAACTTTAATTTGGGTTGATCGATGCACAATTTCTTGTTAAGCGAGTTAGGTTAGTTAAAAAGGAAAAACTTAGGTAGGTTTAGGGGTTCAAAATTAGAAATACTCATCCGATTGGCCTCCGATTTTTTCCAGAACAGTCGGGGCGATGAGTGTGACTTGTGGAAACCACCGTCGATCAATTCGGACTCCCGGTTTGAGGTCGATGCCTCAAACTTGCATTAAGCAAGTTAGTTTAGTTAAGAAATGAAAAAATTAGGTTTGTGGGTCCAAAATTAAAAATACTCATCCGATTGGCCTCCGGTTTGTTGCAGAACGGTCGGGGCGATGAGTGTGACTTGTGGAAACTGACGGAGTTCAATTCGGACTCCTGGTTTGACCTCGACGCTCCAAGTCGTCCTAACCAAGTTAGTTTAGTTAAAAAATGAAAAACTTCGTTTATGGGTCCAATATTAAAATACTCCTCCGATTGGCCTTCAGTTGTTCCAGCACGGTCGGGCCGATGAGTGTGACTTGTGGAAACTGACGGAGTTCAATTCGGACTCCCGATTTGAGCTCGACGCTCAAAGTCACAATAAACAAGCTAGTTTAGTTAGAAATGAAAAAATTAGGTTTGTGGGTCTAAAATTAAAAATACTCATCCGATTGGCTTCCGGTTTGTCCAGAACGGTCGGGGCGATGAGTGTGACTTGTGGAACCGACGGAGTTCAATTCGAACTCTCGGTTTGAGCTCGACGCTCAAAGTCACAATAAACAAGTTAGTTTAGTTTAAAAATGAAAAACTTAGGTTTGTGGGTCCAAAATAAAAATACTCATTCGATTGGCCTCCGTTTGTTCCAGAACAGTCGGGGCGATGAGTGACTTGTGGAAACCGACGGAGTTCAATTCGGACTCCCGTTTGAGCTCGACGCTCAAAGTCACAATAAACAAGTTAGTTTAGTTTAAAAATGAAAAACTTAGGTTTTGTGGTCAAAATTAAAAATACTCATTCGATTGGCCTCTGGTTTGTTCCAACAGTCAGGGCGATGAGTGAACTTGTGGAAACCGACGGAGTTCAATTCGGACTCCCTTTGAGCTCGACGCTCAAAGTCACAATAAACAAACTAGTTTAGTTTAGAAATGAAAAACTTAGGTTTGTGGGTCCAAAATTAAAAATACTCATCCGATTGGCCTCGGTTTGTTCCAGAACGGTCGGGGCGATGAGTGTGACTTGTGGAAACTGACGGAGTTCAATTCGGACTCCCGGTTTGAGCTCGACGCTCAAAGTCACAATAACAACTTGTCTAGTTTAGAAATGAAAATTTTAGGTTTGTGGGTCCAAAATTAAAAATACTCATCCGATTGGCCTCCGGTTTGTCCAGAACGGTCGGGGAGATGAGTGTGACTTGTGGAAACCGACGGAGTTCAATTAGAACTCCCGGTTTGAGCTCGACGCTCCAAGTCATCTTAACCAAGTTAGTTTAGTTAAAAAATGAAAAACTTCGGTTTGAGGGACCAAAATTAGAAATACTCATCTGATTGGCCTCCGGTTTGTTCCAGCACGGTCGGACCGATGAGTGTGACTTGTGAAAACTGACGGAGTTAAATTCGGACTCCCGGTTTGACCTAGACGCTCCAAGTCGTCTTAACCAAGTTAGTTTAGTTAAAAAATGAAAAACTTCGGTTTGAGGGACCAAATTTAGAAATACTTATCCGATTGGCCTCCGGTTTGTTCCAGCACGGTCGGGTCGATGTGTGTGACTTGTGGAAACTGACGGAGTTCAATTCGGACTCCCGGTTTGACCTCGACGCTCCAAGTCGTCTTAACCAAGTTAGTTTAGTTAAGAAATGAAAAACTTTGGTTTGAGGGTCCAATATTAGAAATACTCTTCCGATTGGCCTCCGGTTTGTTCCAGCACGGTCGGGCCGATGAGTGTGACTTGTGGAAACTGACATAGTTCAATTTGGACTCCCGGTTTGACCGCGACGCGCCAAGTCATCTTAACCAAGTTAGTTTAGTTAAGAAATGAAGAACTTCGGTTTGAGGGACCAAAATTAGAAATATTCATCCGATTGGCCTCCGGTTTGTTCCAGCACGGTCGGATCGATGAGTGTGACTTGTGAAAACTGACAGAGTTAAATTCGGACTCCCAGTTTGACCTCGACGCTCCATGTCGTCTTAACTAAGTTAGTTTAGTTAAAAAATGAAAAACTTCGTTTGAGGGACCAAAATTAGAAATACTCATCTGATTGGCCTCCGGTTTGTTCCAACACGGTCGGGCCGATGAGTGTGACTTGTGGAAACTAACGGAGTTCAATTCGGACTCCTGTTTGACCTCGACGCTCCAAGTCGTCTTAACCAAGTTAGTTTAGTTAAAAAATGAAAAACTTTGGTTGAGGGTCCAATATTAGAAATACTCTTCCGATTGGCCTTCGGTTTGTTCCAGCAGGGTCGGGCCGATAAGTGTGACTTGTGGAAACTGACGGAGTTCAATTCGGACTCCCGGTTTGAGCTCGACGCTCAAGTCACAATAAACAAGCTAGTTTAGTTAAGAAATGAAAAATTAGGTTTGTGGGTCTAAAAATAAAAATACTCATCCGATTGGCCTCCGGTTTGTTCCAGAACGGTCGGGGCGATGAGTGTGACTTGTGAAAACCGACGGAGTTCAATTCGGACTCCCGGTTTAAGCTCGACGCTCAAAGTCACAATAAACTAGTTAGTTTAGTTTAGAAATGAAAAACTTAGGTTTGTGGGTCCAAAATTAAAAATACTCATCCGATTGGCCTCCGATTTGTTCCAGAACAGTCGGGGCGATGAGTGTGACTTGTGGAAACTAACGGAGTTCAATTCGGACTCCCGGTTTGAGCTCGACGCTCAAAGTCACAATAAACAAACTAGTTTAGTTTAGAAATGAAAAACTTAGGTTTGTGGGTCCAAAATTAAAAATACTCATCCGATTGGCCTCCGGTTTGTTCCAGAATGGTCGGGGCGATGAGTGTGACTTGTGGAAACCGACGGAGTTCAATTCGGACTCCCGGTTTGAGCTCGACGCTCAAGTCACAATAAACAAACTAGTTTAGTTTAGAAATGAAAAACTTAGGTTTGTGGGTCCAAAATAAAAATACTCATCCGATTGGCCTCCGTTTGTTCCAGAACAGTCGGGGCGATGAGTGTGACTTGTGGAAACTAACGGAGTTCAATTCGGACTCCCGGTTTGAGCTCGACGCTCAAAGTCACAATAAACAAACTAGTTTAGTTTAGAAATGAAAAACTTAGGTTTGTGGGTCCAAAATTAAAAATACTCATCCGATTGGCCTCCGGTTTGTTCCAGAATGGTCGGGGCGATGAGTGTGACTTGTGGAACCGACGGAGTTCAATTCGGACTCCCGGTTTGAGCTCGACGCTCAAAGTCACAATAAACAAACTAGTTTAGTTTAGAATGAAAAACTTAGGTTTGTGGGTCCAAAATTAAAAATACTCATCCGATTGGCCTCCGGTTTGTTCCAGAACGGTCGGGGCGATCAGTGTGACTTGTGGAAACCGACGGAGTTCAATTCGAACTCCTGGTTTGAGCTCGACGCTCCAAGTCGTCTTAACCAAGTTAGTTTAGTTAAAAAATGAAAAACTTAGGTTTGAGGGACCAAAATTAGAAATACTCATCGATTGGCCTCCGGTTTGTTCCAGAACGGTCGGGGCGATGAGTGTGACTGTGGAAACTGACGGAGTTCAATTCGGACTCCCGGTTTGAGCTCGACGCTCAAAGTCACAATAAACAAACTAGTTTAGTTTAGAAATGAAAAACTTAGGTTTGTGGGTCCAAAATTAAAAATACTCATCCGATTGGCCTCCGGTTTGTTCCAGAACGGTCGGGGCGATCAGTGTGACTTGTGGAACCGACGGAGTTCATTCGGACTCCCGGTTTGAGCTCGACGCTCCAAGTCGTCTTAACCAAGTTAGTTTAGTTAAAAAATGAAAAACTTAGGTTTGAGGGACCAAAATTAGAAATACTCATCCGATTGGCCTCCGATTTGTTCCAGCACGGTCGGACCGATGAGTGTGACTTGTGAAAACTGACGGAGTTAAATTCGGACTCCCGGTTTGACCTCGACGCTCCAAGTCGTCTTAACCAAGTTAGTTTAATTAAAAAATGAAAAACTTCGGTTTGAGGGACCAAAATTAGAAAAACTCATCCGATTGGCCTCCGGTTTGTTCCAACACGGTCGGGCCGATGAGTGTGACTTGTGGAAACTGACGGAGTTCAATTCGGACTCTTGGTTTGACCTCGACGCTCCAAGTCGTCTTAACCAAGTTAGTTTAGTTAAAAAATGAAAAACTTCGGTTTATGGGTCCAATATTAGAAATACTCTTCCGATTGGCCTTCGGTTTGTTTCAGCACGGTCGGGCCGATGAGTGTGACTTGTGGAAACTGACGGAGTTCAATTCGGACTCCGGTTTGACTGCGACGCTCCAAGTCGTCTTAACCAAGTTAGTTTAGTTAAAAAATGAAAAACTTCGATTTGAGGGACCAAAATTAGAAATACTCTCCAATTGGCCTCCGGTTTGTTCCAGCACGGTCGGGCCGATGAGTGTGACTTGTGGAAACTGACGGAGTTCAATTCGGACTCCTGGTTTGACTGCGACGCTCCAAGTCGTCTTAACCAAGTTAGTTTAGTCAAAAAATGAAAAACTTCGATTTGATGGACCAAAATTAGAAATACTCTTCCAATTGGCCTCCGGTTTGTTCCAGCATGGTCGGGTCGATGAGTGTGACTTGTGAAAACTAACGGAGTTCAATTCGGACTCCCGGTTTGACCTCGACGCTCCAAGTCGTCTTAACCAAGTTAGTTTAGTTAAAAAATGAAAAACTTCGATTTGAGAGACCAAAATTAGAAATACTCATCTAATTGACCTCCATTGCTTATAGTTTTATTTAATTTATGCTTCTAAAATAAGTTATTGCTTATAATAGTATTTAATTTTAACTTATTATTCTTATATATGTATTGTAGGTTCCTTCATCGGGTGGAGTGGGAGGACACGAGCACGAGGATGAAGACGAAGACGAGGCATCATGATTTTCATTTCATTATTATTATTGTTGTAGACATTTTTATTATTGTTGTTGGCATTATATTATGTGATGTTGTGGATATTTTTATCTTATTGTGGACATTTTATTATTCTGATGTTGTGGACATTTTATTATTGTTGTGTTGTGGATATTTTTATTATTGTTGATGTTGTCGACATTTTATTATTATTTTGTTGTGGATATTTTTATTGTTTTTGTGTTGTAGACATTTTTATTGTGGACAATTATTATTGTGTGGATATTATTTATTTTACGCAAGTTATTTTCCTAAAAATATATATATTTTAAAAAATATATTTAAAAAATAGAGACCGATTAGTGACCGATTATAATCAGTCACTATTCGGTCCCTATTTAGGGACCGAATCAGGTCGATCCCTATTTAGGGACCGAATATTCGGTCCTATTCGGTCCCTAAATAGGGACCGAATAGGGGCTGAATTATTTCGGTCCCTAATAGTGATCGACCTGATTCGGTCCCTATTCGGTCGCTATTTTTAGAGACTGGATTGGGACTAACTCAGTTCGGTCCCTATTTAGGGACCGAATATTCGGTCCCTATTCGGTCCCTAAATAGGGACCGAATAGTGACCGGCTCAGTTCAGTCCCTAAATAGGGACCGAATATTCGGTCCCTATTCGGTCTCTATTTTAGGGACCGAACTGGGACCGAATACGTTCGGTCCCTAAATAGGGACCGATCTATTCGGTCCCTATTCGGTCCCTATTTAGTGACCGAATAGGGACCGAATTTAGTCGGTCACAGATTTGTGACCAGAAGTTTTTGACCGACAAATTCGGTCACTATTCGGTCCCTATTCGGTCTCTGAGCTGTTTAGGGACCGAATAGAGACCGAATATTTCGGTCTCTATTTCCGATTTTTCTTGTAGTGTGTTCTGTGTGTTTTGATTGTTTGCTTGTATGTTTGCTGAGTATCTCTTCTTTGCACCATTTAATTGCTTCAATGGATTCAAGAGGGTTCATGGCTGAGGGTCACTCTATTAATAGGCCACCCTTTTTCAATGGGACTGACTACACTTATTGGAAGAATAGAATGCAGGTCTTCCTTAGAGCCCAAAACTATGAGATATGGAAGGTAGTCGAAGTAGGTCCCTATGAGAATCAGGGGGAGGAAGAGACCTGGACTAGGGAACAGATTAGGAGGGCCACTTTGAATTATAGTGCCATGAGCATGATCCAATGTGCAGTCCACCCTAAGGAGTACTCAAGAATCTCAATGTGCAAATCTGCCAAAGAGATGTGGGATAAACTTGAGTTACTCTATGAAGGAACATCTCAAGTAAAAGAAACCAAGGCTAACATTCTTGTCTCTGAGTATGAATTGTTTATGATGAAGTCTGATGAGACAATTTCTGAAATGTTTGCCAGGTTCATGATTATTGTGAATGGACTGAAGGCCTTAGGTAAGGTTACATAGATGCTGACTTGGTAAGGAAAATTCTGCGCTCTCTTTCTTCAATTTGGCACACTAAGGCCACAGTCATTGAAGACTCTAAAGATTTGTCCAAAATTTCTTTGGATGAATTGATAGGGTCCTTAATGACTTATGAAATCAATTTAAGAAGAAATGAAGAACACATAATTAAGACCAAGCCAGTAGCATTAAAGGCCTCTTCTAGTAACAAAGACAAAAAACAGGAGAAAACAAGTTCTGATGAGTCTGAGTCCAATGAGGATGAGCTTGCCCTCATGACCAGGCAATTCAGAAAATTCTTAAAATATAGAAAAGGAAAATTTTCTGGGAAAAAGAAATTTTCATCAGGTAAAAGAAACACTTCCTTTTCTAATGTTAATTCCAAACCGAATCTAAAATCTGACGAAATTGTCATTTGTTACAGGTGTAACAAGTCAGGACATATGAAGGGAGAATGTCCTAAAAACAAGAAGGAAAAACACAAAAAGATTCACAAGTTCAAAAAGCCCAAGGCCATGGTAGCCACTTGGTCTGATGAAGACTCAAGTGAAAAGGAAGAAGAAGAAAAATCCTCATGTTCTGAAAGTGAGGAAATCTGCTTCATGGTGAATAGTTCAGATGGAAAGGTAAGTACATCCTTCGAAGACTATTCAATTGAGGATTGGCAAGATGCATATGTTGAGCTTGTTGAAAAATACTCTAAAATGAGGAAAGAAAACAAACATCTCAAAAAGAAAATTGAAAACTTCTTGCATAACCAATCCTTCAATAAAAGAACTTGTGAACTGGAAAATGAAATAGCTGAAATCAATGAAGAAAAGAAAAACCTTATAAACATAATTGATGAACTTAAGCTTGCATCCCAAAAGGCCACCCATGAATTTAAAGAACTGTCTCAAAAGCTGGAAATGGAAAACAAAGGTAAACAACAAAAGGTTGAAGAAATCAAAACCTTAGAAAACCAGCTAAAAGAAAAGGATGAAGTCATTGAAACCTTCACAAAAGATAAAGACAATTTGGAGGCCTTGCTGGGAGCTAAAATGAAATCAGTTTCTCATGGACTATGATTCAATAGACAAAAATCTAAGAAAGACAAATCTGGTGAAAAAAGGGATAAAGCACCATTGATTAAATTTGTCAAAGGTCCTAGTCTTGAGAACACTGAAATCAAGCAAACATCAAGCAAAACAACAAATATTTCAAAAACTCAGAACAAAAAGAAGTCAACCAGGTTGACACAGTTACCTGATAGGTCGACATCAGTCCACAAGAAGAAGGATTCTGTGACTGCTGTGTCGACACCTATCAAGGAAAGGTCGACCTGCTCAACCTCAACAAACATAAACCATAAAACCAAAAATTCAAATCAAATTTTGAAAAATAAGAAAAATTCAAAGGAAGTCATTCATGAAAAACCTTGGACCTCCAAGACAGCATATCAAGCTGATTGGACCAATTCTTGGAACCAATGGTATCACAATCCATTTTGGTGTCATCCCCAATTCTTCTATCCAAATTTTTTGATGTACCAACAAAACCCTTGGATTCCACCTCCTCAACTAAACTCTCATGTTCAAATGAAAAACTCCCCTTCTACTGAAAACAAGAAAACTGGTGTTTTCATTCCTAAGGGAAAGAATAAATTGAAAAACACAAAGAACACCACTGAAACAAAATAAAAATCAAAAACAAATCAGATTTGGGTGAGAAAAGATTTGATGACTGTGTTCAAACATTCTGATGGTCCCAACACTGTTTGGGTACCAAAATCTTCTCTCCACTGATTGATTTTGCAGGAAGGTCGTGCACCCAATTCAAACGTATGGTTTCTTGATAGTGGGTGTTCACGACACATGACTGGAGACAAAGCCAAATTTTCATTCCTGATTGAGAAGGAGGGAGGTTCTGTCACTTTTGGAGGTAAAAATAAAGGAAAGATCATTGGATCTGGAAAGGTTGGTCAATCTTCCTCAAATTCTGTTGATAATGTTTTGTTAGTTGATGGTCTAGATTACAATTTGCTGAGCATTAGCCAACTATGTGACAAAGGTCATAAAGTTGTGTTTGAATATGATTTTTGCAAGATAATTAACTCATCAACTGATAAAATAAAATTCTTTGGAAAGAGGGAAAACAATGTTTACATGATCAATCTCAATAAAAACTTTTCTGAAAATCTTTGCTTTGTTGCCAATAAAGATGAAATTGCATGGACTTGGCACAAAAGACTTGGCCATGCAAGTTTCATAACAATAATAAATTGTTATGGCTGAATTTGGTTAAGGGTCTTCCTGAATCTTTTTCTAATATTAAAAATCAAGTTTGTGGGATTTGTGCCCAAGGAAAATAACCAGGAAATCTTTTAAAACCTTCAATGAGGTACTCACATCTAGGCCACTAGAATTACTTCACATGGACCTCTTTGGCCCAACAAAAATTCTAAGTCTAAGTGGCAAGAGATATGGGTTTGTGATCATTGATGATTTTACCATATTTACATGGGTTATCTTCTTGTCCCACAAAAGTGATGCTTGCCTTGAGTTCAAGAATTTCTGTACCACTGCCTAACAAATTTCCATATAAAATAAAAACATCTTGACTGATCATGGGGGTGAGTTTGAAAACAATTATTTTCTGATTTATGTGTTGATCTTCTCATATTTCACAAGTTTTCTTCACCAAGAACTCTAGAACAAAATGGAGTTGTGGAAAGAAAGAATAGAATTCTTGTGGAAATGGCTAGATTCATGCTCTTAGAAAGCAATTTACCCAAATCCTTCTGGGCTGAAGCTGTGAATATAGCAAATCACATTCTCAATAGAGCATTGATCAGACCAAAAATCAGAAAAACCCCCTATGAATTATTGAAAAACAAAAAGCCAACAATCTCCTATTTCAAAATATTTGGGTGTAAATATTTTGTGCACAACAACAATAAAGTGAATCTTGACAAGTTTGATGCTAAAAGTCAGGAAGTAATCTTTATTGGCTATTCTGAAGTGTCAAGAGCTTTCAGAGTGTACTCTCTCAAGAACAAAACTGTTGAAGAGTCTCCACATATTATTTTTGATGAAAATTCCTTTTCAACTCATGGTTCTAAATCTTGCAGGACAGTCAAGATAATGAAGAGGATGATTTCATTGTGGACTCTTCACCAACTGTTGAGGAAAATGAAGACATTGGTGAGAACTTGAACAATCATTCACCTACTCCAAATGGATTAGGTAATGTTGTTCCAACTTAAGTGCACCTCAACAGGTAACTTCTGAACATAGATTTTTGAGAGATCACCCATTAGAAAATGTGGTTGCAATGTGAATGATAGGGTAAGGACTAGATCATCATTCCTGAATGTTTTAAGAAGACCCACTAGCTCTAATTTCCCAAATTGAACCAAAGTCAATTGATGAAGCTCTGTTGAGTTCTGATTGGATCAATGCAATGCATGAACTTCATCAATTTGAAAGAAATCAAGTATGGGAATTAGTACCTAGACCTAGTGACCAACAGTCATTGGCACTAGATGGGTATTCAGAAATAAGTTGAATGAAAATGGTCAAGTCATTAGAAGTAAAGCTAGACTAGTTGCAAAGGGATACAACCAAGAATTTGGAATTGACTTGAAGAATCTTATGCCCCTGTAGCTAGACTAGAAGTGTTAGAATTTTCCTGGCTTTTGCATCCTCCATGAAATTAAAGTTATCAATGGATGTCAAAAGTGCATTTCTAATGGATACATAAAGGAAAATGTTTTTGTTGAACAATCTCCTGGATTTGAAAATGAAAAACATCATAATCATGTTTTTAAGCTTCATAAGGCTCTCTATGGTCTTAAACAAGCTCCAAGAGCTTGGTATGACCGTTTGAGTTCTTTTTTGCTTGAAAAAGGATATTCTAGAGGAAATGTTGATAAAACATTGTTCACAAAAACTGTCAATAATCAAATAATTGCAGTCCAAATTTATGTTGATGACATAATATTTGGATCAACCAATAAGAGCTTGTGTACTGAATTTGCAAATCAAATGAAAACTGAATTTGAAATGAGTTTAATGGGAGACTTAAAGTTTTTCTTGGGATTGCAGTTTAACCAAACAAATGAGGGGATCTTCATAAGTCAAACCAATATGTCAAGGAACTTTTGAAAAGGTTTGACTTTCAAAACCTCAAGCATTCAAGCACACCCATTACAATTAATGCTAAACTAGAAGAAGATTCACTTGGTAAGTAAGTAGACCCAAAGACATACAGAGGTATGATTGGTTCTCTACTCTATCTTACACTTCTAGACCTGATATTCAGTTTAGTGTGTATTTGTGTGCTAGATTTCAATCAAATCCTAAGGAAAGTCACATGTTAGCTATTAAAAGAATTTTCAAGTATCTTGTTGGAACATGTGATCTTGGAATTTGGTATCCTGCTGGTTGCAAGTTAGATTTGATTGCTATTGTGATGCTGATTATGCTGGATGTAATTAGATAGAAAAAGCACAAGTGGCTTGTGTTTATACTTAGGTAGGTGCCTAATCTCTTGGGCTTCTAAAAACAACATTCAGATACTCTGTCAACTGCAGAGGCTGAGTATGTTGCAGCTGGTAGATGTGGCACTCAATTCTTGGGTGAAACATCAACTTCTCGATTACAACCAGAGTTAGGTTGTGTTCCCATCCTTGTGACAACACAGTGCCATAAATCTGTCTAAAAACCCAATTCAGCATTCCAGAACAAAACATATTGAAATTAGATCATTTCTTAAGGGATGAAGTAGCAAAGAAATCCTTTGAACTCCACTTCATTGAAACTGAAAACAAATTGCCGACATCTTACCAAACCTCTTCCTGACAGTATATTTTCAACTTTGAGAGAGAGCTTGGTCTTTGCAAATGTCCATCTTCTTGAATCTCTCTCATTTGGGTTGAGTGTTTAGGCATATTTTGAGGGGGAGTCATTGTTTCATCTTTCTTCTTTGCTTCCTTGATTCATATTGTTCACATCTCTCACTATTCAAATTCTATTTCTTTTTGACAATGAATTCTTCAACTCACATTGTGTTGAACTTCTTGGTATATCAAATGGTGATTTGAAGAAGGACAAGTTCTACTTGTCTGGACACTTTCACTATGCGAGAGTATATGTCTCCGCCAAGTACCAAGAAATGAATATGCAATCGTTGAGGGGGAGCTTTTGTTGTTCAAAGATATCATTTCTGATTTCAAAATACTTGCATATCTTTATTTTGATGAAAAGTTGTTGGAATCCTCATCTCAGGGGGGCTAGAGAATTCACAATTCATTTCTTTTGAAAAATTCAAACTCTTCTTGAATTACATCAACTTCCTTGCATGATGTCCTCACTGAGTTGTCTAGAACCTAAAATGATTCTTTGAGTGATCTACTATATTTTTTTTAGTCAACTCTCACCTATATTCTTCAAAACTACAGAATTCAAATCTCTTTCAAAGACTGAAGGATAATGTGTACATTGAATTTAAACATTTCTTTGTTTGCAACTGATGTTGGATATAAATGATTCAATTTTACAAAACTCTCCACAAACTGATAATTCAACAGAGCACTGGCACATATGCTGAGAAACTACACACCTTCACAATGAATGAAGTGCCATGTATGTCATGAGGCATTACTGCTATCTCTGTTCAAAGGGGTTCACATAAAAAATACATGCAAAAAATGCTCTATACTTTTTTATGATGACTGAGTAACTGGAAATATTGGCGTCTGATAAATGTATATTTTCATGTCAAAGGTCATCATTTACCCCTTGAGACTTGATAATAGGTAAATCTTTAGTATCCAGGGACTATGGTGTGTAAAAACATTAGTTCTTGAGTGAACAAGATTTATCACATTTGATAGTTTGATTTTTTTTTAAATATCTATCAAAGGAGAATTGTTTAAAAGAATCATCTCTATCCATCATCAAGTTGTTTTTACAAAAAATTTTACTTTCAACACACTGATTTCAATCTAAAAGACATTTTTATTTCTATGGATTTGAAGAATATGGTAGTTTGTAGTTGATTGTTGGATGTATTATATCCCTCAAATCATCATTTTAATGGCTCAAGTCACTGAATGATCATATCCTGTTGGATGTTGTGTACAACTTAATTGTGTTGAATTTCTGAAAAATATGACAAATGAATTTTTTAGCCTCTTAAAAATCCTTGAAATGTTACTTCCACCCATTATTTATCATTCTAAAGATGTCCCAAAGCTCACAAAATTTTCCCATACTCAAATCTCAACTTTTCATCGGGCCAGGTCGACACTACATCCTCTAGTGTCGACATTAGTTATGTCAGGTTGCCCTTTACGGTTGGCACCAGTTAAGGTAACTTGTACCTGTGATGCATTTGAAACCTCAAAACCCTTTTTATTTGCAGGTCGACCCCATGGCTGCCTCCAACCTTTGAAATAGGCGGCAACCCCACTTTCTTCCCTTCTCCATCTCTTCCTGTCCTTTCTCTCTTCGTTCTACTTTCCATCCTCTCCTCTTCCACCTTTCCGTGTTTTCATGGCTCCTAAGCATATCCCTCGCCGTGGAGCAAGGTCCAGGGCATCGGCTAGGCCCATTCCAGTGGAAGAAGCACCACCTACTGAGAGGAGAAGCAAGAGACGCCATGACCCTGTGGAGCAGCCAGGGCCTTCCTCTGCATCTCCTTCTACTGCCAAGAGGTAGGATACCCTCTGTTAGAGGTAGGGGGTCTAAAAACCCTAGGAGACGAGTTCTGGTTTCTTCTCCTGAAGCATTGCGGAGTCATCCTCTCCATCATCTGGATCTTCCCATCCATCTGAGGCAACCCCTTCTAAATTAGTCTGTGAGGGAAGACCATTCTGAAACCCAAGGCAGTGGACTTGGAAGACAGTGATTGATTGCTGCATTTCCTGAAGTCATAGAATTCTTCAAGTTTCAGTCTTGGCTGCCTTTCATATCCGAGTTTAGACTCATGTACCCAGACTTGTCCAAGAATTTTACTCTAATTGGAATGCACTGATGAGGGGTACAAGTCTGTGTTAAAGGTGTTGACAAGACATGCCTATTGCTTTGGGCTACATTGTTGAAAGTTCCTGATGAGGGTACAGATTATCATAATTTTGAGTTTGATCTTCATGAAGCTTATTCCATTTTGACTGGTATTCCATCTGATGAGTCTGATCCCAAACAACTCATGTTACAAAATTCAACACTAACCACTTTCCTCCAGTGTTGAGACTCACTCACCACATCCTCACCACTATTATCACACCCCAGGGTGGTGGCAGGGACAGACTTACTGATATCCAGAGATATGTGATTTACTGCATGAAGAAGAACCTCAAAATCAACATCCATGTGATCTTGTACCAAATAATTTCTGAGACCACTAGGAAAGATCTCCATAGATCTCTTCCCTATGCAGCTCATCTCACTCCTGTTTTTGAGCACTTTGGTGTGTCTCTAGAAAATGAAAAATCTCAGACAATTCCCAAGTCAAATATCTATTGCTTCAAACATCTGCAAAAATTTATGGGATTTAGACTTGAGGGTGACCACGTAAGAAGGGGACCAGTTGTTGAGGCACCTGAGGTAGTGGCACCTCCTGAGGACCAGCCTCAAGCTAATGAGGACCAGCCTCACATTCTAGAGGAACATCCTCTTGCTCCTGAGGATCAGCTCAAATTGAAACTGCCAGTCATTTACCCCAGGTTGCACCTCTCATTCCTCCATTTCAAGCCTCTTCACCTATTCACCCCTCAATGGATTTACCTACCTTCACCCCTCAAGCTCCAACTCAAGCTCAATCCTCTAATGTCTTTGGTGGACCTTCTGTTCTACCAGAGTTGTACTCTTTTTTGAATGAGAAGTTTGAAGCCTTCACCTCAACAGTTCAAGAAATGTCAGAAAGCTTCAATTTGAAAGTACAAAGGCTTGAGAATACAATGACTGCCAAATTCATTGAGCAGAAAGCAGCTTTAGACCATGCAGCACAAAGATTTAATAGGTTGATTGGAACCTTAGCAGATGCTTCTGTTGAGCTAAAGGAGCATCAAGATAAATTGGAAAAGGTTCTTCAGGGAATTTTGGCAAATTCTCAGGCTGATGTGTTCAACACTAAGAAACACTCACTCAAATTTCCAAGACAAGATTATCTTTTGCTCATCTCGTGATGACCTAGAAGCATGAAAATTTTATTAGCTCACATTGATAGTGAAATGACTGCCCTCAAGAAGGAGCTGAAGAACATCAACAAGTATGGACATGGCAGTTCATCTTCTAGTGCACAAACTTCTTCAGTTGACTTGTCCTCACTTCAGTATACCATGTCTGATAATAGTCAACGGCTAGAAGAGATTGTTCACACTAGACTCTCCACCATGCAGAAGCAACTTCATTCAAACCTTCATGCTATGGAATCAAGACTTAAGTCCATCGAAGCCATTCTCCTTCCAATTCCTCCTCCTCCTCTTGCTTAATGTATCTTCTTTTGATGATGTCAAAGGGGGAGAAAGATAGAAAGCAAGAAAATTCTTCTTTTGGAATGATGCTTTTCTCTTGATGATTGTAAAGAAAGAAAGAAGTTTTCTGAAGTTTCTTTTTGAAAGATTGTAATGAACATATCCTTATGAATGAAATGACACTTGTTGGTTGAAATGAAAAGAAACATCTTTGTCTTGAATGTGATTGAGTTTTGAATGAATGTCATGAATGTGAATGAATGGATGCTTTTCAAGTTGCTTGGCCATTTGTGAAAATAGCTCATTACTAGTAACATTGTGTCTCTCATGTGTGCAAATTTCAAATGTTATTAAATATGTTCAAAGGTCTTTGACAAGTGTGAATAAAAGGAATTGAAACATAACTCAGTGTCAATAATGTTTTTCAAATTGAGTGATTGAGTAAATAAAAGCTTAAAATCACATTTCAGTGAAACTTCGAATTTTCATATGAACCAATGTTGCCATCATCAAAAGGGGGAGATTGTTGGGTTGAGTGTGAAGATAATTCATTTCCCCTCATATTTTGATGAAGACAAGTTGTGATTTTAATGCACAATAATTGGAACATGTTAGATGCACCACACATGTTATGACCACATTCAAAAAGCATGTTTCCAACATACTTATCACTTATATTCATGATAATCAATGGACTAATGATTTATATGGTTTAATTCTCAGGGACAAATTTCTGCAAGGGTAGTGTCGACACACCCCATACTGGTGTCGACACAATGCTCCAAGCCCTAAGCCAAAAGATGGAGAAATGGTCAAGTAGTGTCGACACAAGATCAAGTCAGATCGACACTAGACCCAGCTCCAGTGAACCTGTCAACAGGCCTGGATAGTGTGTCGACACTAAACCAGATGGTGTCGACACTAGAGACCTCTACCAGAAGGCCTGTTTTGTTTCTCTCCAGTGTGTCGACACGAGATGAAGTGGTGTCGACACTAGAGACCTCTCTAGGGAGTTTTTCTGCCAGTCTGGGACAGTGTGTCGACACCAGACCAAGTCAGGTCGACACACTCCGGAAAGTTTGTGACTTAAATCATCTCCTGGACACGTGGCACCCTAGGGATTTGGTGGATCGGCTTGGATCATGTGCCCACGACCCCAGGGTACTTTTGGATATCTTGGGCTATAAATAGTCCCCCATTGGCCATCCAACCTAGCAGAGAGCAAAAGAGAGGCTCCAAGATTCTTCCAGAAGTATTTTGGCAGCAAAGTTGTTCTCCTCCTTGTTCGTGCATCCTCTTGTGATTCTTCTTTCCAATTCCCACATCTCCAAGCACAAGAAGGGAGATCTGATCCAAGATGGAGCAGTAGGATCAACTTCCAAGGTGCATATCAAGTAGAAGCAGTCTTTTGTGAAGAATTCGAGGAAGATCCCGAAGATCAAATTACAAAGCATCGCCCAGGGACTTCAAGAGATCAAGCCCCTTCACAATTCGACATCTACAAGGGAGTCTTCTGAAGAACAAGGATATTTCAATCAATTTCTCATTTCTTCCTTGTGTCTTCTTGGTTGTTCTAGAGATTGTGCAGTGTCTATTGCATCAATTCTCTTGAATGAGCCTTTTGAGCATGTATGCTTAGTGTTGAGTCGTCCGCACTCAAGTTTGGTTGAGCAATTATGCTCAAGTGTCTAGAGTAGTCTTGCTCTAGGTGTTGTGTTGAGTTGTAGAACTCTTTGTGGTGGAGTTGTCAGGCTTCAGTGTGTGTGTATCCAAGTTGATAGTGGATCCTCACTATCTGAGGGGTGGATGTACGAATCATATGGTGTGATTTCCGAACCACCTAAAAATCTCTGTGCAGTGGTTTGATTGTAGTTCGAATTTACTTTGCATTAGATGCATGCTTAGAATCTTTCGAATTCACATCTAATTAACTTGCTCGCACACTCTTGTTACACAACTCACTCAAACACTCTTCAGATCTGTGAAATTCTTTTTCAAATTGTTTCTGATTCAAAGAGTTTTTCTAAATTGGCTAAGCTTCCGCAATAGCTGGACTAGATCTATTCACCCCCCCTTCTAGATCTTGTCCACATCTTTTCTCGATCCTACACTTGGGATATATTGTAATATCTACCTCATTCTTATTTTTTTAAACCTCAAAAGTGAGGTGGCACATTTTTATTATGTGTGCCTGTGGAGGCTATTTCTAGCCCCTAGGCCTGCAGGCCCATCATGGCCCATTGAGGCACCTGGACTTTGGTCATTGAGCCACATGTCCTCGGGTTTAGTCTAAAGGCTTCCGAACACATCCTGGCCGCCAGGCGCCTGAGGTCTCCAAGAATGGTCTCCGGACACCTCACCATATGCTCGAGCAGGGAATGGCCTATCGAGCAGACCACAGACCCTTTGTTCAAACTTTGTGGCTTATCACCGAGCAAGTGCTTCCGAGCACCGAGGACTGCGCAGCCTAGCCATTACAAAGCTGGCCCCTACACAGTGCCCCTTGGTCTACAACCCTGTGAGGCCCCTTCGCCTCCCAACTGCAGTTAATACGACGGCACAACACACGCCCCATGGTGAAAGGGCACTTACTACGAAGACTCCCAATGGGCGCTTCAAACGGACAACACCCCGTCTAGGGACTCTAACCGACGCGTCCCTTCGGCCATCATTGAGGGAGATTGCATCCGCACTCTTCACCTCCCTTGCCTATAAAAGGTACAGCTAATCCCCATGCAAAGGTACAAAACCTCTCGTATACACACTCGCCCACGTGTGAACACACACCAGAGAACCTTCTGTTCCTGGCTCCTTTACAGTCTGACCTGACTTAGGCATCGGAGAGTTCCCCACGGTTCTTCAATCGAGCCCCCCTGATCCCTTTTGGATCTTGTAGGTCTTTATCCGCACCGATGACTGTCTCTTCCTCTTTCTTTATTAGAGGTCCGTTCGGCTCAGACCTGACAGAAAAACTCGTCCACCTAATTTACTATTTTATATATATATATATATATATATATATATATATATATATATATAACAATTCCTTTGAGTTTTGATGCTATCTGAACTTGAGGACCCATGTCATTGTTACTCATGAATTCCCTTGAGATGCTAACCGCACCATGATGTGCACATTGCAAAGTGAGCCCACGAGTATGCATGGTGTTGCTGCCATTTGAAATATCTAGAGAAAAAAATTTCTGTTGAAAAAAGAGAGGGGCTACGAATCTTGTTGTTCAAACGGCGAGAACTTTAGCACACAAACGCTAGTGTCCGCACGTAGATGTGGCTCGTGTACACGGCAAAAGATCGTTTTCACTGGACTCGCCTCTCGCCTGAACGCTAATTAAAAAACATAAGTAGACGTCTGCATCGCTCGAGCCCGCAACCGAACGCAAAGTGCGGTAACATTTGGCCAGAATTGGATGTTCTTTCGAATCTGGGACCAGGCCTCAATTGGGCCTTTCTGACCATAGCCCTTGTCCTTTTCCCTTTGGACTTAGTTTTGGGTCATCTCTGGTGTGGCTTCTCATGGAAAGTGCTTTTCATTTCTATAGAATTTGGACTCGTTTGTTTCATTGTGAGAAGCTATAAAACTCAAATTTATTCTTTCAGCTTGCGCCCATCCAAACAAAGCAGTTGTGATTTCGAAACCTAAAGCTGATGATTTTGAAACTGAAAAAGTTTGCAACCACATACACTTACAACACCTCTGCTATTTTTGAGAAGATGATAATGGAATTTGAGAGCCATTTTAAGCTATCTTGGAGGCTACTTTTGGCATCAACGAGAAGCCCCAAATGAAGGGTATATAGATAAGAAAAGAGGTTGTTCTCAAATATTTTACTTTCATAACTATTTTATTACTTGCTACAAGTTAACTTAATGTTATTTTCAATATAATTTTTAAGATAAATTAATTAATAAATCTCTATCAGAAGTTTGACTTATTTTTTAATTCTTAACAGAACTGTAATTCATTATAGTAAGTGTTATTTTCTATTACAATATACGTTAAGTTCTGTTACAGCAAAGACCTCTCTATTACAATTAAAGAGTCCTAATTAATTTACTCTAATTTTTATGATGAAATGGAAGTCAAAAAAGATTTGTGGACAAAAGATGTACAAAATAAGCTCATATAAACGTTGAAATTTGTGGTTATTGTATGGAGACTCGAGAAAAATTCTTTGTATCCTGAAACTTTGAAGAGTTCCTTGTCTCCTCCTTTTTGTCCTATATTAAAGCTTGAGAAAAAAATTTCTCAAACTAAAAATGGAAAAAAAAAATCTACTCCTTTTATTGTGGTATTCACCTCAAGGTTCGTCGTACCGTCCGGATCGACCGTGTCGCATTCTCCGTGGTACGATACGATACAGTATCGTACCGTACCGCTGAGATACGGTGGGGAAAGTGTTTGTTTGATTTTTTTTTTAGTTTTGTGACTTGATGAATATTTAAAATGAGGAAACTTTAGAAGAAGACTCTCCATCCAAACTCAAGATAGACTCTCCATCTCTTCTCATGCATGGACTCTCTCTCTCTCTAACTTGAGATTGTACTCTCTCTCTATCTCTCTTAACACATCCTAGGACTCTATAGGATAGGAAACGACTACCACTATGTGAAGAGACCCTTGGAGACTCTACTCACCAAGTCCCATCGCCCCAAATCCAGAGGAGAAGTCATTCTCAACGTTGCATCTTTTCTCTCTCCTCTTTCTCTCTCATATCCTCCAAAACTATCAGGGATATCACGCCTTCTACAGCCTGAAAATGGACTGATATACTCACGAGGTCTTCATCAAAGTTGTTCTACGCTTCTTTAGCTTCGTCCTTGAAGTGGAATCACCTCAATTAGTGGTTTGTGTCCAAAGTTATAGCAGATTATTCTTCACATTCTCTCTCATATCATGATCTACGTATATAGAATTATCATGCCTTCCACATCTCAACGAGGGCATATCTCTTCGAGACTTCTTCATGAAAGTTGTTCCCCACAACTTCCTCTACAAGCTCCAATAAGAATCACATCAAATGAAGGTTTGTGCTTAAAGATACAATGGATTATTCTTGACCTTCTCTCTCACATCGTGATCCAAACTAGCAGTGAGTGCGGCCTCTCTACCACCTAAACGAGAGTGATCCAGTCTTTGAGCTCTTCATGAAAGTTGTTCATGATATGACCAATGTATTCCATTAGATCAACACCAAGAATCTGAAAACAAAAACAAAATCGTAACGTCTTAAAATTTATAATAAAATATTAATATGACACTAAGAAATTAAAAGATATAGTAAACTATACGTAAGATATGATCAATTATATACAACATAATTATCTTTAATTTTGAAATATTTTCATATTATTAATATAATTCCGGTACTATCTTTCATTGTGTGTACTTTAACGGGACGACATTCGGTTCCAAAAACAAAGTCAACCTGAAGTCATCATAATTACTAGAAAAATATATGATTCTAAAAATATAAAATATCAGAAATTATTGATGCATAGATGTTGAGATTAAGTCGACCTAATGATTTTTGAGACAATTTTTACTTGACAAAAATTAATTTAAAAAATTAAACTATAATTATTATAATTTATATCATCTCTTAATTAGCTTATGTTTAAAATTTCATCTCAATTAGACACTATTTAGACCCCTTAAGTGCACATAAGATTTGCCACGATACGGCAAACGCTCTGTACACTTCAACGGGACGACATTTGATTCCAAAAATAAAGTCAAATATGAAATCATCATAATTAATTAGAAAAATATATGATTCTAAAAATATAAAATATCAGAAATTATTGATGCATAGATGTTGAGATTAAGTCGACCTAATGATTTTTGAGACAATTTTTACTTGACAAAAAATAATTTAAAAAATTAAACTATAATTATTATAATTATATCATCTCTTAATTAGCTTATGTTTAAAATTTCATCTCAATTAGACACTATTTAGACCCCTTAAGTGCACATAAGATTTGCCACGATACGGCAAACGCTCTGTACACTTCAACGGGACGACATTTGATTCCAAAAATAAAGTCAAATATGAAATCATCATAATTAATTAGAAAAATATATTGATTTTAAAATATAAATATCAGGAATTATTGATGTATAGATGTTGAGATTAAGTAGACCTAATGATTTTTGAGATAATTTTTACTTGACGAAAAAATAATTTAAAAAATTAAACTAAAATTATTATAATTTGTATCATCTCTTAATTAGCTTATGTTAGAAATTTCATCTCAATTAGACATCATTTAGACTCCCTACATGCACTACATATGAGAGGGGAAGAAAAAAAAATAGATTCAACAGACCAGACTGTACTAGTCCTCCGCGGCACGCCCGACAGTGCCTAGGCTCTTGAGAGCCCAAGCACGGCCCAGTTTGTACGTACTGCGGCGTTTGTCATGGTACGACAAATCTTGAATTCTTGTACTATCTTTGATTGTGCATATTTCGACGGAACGACATTTGATCCGAAAATAAAGTCAAATATGAAATTATCATAATTACCAAAAAATATATATTCATTCTAAAAATATAAATATCAAGAATTATTGATGTATAGATATTGAGATTAAGTCGACCTAATAATTTTTTAGATAATTTTTACTTGACGAAAAATTAATTTAAAAAATTAAACTAAAATTATTATAATTTGTATCATCTCTTAATTAACTTATGTTTGAAATTTCATCTCAATTAAATATTATTTAAACCCCTTAAATATATCTGAAAAAAATAGATACACACAATATGCCGCGGATCGAACCGAATCGGACCGTGACGTGCCGCCACCACACACCCCCCAGTAAATGACCCGACCGTGCATGGATTCGCTGGAGTCCAAACACGGGCCGGTTCACGCGGCGGTTTGCTTCACCCAAACATTGATAGAATTTACGACGTCATCCCGATACATGTATTTTGAGTGGAGATCCTCTCGACTCCATCAGTACAAGGATGGGTGGAGGGTTTTTTGGTTTTGACCCTTGTGTCTGTGTGTTTTTTTATTTTTACCCAGGGGTTTAACCTCAAAAAACCTTTCACCCACCGTTGTACTGATGGAGTCCCCTCCACCCGCGGGTGGAGAGGATCTCCACTCATGTATTTTAAGCAAAAGTGACTGTAATGAGAACGGCTTACTCGATTAACGATCCTTCCAAACTTAATTTCTCGGATACTACTCTCGGTTAAAAATTCCCCGCTTTGATCCCACACAAGTGCAGATAGAAATTAGTTCTCAACAGCCTAAATGCAGGAAATTCTTGGGGGAAATAGTTCCCTGAGAGTTTTAAACATTTCTATCATACTTTGTTTCCTCCCCATTACCTTATTTGGGATAATTTCATGTATTTCCTTACTACTTTTCTAATTTCAAATATGCCTCACTTACTTGTCTGTAATATTACAAACCCTTGATGATTATATAAGCTTTCAGAAATATGCTAACACCTATGTTTTTCTTTAGTTATGGTTAATTTTTAGAGAATGATTTTAGATGTTATTAAATTGAGAATATTACCTCTACTCATGTGTATGTGTACAGAGAGGGAGTGTTTTTATTTTATTTTATTTTATGGGGGGGTGGGGCGGCGACAAATTACGGTGCCTCTAGAAGGGCCCTCCAGGAGAGTGAGAGAGATGCAATGCACAATATAAAATGTTTTAATAACATTGTTTGGTAACATCAGAACATGACACGTCAAGTTGATAGTGCCACATCAGCATCGTTTGTATATAGTAATTTTTGGTTACCTATAAGAAAACGTCCCCCAGATTCCCTCCCTTCTTTCTTTTGGTGTGATGAAAATTTTTCATAGCTTGATAGGTAAGACTTCTCTGTCTGATTATATTAATATTTATCTATTATATGAATCAGAGTTTGAGATAAGGCTACGATGACGATGATAGGTAAAAATTCTCTATATGTTTAAAATATTTATTGATTATATGAATGAGATAATAATGATGATGATTTATATAGCAACCTCAATTATTTTAAGTCAATCAATTAAACTTTTAAAGGAAAGAAAGAATAGCAAATAAATAAAAGATGATAGCGGGATTAAATAATGATCCACAAAAATGTTAATGGTCAGAAAGAAAATATAAATAATAATAATAAAAAGTTAATACCATTTACTTCAAAATAGCTAATTACTATTAACTAAATGGGGCTAATGAAACTTATACACAGAATATGGGTCAAATTTGTGCACAAACTCCAGCCCAACATAAGACCACGGTTTTCCATTAGAATCCAACTCAAATTAGGGTTGGAAGGCTCAAATTTGGAAAATAAATTAAGTAAATCTACAACAATACAAATTAGAGTCACATTAGGACTCCTAAAATCTTAACCCTTTAAATAAATCTCAAGGTCTCTAGTTAGCCAACCCATACAACTGTTGAGGCATTCCTGGATGTGAAAGGCAGGTTATAGAGGAGGAGATTCGAGGAAAATCCTAGGAGACTTGATGTTTTACCCCGTTCTTGTCCTAAACAACTTCAAACACTCAACGGTAGATATTCTAAGGTGTAAAATGTAATTAAATCTCTCCATATAGCATGTAATTTCATGTTCAAAACTCGATTTTTCCTATTCATCCGAGTTCATGCAACTCTATTTAAATCATGTCAATCCATATTCATATGTCAATAAATCTTCATTGTGTGTTTAGAAACATGTTAGGAAGCTTTTACAAGTGATTTCCCTTTTTTCATTCATTATATATTGAGAATTTTACATTTTAATTGAAACCTATCAAAAATGGGCTCACTGTGTTGAAACGTAGTGAGTACCCTAACAACTTCTTGAATACGCATATGCAATAGTGTGCGTTCAAGACGCTCTCAACATGGCTGGTGCATTCTCTTAACGTGAATGCACTGCACTCCCTAATTGCATTATGGACATGCTCGCCAGACCTAGCGCGCTCAGTCTGTTGTCCCCTAAACCCAAATGTTTTTGGAAAATAGTGTCATAAACACATGATATTCTTACTGTTTGATGGTTGTTCAACCCTAAATATGTTAAACAATGATAAACCATGTTATTTTAGGATGATTTAAATCATGATTATTTGATCTTCTTACGTAGCCCTCTTGATTCTCTCACATGAACTTGATACATATCAAACAACCCTAATTTTCTTTTATTTATCATCACGTTAATATTCATGAAATCTTGTAAATAAACCTAATGCATGATAACCATGTAATATTACTAATACATGGTATAAGATTGTTTTATACTGATATTTTGGATATTGTCGCCCGTGAGCATGGAATTCCTCTACACCTTTTTTAGTGATGTGAGAACCCTCCATCTATTATTCCTCTTGCAAGATAGGAACTCTTTCATCGAGGCCTCCATAAGTCTCTATAAGTCTGAAATTCCTCTAAGATGTTGAGCCAGTTGTACCATAAACACTTATATACGCCCTATTGAAACTAGGACTGTCAATGGGCCGGGCCCGGGCTGGACTTATATGAGCCCGGCCCAGGCCCGACTCATCAATATATAAGTCCAAGCCCGACCTAAGTCTAAGCAATGTCAGTCCCGGCTGGGCCGGGCCTAATGTTTTTACAAAATTGTAAAATCTGACTAAGGCTCGGCTTGGCCCAAATACTTAAATAAAAATTAAATTAATAATAAAACTTATAATCTCACTCAATTAAGTAGAGTTTTGATGTTACTTATTTAATTTGTTTGAAAAGAGAGTTTTTAACTTTTAAATAAGTAAAATAACATAATTTTAACTAAGTAAAATTTAAGATTTTAAAGAAAAGAGAACGGGTCGGGCCGGCCCATCGGGCTGAACTCAAAGCCCGAGTCCAGCCCATGGGCCTAGTCGGGCTGAGCTTTTAAGCCCTACTAAAAAGCCATGGGCCGAAAAGAGCCTTGCGGCCCGGCCCTAAATCGGGCCAAGCCAGCCCGGCCCATTGACATCCCTAATTGGAACTCTATCAGACTTGTACGGCTCGTTTTGACCAGCCTTCTATCTCTAAGTGCAAACGTGCTTGTATCAGTGCGTGCATTCTAAATGAACCGCTATTGGGTAGCGCATCTTCATGCTATCACCCGTGCACTTGAACTTGTTGTTGCTAATCAACCCAAGACAAAATGAGTAGTATTTGGAGTGCCATGAAGATAGAAAGACATTATTGCAGTGTTGCTACATCTATGGAATGTCAGAAGAACCCTCGAATGTCACTTCAACTGGTCAAGCTTTTCATTATGTGCTATAACAATGGGGAGAACTTTCTCAATTCAACATGAGGTGATTAAATCTAATTGTGTCTACTTTGATTCTTCCTTTGTCTTGTGCTCAGTTGAAAAGATTGATCTTTCTAGATCAAGTATTGGGTGTTGGTGCTTGGGGTTATTCAAGCATTGATGTATGTGTGTGGTGATGATGTCTTTACATCGTCATGGGGGATTGTTTTAGGTGTGTGTGTATGGGGGTGGGTTTAGCTCTTGTACCCATAGAGCAAGATAGTATGTGTTGGACCTCACGAGTGTGGGGGTGGACGTAGGTTGCACGTTTTGTATAGCCGAACCACCTAAACATTCCATGTACACTGTGGTTTGTCCTCCATATCTCCTACCTCCATTCACACTTGCACATTAGGTATAGATGGTCTCATTGCATCCATTAAACTCATTTTCGTTGTATTAGTGTTAAGTTGACTAGAATTTAAAATAGTGTGTGGGTAAATTTTTAATAGAGCATAATCAATTCATCTCTCCTGTCTTGATTAGCTATTGTACTTTAGGACATCACTTAATTAGAAGTGCATATAGTTCTTGCACATATGTCGAAAAATCTCTTCATGCTATTTAGGGTTGATGTTGATCCACTCAACCTTATGTCCAGTTCCCAAAAACAACATATTTTAGGCTTTCACTCACTACCGACAACTATTGGTTCTTCTTTTACAAACAAGGAGAACTTCCAAAACACCCCTTCGTTGGGTTGTTGAACCAATGTTCAAACATATAGAAATCATCACAAATCAATCCATGGTATTTAATTAGTTCTTGACAAAATAATAAATGAAAATAATGTCTTCAAATAAGATCATGGTATTTAAGTAATTTTGATGATGACTAAATGGTAAATGAAAATAATGTCATCAAATATATTGATTTTTCCAAACTCTATCTTTGTCTATTTTTCAAGTATAATGAGTAACTCTAAACTGTCACTTCATCATTATACGAAGCTTACTTCATTTTATCTGAAGTTTCTCTTCATCAACATACGAATATAATTTCGTCATATCTGAAGTCCCACTTCATCATATGCGAAGCGTACTTCATCATATCCGAAGCTTACTTCGTCATATGCGAAGCTTAGTTCGTCATATCCGAAGCTTCACTTCATCGATATACGAAGCTAATTTCGTCATTATCGAAGTTCCACTCCGCTGATATATGAAGCTAACTTTGTCATACTTTGAAAATATACGAAGTCCCACTTCAACAAACTACCTTGTATTTTGGATCAGCTGAAGTTCCACTTTGACTGATTGCCTTATTCTCTGATCCAGTCGAAGTACCACTTCATCATATCTGAAGTTTCACTTCTTCATATACGAGTTATATACGAAGCTCCACTTTGATTAACTATGTTATATTTTATACCAATCATATGTGAAGTCCTACTTCGACTCACTACATTATATTTTTAACCAATTGAAGTTCCACTTCGATTATATGCGAAGTAGTACTTCATATTTCACTGTAATTTCACATAAACCAAGTCATTATTATTTGTTACCACATCTTGTCACTATCATGATTAAAATATAATATCTTATAAAAATGACCTGCATTTTAATCTCAATAATCTCAATTAAATATTTCTTGATAATATTATTTTGTGACTCATGATGTGACTTCTCTTCTAAAGATATTTTGTTATAAATTTTATATGCAAAATTTGTGTACTTAATATCTCTTTAAATAGTCTAAAATATCTTGAGCTCACTCAAGTCTTTTGTAAACATAAATTACAATGGTTTATTGTTTGAAAAATCTAAGTCATGTCTGGAACTTGACCCTTTGGTCAAGCACTGTAGAAAAGTCTTCTGACACGCGCTGAACACAATCTTTATTATCCCATGTCAGAACCACTCTGCACATTCTCTACCACTACCTATTTTATCTTATTATGTAAACTTGTGTAGATTTTTTCTATAGAACATTTATTGGCATCACGTAAAGTTGGTAAACGTCAATATTTGAAATCTCTCATAGTATCTATTCACTAATCAACTACACTAAGTCTTGTATATTTCTTGGTACTTGACATATTTTAGGTAAAGACAAGAACAATTAATTACAAGACTTTCTGAACGTATGAAAACCCTATATGCACGTCGTCCTCGAAAGGAACCATGCAACGTTCATTGCTTCAAAGGTTACATTCAAACGAGTATGAAGCAATGGATACAAGCTGAAGTTTATAAAAGGAAGAAGATTGCAGATGCAACAGATAATCTTTTTGAATCAATCAAGTGAGAGACATACTCATACACGAGAGATCTACAAGAGTTACAAGAGTGCAGTGCAAACTTTCTTTCTCAAGCATCTGTGTGAACCTGCTGTGTTGAAGTCTCTTTTGTCTCCACTTGAGTGAATCCATCTGAGGGGTGTATTCCTAAAAGTCTTTTTCTCAAATCTTGGATTCTTTCTTTAGACTACTAGCTTCCTGTACACCTCTTATGTCTAAAGTCCTACTGAGCCTTGTACTTATCACAAAAGTACTTCTTAAGTATGTATGCCCCTTATAGAAAGAAGATTTGCTGAGCAGGGTGTGTACCTTGTTGGAAGAGGGAAGGCCAAAGTGGTTTTGGGGGTTGTTTCCCCTTTATAGAAGGGAAGGCTAGTTGTAACTAGCGGTGTAGTTCCCCTTGTGTAGAAGGGAAGACCAGTTGAAATCGACTGTTGTATCTTTGATAAAGATAGTGAAATCCTTTGCGATTGGTTTAGGGACTGGATGTAGGACTTCCATTGGAGGGAAGATCGGAACCATGATAAAACTCTCTTGTCCATTTTGTGGTTTGTTTACACAAATACATTTAACGTCTTTTAGTGCTTCGTATTTTAAAAAGATTAGCTTTTGGAAAGAAAAACACCTATTCACCCCCCTCTAGGTAAAAAGTACTCTCGTCAGCGATCTAACAAGTGGTATTAGAGCCTGGTTCTCTCAACTAGAAATCCAACGATTTCAAGAAGATGGCAGCCGAGTTTAGACAAGAAGGTTAGTCTATCAATCTCCCTCCCTTCTTTGATGGTCTGAATTGCAACTATTGGAAGACGTGTATGGAATTCTTTAGACAACGTAAAAATCTTGACCTTTCGTTAATTATAGAAGATGGTAATAAAAAACCCAGCACTGAAGATAAAACAGAATGGACTACTGATGTTAAAAAGCTAATATCCTTAAATTATCATTCCAAAAGTAGTCTATGTTGTGCCTTATCTAAAAAGGAGTTTAATCGCATCTCTACATATAAAACTGCCAAAGAAATGTGGGACACATAAATGTAACTTATGAAGGAATTGACAAAGTTAAAGAAACAGAATTGATATACTCATAACAAAATATGAACAATTTAAAATGGAAGATAATGAAACCATAACACAAATATATACCAAATTCACTAATATAACAAATGGATTGAATGCGTTATGTAAAAATATTAAGATCACTTACTATTCAGTGGACACCTAAAGTAATTGCTATTGAAGAGGCTAATGATTTAACAACAATGACAATAGAAACACTAAAAGGATCTCTGATAACCCATGAAATCAATATGGAAAGGCTAACTAAAAACTCATTAAAGAAAAAGGTAACTAACGCCTTGAAAGTAGCACCCCCATTGTCTAGTTATGATGATACAAGATCATCGAACTCTGAGGACACTGAAGAAGAAGAAGTATTTTTTGTCAAGAAGGTTGCAAAGAATTCTTGCATATATATATATATATATATATATATATATATATAATATATATATATATATATCACTCCAAGCGAGATTACGAAAAAGATAGAAACAATACAAAGGACCTATCTACTACGAGTGCAAACAACCCAGGCACATAAAAGCAAACTATTCAAGATTAAAGAAAAAAGATACAGAAGAAAATTCAAGAAAAGACAAAAAGAAATTGGCACAAGTATAGAAAATATTCAAGAAAAGCCATGGCAACTGCATGGGAAAATGAAGATACAAGTTCAAGCTCATCAAGTTCAGAATCAGAAGAAGGAAATGTCAACTATGCCTTTATGGAAAATCTTGAAGAAAAAGGAAGCCTTAGAGCATTTAAGTGGATTTTAGATAGTGGATGCTCAAGACACATGTCAGAAGATAGAAACTTATTTTCGTCACTTACACTTGATAAAGGGGAAGTAATTTTTTGAAATAATGAAAAAGATAAAGTCGTTGGTCAGGAAACATCTCAATTAAATCAAGATTTTTGATTGAAGACGTATTGTATGTAGAAAGTCTGAAACACAACCTAATCAGCATAAGCCAACTATGTGACAAAGGTTATCAGATATAATTTCTTGAGAATAAGTGCATCATCACCAAAGGAAATAAAAAAACTCTTTGAAACAGTTAGACATAAAAACTTATACGTATTGCACTAGAAGAATTGAAAAACCAAGATATTTGTCTATCAGCTAAAGGCTCAGAAGACTTTGATCTCTGTTTCGAAGATTGGGGCATGCAAGCAACTCAGTAACAAAGAAATTACTAAAACATGATCTAGTCAGAGAACTTCCTAAAGTGAAGACCACTAATTCAACAATCTGTTCAGCATGCATAAAAAGAAAACAAGTTAAGTCTTCTTTTCAATCAAAGAGTATAGTGACAACATCCAAACCTTTGGAGCTTATACATATTGATTTGTTTGGACCCATGAGAACCACCAGCTATTGAGGAAAACTGTATGGATATGTAGTAGTAGATAATTATTCAAGATTTATGTGGGTCTCATTCTTAGAATTCAAGAATGGCACATTTCCAGCATTTTTGAAGCTTACAAAGTATTAGAGAAAGATCAAAAGTACACCATCATAAGTATCAAATCGGATCATGGCGGAGAATTTCAAAACAAAGAGTTTACTACATTTTGTGAGGAAAAAAGAATAAATCACAACTTCTCATCTCCCAGAACACCTCAGCAAAATGGAGTAGCAGAAAGAAAAAATAGAACATTGCTTGATATGGCAAGAACGATGCTGACAGACTACAATTCACCGAAGTACTTCTAGGCAGAAGTTGTCAACATAGTATGTTACATCATCAACCGAGCAATGGTAAGACCTATACTTAAGAAAGCTCTGTATGAGCTATTCAAAGGTAAAAGCCTAGCTTATCTCATTTAAAACCTTTGGATGTAAATGTTTTATCCTAAATAATGGTAAAAAAAATCTTGATAAATTAGATGATCGTAGCAGTGAAGGTATATTCCTAGGATATGTTTCAAAGCCAAGAGGATTTAGAGTTTTTAATAGACAAACCCTTAGCATAGAACAAATAGTACATGTGATTTTGATGAGACTAACCCTTCGAACAAGAAGGAAAAGTAGTGTGCTATTAATGCAGAAAATCTAAGCAAAGATTTCGAAGGAGCATCATTGCAAGATAAGGAAGAACCACAACTGGAAGAACTACAACAAGAGAAGGAAACTCCGGATGAACTAAGTAAATGTTGGAAGTCTCGCAAGGATCATCCACAAGACAACATCATAGGTAATCCAGATGACAAGGTAAGAACAAGAGGTATGTTAAATCCTTGTGAATATAGTGCACTTGTGTCTCAATTAGAGCCAAAAACAGTCAATGTAGCTCTCAGTGATGAGTCTTGGATCATGGCCATGCAGGAAGAACTAAACCAATTTGACCGCAACCAAGTCTGGACTTTGGTTCCTAAGCCCTAAAATTATCTAGTTATTAGTACTACATGGGTATTTAGAAATAAATTAGATGAGTCTGGTAACATAATAAGGAATAAAGCCCGACTTGTGGCTCAAGGCTACTCCCAAGAAGAAAAGATTGACTATGACAAAACTTATGCACCTGTAGCTGACTTGATACTATAGAATATTACTTGCTTTTCCTACATCTTGCAATATTAAGCTCTTTCAAATGGATATTAAAAGCACATTTTTAAATGGTGTTATAAAAGAAGAGATATATGTAAATCAACCTCCTAGTTTTGAAAATACTGAATATCCTCATCATGATTTCAAATTAAAGAGAACATTGTATGGTCTAAAATAGGCTCCACGAGCTTGGTATGAAAGACTGGGTGTCTATCTTCTATCATACGATTTTATAAGAGGAAAAGTAGATAATACTTTATTCACTAAGTGTGTCAACAATGATATATTATTATATATGTTGATGATATAATATTTGGTGCTGCCAATGAAGTCTTTTGCAAAGATTTTAAATCATTGATGAAGAATGAATTCGAAATGAGTATGATGGGTGAACTCACCTACTTCCTTGAACTTCAACCAAGGATGGAACTCATATTTGTCAAGCTAAATATATAAAAGATTTACTCAAGAAATTTGGTTTTGATAATGTAAGACTTTCAGTACTCCCATAAGCTACGATTACGATAGATAGTGATCTGCTTGGTCAACCTGTTGATCAAAAGATCTTCCGAGGTATGATTGGGTCATTATTGTATCTTACTGCAAGTAGACCATCTATTTTGTTTAGTGTATGCCTATGTGATAGATTTCAAGAAAATCCTAAGGAATCTCATTTAATTGCAATAAAACGTATTTATAGATATTTATCTAGTACATGTGGTTTAGATCTTTGGTTTCCCAGAAATTTTGATATAAATTTAGTTGGTTATAGCGATGTTGACTATGCTGGTTGCAACCTCGATAGAAAAAGCACCAGTGGGACATGTCAATTTCTTGTAGGATGTCTAATTTCATGATCTTCCAGAAAGTAGATCTCAGTAGCCTTATCCACAACAGAAGCTGAGTATGTGGCAGCAGGTAGCTATTGTGCCCAACTTTTGTGGATACAACATCAACTGGAGGATTACAGATATCAACTTAAAAACATCCCATTGATGTGCGACAATACAAGTGTCATCAACTTAACAAAGAATCACATTCAGTATTCACGCACCAAACACATTGAGGTAAGATATCACTTTATCAGAGATCATGTAAATTCAGGTAACATTGTCATTAATTTTGTTGATACTTTACATCAATTAGCAGATATTTTCACTAAACCTTTACCCGAGGAAAGATTTTCAACTATTAGAAGAGAAATTGGTTTGTGCAATATGTAATAAAATTTCAAACTTAAAAATCCTTCTCTCACAATAGTCAAAGCCTTCTCTCTAAAAATGGCTAAAATCAGTTCATCAGTTGAAGTTTATATACTCATGACCAATCAAAATTATATATAATCGATTACTGGGAAGCTTCTATCTATTGGTGTTTAAAAATTCTATTGATCACTGTTCAATGATATCGATTGGAGAACAAGTGCCATATAAGTCGAAGAAGACAACTTCATCATTCACGAAACTCTTCATATCAATCGAAGTAGAAAACTTCGTCATTTACAAATCTCTTTGTATCAGTCGAAGTAGACAACTTCGTCATTCACGACTCTCTTTATATCAGTCAGAGTTTGAACAGTTCATTATGTGATATGATTCTTCCTTATCAGTCGAAGTCTACTCCGTAAAAAAATAAAATATTTCTTTTAAATGACTTTGCCCTTTATATACCTCCGTAAACTCATAACCACATCACTTCTCTTTCAAAGCCTCTCTGGTTTACTTCTCGCGCACATTTTTTGCTCCTTGCTTCGCATCTTCAGTCGCGAACATTCCAGCATCTTCGGTAGGAATTTCTTCATGTTGCTATAATTCTAGTATCGCCTTCCTCAAAATACATCTCAAAATTGTTGCCCTCTTCTCTAGTTCTCCCTACTCAGATGGCTCATCAAATCCTAGTTTCTTCACCCGCCAGCTAAAAATGATTTAGGAGACTCCGATCAGTTACAATGGCTGCAAGTATGTCACGTTTGAAGAACTGAGACAACATAATCTGGAAGAAGTTGAATCTATAGTTGTTCACATGAACTGGGTCACCGTTTACTCAAATAGAAACCCTTTTTACCCTGATGTTGTGAAGGCCTTTTACACAACGTAATGGTAGATTTTGAAAATCCATTGCATATTTCTAGAAAGGTAAAAGGCATAAGAGTCAAGATCACTCTGTCCTCTTAGAAGAACTCTTTGGGATTTCAACCTGTGGACACATCGTCTTTGAAATTGTTCCAGAGGAACACCAAAAATTAGGGATGTGGACCCCTGTGTTAATTGAAAAGAGGCACTATTGATATTGTTGCCCAGATAGCAGGCCCAGAGGGGGGTGAATGAACTGCTAAAAATTCTTTTAGAATAATCCTGTAAATAAAAACACTTGGATGGAAGACACTAAGTTTGATGATTAGAGTTAGTGTAAAGTACAGATAACATGAATTTTATCCTGGTTCGGATCTCCTGTCACAAGGAGTCCTACGTCTAGTCCCCAAGCAACAACTTGGGATTTCACTAACCAAGGGTATAGTCCCCCTTAAGGACACTTACACATGGAGCCATAGCTGGCCTTCTCTTCTCTACCCAAAGAGGCACTAGCCCCACCTAATGCAACAGGTCTTCCTTCTTACCGAAGGAATAACCACCCACTCAACAGTAGGTCTTCTCTTCACAACTGAAGAGGAACACTCAAGATAAATGAGTAGAGAGTGGAAGGCCCCTAGACCAAGCTTATAGAAACTGCTTGATCTGAGGCACAGTCTGAGGGAAAAAGATTACCACATAATGAACTCTCTCAGATCTACACAAGCTCTCAAAGGCTAAACAAGTTTCTATGGAGAGCTAAGAGCTAAAGACTGTTGAGTGGATGAGCAAGCTCTTCTTTCTTCTGGGTGACTAAGATCTTCAAGCTATTCAAATATTCTTCAGAATTCACAAGGTCTTCTTCATGGAATCACCAGTCTTCTATTATATTCTTTGAAAGATTTGAACTGTTGAAGTATTTGTTATCTCACATCTTCATGCACGTTGGAGTGTCTTTTCCGAGGTATGGAGTAAAGAACCTACGGCCATTAAATGCTGGGATAGACACATGCATAGAGGCGGATTGTCTGAATCTCTAATTGCTTGTGTCAAGTTGACAAGTCCAACATTGTAACGTATGTTTCTACCGGAACCTGCACACCATAAATGTTGGAACATAGACAACTCATCTTTATCTAAGCTGTCAGTCAACATTAGTAGTCGTGCATTAAGAAGTTATACTAAAAATGAAATTCCATTTTGTCAACATATAAAGCGTTACTTTATGTGACATGAATGTGGTAAACAAGAGATGTATCGTGCAAAGATATTGTACCAATACAATAAATGTTAGAGAGCACAGGATACAACATGATTCGCGGGAAGACTTGAAATCCACAGAGATTTGAAAAATATATTTAATATCATGTGGAATATAATTTAATAATGTCTGAAAAGAATTTAAATAGGATTATCAAACAGTTGTCCAAAACATAATCGTTATTAAAAGATAGTTGATGTTTAGAGACAGTCTGTGATCAGAGAGAGTCGATGTGGATATAAAATCTATGTTATAGCTATAATCCATCTGAGAATGCAATCCATGTTGAAACAAAGTCGATGTGAACATAATCCATGTTATGAAATCGATGTGCAAATGAAATCGTTGTTTAACTGAAATCGATGTACAGATGAAATCATTGTTTAACTAAAATGTTGTTTAACTGAATCGTTGTATAGATGAAATCGTTGTTTAACTGAAATCGATATACAGTTGTTTGAAATGAAGTCGTTGTCCTAGTAAAGTCGTTGTTTCACATGACGTCGATGTTCTATCGAAATCGATGTTTGAGTGAAATCATTGTAGAAATAAAGTCGTTGTTTCATATGAAGCCGATGTTCTACCGAAATCGATGTTTAAGTGATATCGTTGTAGAAATGAAGTCGTTGTTCATATGAAGCCGATGTTCTACCGAAATCGATGTTTAAGTAAAATTGTTGTAGAAACGGAGTCGTTGTTTCATATGAATTCGATGTAGCAACAAAATCGATGTGCAACTGAAGAAATCGTTGTTTAAGTATGAAGTCGATGTAGAACCGAAATCGTTATTTAAGTGAAATCGGTGTTCTACCAAGGAAGTCGTTGTTTAAGTGAAACCGTAATCGTTGTGAGCTATCACATGGAAGTCGATATATACTTAGACAAAAACATATGTAATGAACTTCACATAACAATGAGTGTAGACAAACTTACTGATTTTGTTTGAATTACTGTCGTTGATAAACTTCAGAAAATGATGTTAGAAAATAATATCATGGTTTTTTAATCACCAAAAATACATATAATAAATAAAAAATTATATGGAGATGGACTGATCATCAATCTCCCCCTTTTGGTGATGACAAAACATAAAGAATTGCTTACATATAAAAGACTGAAATAAATTTGTGGAAAATTTTAAAGTATGTATTTCAGAACAATTTCTCCCCCTTTTTGTCATTAAGCAAAAGAAATAGATAAACAGAGGATGAAATAGAGAGAGACAAAGATAGATGGGAGCCAAGGAGGAAAATTTTATTCATTAGTGGGGGCAGACATGTAGAAGGCAGGAGACAGACGGGAAGCATGGTGAGTAATAAGCTGCCAAGCTTTGACTTCCTGCTCTTCAAAAATATCTCCAAAGACACTCCAACTAATATCATATGATGGCCCCATTTCTGGACTGAGTCTCTTAATGTGGAGTAGGCTCTACCCTTCAATGAATTTAGTGTACATTACTTAGTGTGATTTGTAGAGTCCAGCAGTTCCAAAACTGGCATGCTAAAGGAATTTGTCAATGGAAAGAGGATAGTGAAGCTTGTGAGCAAACAAATTCTTCTACAGAGCTACATAAACCTTGTATCTGCAATCCAGATTGAATAATTAGGATCTGAGACCAGGTTGATGGAGTTGAGATCCATGAACTGTTCAGGAGTGAGAGTCAACTGATTTGACCGGGATAAGGAGGAATTCATCTTCTCAAGCTAAAGGGCTAACTCATGATAGACTCTACACCAGTCAGAGTTGACAAATCTTTTCAGATTTTGCTAGCAGTGGAGCTAAAACAGAAAACTTGATGAAGCCTCTTTAGTATTCTCTGAACAAAAATCTGTGAAAGGCAAGAGGAGCTCCCCTCTGAACAAAAATCTTGGCCATAACACTGGAAAATCTCTCAAAGATGATAGGACCCACATCAGAATCCATAAGAAGAAAGTGTAATTTAGGGAGAAAAATAACCTCATGCATCTTTAAAGTTGCAAAGTCAGCCTGAAAAGGGACATTTATTGGATTTTCTGTGCGGAGCTGAGCAATGGCTGCCCTGAACTGGCCAAGCTGAACTTCTTAAAGGCGATTTACAAAGCAATAATCCTAATACATTTGGAATTGCCTAATTAGTTTGATCTCTTCTGAATGAAGGGACCCCAGGTGGATCTATGCTGGCAGACAAACCACTCAGACAGGGTGAGAGGATGGTCTGAGGGTGGAAAAATGTTTGCCCTGACAACCTCAAACTTTATGTAGACAGCTTTATTAGCCCTTGCCCACTGATCCTCAGTCTTGGACTCGGCTGAAGATAGGATTTTGGATTGGTCAGGCTTGGGTATTAGAGAAATAGAGAGAATGATATTGAGATTCTCAGATAGATTAAGGTAGGGAAGATCAAAGGTGACAACAAATGTGCACTTTTGGAGATATTCAGAATATAAGTTTTTTCTTCTGTGGACTACTGAAACAGAGTACCACAGAGGAGAAAAGAGAGTTTGAGAGGAAGGGAAAACAAGCCCAGTATATGTCATCCTTTTTCTTGGATGCAGGACTGAAAGAAGGCTGAGATTCAGTCCTGTGGATATGAGCAGAGACAGAAAGAACTGTGCAGAGGATGACTTCTTCAAACTCATCCTTGATGTCTTGCATAGTATGGCGAATGATACTGGCACCCTTAGGAATGATAGTGATGAAGGAGGGTGGAGTAGGAGGATGAAGAGAGGCAAAAGATGAAGTAGGAGGAGGTTGAGTAGATGGTCCAGCATAGGAGGGACCAGCAGAAGAAGTACCTGAAGAGGAGGCAGGAGGTGCCTCAGAAGTAGAAGGAGGAATGGAAGAGGAAGGGATAGGTGAGGAAGAGGAGGTAGCAGGGAAAGGAGTAGGAGAAGAAATGTGTTTTGGAAGGGGTTTCTTGGAGGGTTCAGGAGCAGGTGGGGCAGTGAAAGATGTAGGTGGAGAGGAAGGGGCTGGAGTCTGAAGACTAGGGGGATCAGAAGGCCCTGGGGGCACTACAACTTCCTCTACAAAATCTTGAGGCTCGGTTGGCCCAGCCACATAATCCATTTGCACTGGAGGCCCTAATGGCCCAGCTCCAACTTCTTCAACTACTGATGGCCCTGATGGCCCTGACTCTTCCACTGATGGCCCTAGTGGCCCAGATTCCTCTACAGATGGCCCTAGTGGCCCTGATTCCTCAAGAGATGGCCCGGATGGTCTTGCAACTTTTACTGATGGCCCTGGTGGCCCTGACTCTTCAAGAGATGGCTTGGATGGCCCTGTAACTTTCTCTGCTGGCAGGTCTGGTTCAGGAGGCCCTGATGGCCTAGCATCATCTGCTAATACTGATTCAGTTGGAACATGAGGGGCTGGAGCAGAAAAGTGCACTCTCACAAAATCTTCCAGGTCTGTTACCAATTGTTTCAAACTCCCCAGTTCACTTTTCATATCCTAGAATTCAGATTTGACTGCTCCAATCTCTTTGGCTTCATTGCTCTGTCTGAGAAATATCGAAGTTACATCAGATTGCAAAGAGCACAGGATCTCTCTTTGAGCATTAGTCTAGTAATGACTAGCTCCAAATGCACATGAATCCTCTTCTTCCTAGATCTGTGGTATGCCTTCTTGGTGAGCATGGGAATTCCTATGGCAACACCCTTACCTTTTCCCTCAGAGTCGACAGCTAGCTCAACATCTTCATCCGAAGTGTCTTCAACTAGACCTTCTTGAAACTGATCTACAGAAGCACTAGCAGTTGGCTCCCCTTGAGCAGCAGGCTCCCCCTGAGTAGTAGGCTTCCCCTGAGCAAGAGCATCCTCTATGAGAGTATCTTCAGAGTGGCCTGGTGCCACAACCTCTGGAATAGCTTCTTCATGACTTCCTTCAACAATAACTTCTGCAACCTGAACACTAGGGGTTTTCTCCATAAGATTATCTTCATGCTCCCCCTCAGTGTGAGCAACACCTGCCAACTGATCAACAACTGATTCTGGACTAATAGCAGGTTCAGAAACTTGAGGGATCACATCTTCAGATGTTTGCCCAACGGGCTCAATAAGTTCTAGTGCAATGTCTTCAATCCTCCTTTCAGATGTAGGAGACTCATCCTCTCTTACTACATCTTCTTCTTCTTGAACTGGTGGAGCTTCAAATGCTTCTCCAATGATGGCTTCTCCTTCTGCCACTGAGGTCTTTGTCCACACATTTTCTACCATTGAAAAACCACTCTTCTTCAAATTTCTGGTCCGAATGGGCTGACCCATCATCTCCAACAATTCTCCCTTCAAATCAATTTCAAAATGACTGAAAATTATTGTAAGTAAATGGGCATAGGGAAGGGATACTGCTAATTTGTTCTTCTTGTCCCAAACAACTTCAGTCACAGACTTCATCATTTCTATTATGATTTGAGCCATGTTATATATTGCTTCTGAATGGCCCAGAACATCATATCAGCATCACCTTTGTATAGGAGGAGAAAGTGGCACTCCTGAGTACCAAAATCTAACAAACAATAAAATGTAATATTCTGTTGAATGCATTAAACTGGTTGATGTCAATCTTACCATCCTTCAACTTATACTCTGTTCCAATAATCCATAGCCCCTTAGCATGGATATCTACAGAATTTGCAAGACTGTGCCCTACGACAGATACTCCAAACAACCTCTACAACAGGTCATGAGTGATATGAATGGATTTACCTTTGACCCGGGAAGTAAGAGAACCATCTTCTTCTGACTTCAAGTAGGTGTAAAATGCCTTGGCCAGGTGCAGGTAGCTTGGTTCAGAAATAGTACAAATCCCCGTCCACTTCAGCCTCTGAAGAGCTTCGACCACACTATGCATACCATGTATCTCCCGATCATCTAGGTCCACTGCCTTGTTGCCACAGAGCTTGATCTTCACTACTTGATATCTCTCTAGTTGTTCTTCCGTGAGGAAGACAGCACTGTAGCCACCCATACTATCGGAACTCCCAGAAGCGGCCATGGAATCTAGCAAGGAAGGGTTCTGGAGGATCGTGGGAGAAGGAGGAACAAAACCCCTCAAGAAATTTGAGCGAGAAGAGAGAGATTCTTCGAAAGCACGAAGACGGATGCTGGAGTCGATGAGAGTTTTACAGGCTTTCAAGTCGTAAGAGATAAGAGAGAGAGAGAAAGTGAATCGGTGAGGGAAGGATTCACGACGTAACGAAAGGACATAAAGTCACTTTTTGAAACGGCGGAGCATTTAATATGGATAACGACAAAATAGGAGATGATAATGCAAAAAGTAATGGATTTACTTAAATCTAGCGGGGAAGGATAACTATTATTCTGAAATTTATTATTTTATTTCAGTTACATACAAATATATCTGTTACAAATTGCACATGCCTAGTTCCCTTCTAAGAGACGTAAATCTCTCTTCACATAAGGCTTTTATAAAGATATCTACTAACTGATTTTGTGTATCTACAAATGAAATACTAATATTATCATTAGCTACATGATCTCTAATAAAATGATATCTAACCTCTATATGTTTCGTCCTTGAGGGCTGTACTGGATTTTTTGTGACATTAATAGCACTTGTGTTGTCACACAACAAAGGAATGGATTGATATGTAGTCCATAGTCTTCAAGCTGTTGTTTGATCCATAAAAGTTGAGTGCAGTAGCTTCCAACAACTACATACTTAGCTTCAGCTATTGATAGAGCTACTGAGTTTTGTTTCTTTGAAGACCAGGAGATCAAGCATCCTGCAAGAAATTGACAACCACCACTGGTACTTTTTCTATCTACTTTACATCCAGCATAGTCAGCATCCGAATATCCAATTAAACTAGTTTCACAGGTTTTAGGATACCATAGACCTAAGTTATGAGTCTTAGCTAAATATCTAAAAATCTTTTTACAGATATTAAATGAGATTCCTTAGGATCAGATTGATATCTTGTACACATGCATACACTAAATAAAATATCAGGTCTACTACCTGTTAGATAAAGCAATGAACCAATCATTTCTCTATAAAGTTTTTGGTCAACTTTCTTACCTTCCGGATCACTGTCTAACCTGGTGGATGTGCTCATGGGAGAGGACAGTGATTTAGCATTCTCAAAACCGAATTTCTTTAACAGTTCCTTAGTGTATTTAGCTTGACAAATATGAGTTCCTTCATTGCTTTGCATGATTTGTAATCCAAGGAAGTAGTTGAGTTCACCCATCATGCTCATCTTAAATTCTTCCTGCATGAGCTTTTCAAAATACTTGCACAGAGATTCATCAGTAGATTCGAAAATAATATCATCTACATAGATTTACACAAGTAGTATATTTTTGGCATTTGATTTAATGAATAATGTGCTATCTACCTGTCCTCTAATAAAACCATGATTTAGTAGGAATGCACTATATAGTACCCCGAAAAATCTATTAATTAAAAATTATAGATAAATAGAAATTTTATCTATTAATAAATTCAACTAATTAAGACAGTACGCATTATTATTGCATGCATATAACCCCTATAAAAATTTCGTAAAAATAGTAGTTATACTTTAAATAATGTTCTCTAATGACCTATCATGAAATTTGGGCATAGAAAAATCGTTTGGACTTAGTTTAAGAAATTATGCGACTTATTAGTGTAATTAAGGAATATGTCAAAGAACACATTATTTTATGACCAAAAATGGATTATAAATAAAAATAAACATGTGGGTAGACTTTAAATAATATGGGATGATAGCCCATTATGATATTTGGACCAATGGACAATCTTGGCCCATGAATAAATTCTCTAATAAAAGGATAATTAAAAATCTATTAAGTAAAGTAAGTACATGGGTTGTACAATTAAGCTCACATGAGTTATTGGGCCAAGAGTAAGAGCCCAAATGGTGAAGATTAGAAATATTGGCATGAATAATATTTAATCAAATTAAAAATATGAAGTTACTTGAATAAGTGTGATAAATATATTTAAATAAGAACAAAGGGTGAATAATTAGAATTAAACCAATACCCATTAAGTTAAATTAGTAATGTGTTTTATTAATGGTCCTAACATGGATTGTTGGGCCCAAATATGAAGAGCCCATCATGAGATGGGAAGTAATTTGGCTAAATTCGTACCTAAAAATATTAATAAATAAAAGGGGGTAAGATAATGACTATTTTAACTCCTAAATTATCTTAAAAAGAGTCCTAAGCCTATCCTAACCTATTACCCACGAAATTGGACCTCTTCCCCATCCTATTAGGTAGATAATTGCTAGAAAATAGGTAGATAATTGCTAATTTCAGAGTTGGAGGAGAGAAGAGTTTTAGGTGATAAGGACTCTATTAGCATCAAAACACTCCATTTTCGTTCCCATCCAACCAAAACCGCAGTAGAGACCTTGGGGGATGAAGGAGGGAGGCTAGGATCGTGGGAGCTCGGAGGAGGAGGCTGGAACTTGGATCTTCTCCTTCACATTTCGTCTCCAAACTAGGGTTTTCTTACTCCACGAAAAGGTAGGCAATCTCTCAAGCTAAAATCGTAAAAAAATTACCCTAGGTAGATTTCATGATCCTCTTCAAAAGCCCTCTGGTTTGGTTGTATTTCGCTCATCCATTTGGGCGAATTTAATTCATGAATCCCTGCTATTACCATGAACTGAAATCTCATGTTTTCTCTAATTCCCCACATGTACTTGCTCTCATGCCATGATAAAATTCTCATATATACTACATCTTATTAGCTTTCAAACGGCCTTGTCTTGCTCTATTTCGATCCCCATTAGGGAGAATTAATTCTTTGAATCTCTGTCAGAACCATGCATCCTACCCTTCATGTTTTCTTGTGAACTCCGTGCATACTTGATCCCACACCATGAGAAAATTCTCATAAATACTAAATCTTGTTAGCTTTCAAACGCCCCTAGGTTCGGAATTTTTCATCATGTATTCATCTCTAATTAATTCGTTGAACCCTGACTGCGCCTACTTAGGTCATCGGAATATAACCTGTTCAAAGCATGCCTAAATCTTGTCTAATTTTGAATTAATCGTGCATGCTGATAGATCTATGTGTCTACTTTCATTTGAAATGGATTCATGATTTTTGGGTCATTATACGATTTTATATTGAATTTAGAAGAGCCCTGTGTAGAATCTGATCAACCCTGGAAAAAGGGAAAAGGGTCGGACTCTCCTAATATCGCGACGGCGCGACCCGCCGCGATATCAACCGGGTCGCGCCCCGCTGTCACGTCACGTTAAGAACGCGGCGGACAAGCCGCCGCGATATCCACCTTGAACCGGGCCAGACCGGCCAGTTCGCTTGTCGCGCCCAGCCGCCCTGTCGCGACCTGGAGTCACGACGGGTACCCCCGTCGCGTTAACATAAAAATAGCCAGAACCCAAAATTACTTATATACCCTTGCTCTACTTGCTAATTAACATTGTTTAGCCTTAATTAAATATTGTTATTCATAATTTGATCTGAATAAATATTAATGTGTAATAAATTGCATGAATCTAATTATTTAAAAGCTTTGTGCACAATCCATCATGCTCTTTTGATTTCATACACTTGCACACACTTAACCATCATATTGCCATTAAACCTTAGTAAATTACTCAATAGTGTATCTAGTAATTAAGTGAACTAATTACCTAATTTCCCTATTATTTAAATGACACATGTCTTCGTTTATTCGCGTGAATTGTACACCGTTACCATTTTCCCTAGGCCTTCGAGCACTCGAGGCACGACGGAGCAATTTTCTACACACTTTCTATTGACTTGGACCACCTCTCCATCGAGAATACTCTCGACTGGGCCAGGGACTCCTTGTCAAGGCCTCCGTAAGTCTTCTTGGCTTTGGCGCACGTCCTTAGCCAACAAGCTGATTGTACCCTTTAAATCCCGTTACACTCTTAGGGATCAGTACGATCCAAACGGCCTTAGTGAGATCTCTCTTATCTTGTGATCACGCCGGACCACCTGGCTCGTGTACACAGCACGGCTAGTGGGGCGGTGTGACTTCTACCAGACTGCCGGTACCCGACCTGGTGCTGTGCAACTGTTACTATCGTGGTTTATCGTTGTTTTACGTTTATACCCATATCTCATCTACTATCCTTGTACTCTTATCTATTCACGTTCACTCTACTATCTCGTCTATTCATCTAGTACTCTCTTGAGACTCTTGAGCTGTTATGGCTCACATTACTTGTACGATACATGACTGTCTAGCGCCATAATATGGGTTTGGTGACCCTACTGACTCGAATGCATACTATGCAGGGCACGGAGAGTGTCCGAGGGGCTCCAATCTAGTCCTGGGGGTAGAGAGCCACCTGAAAATACCTGCAGAGGCTATTGACGGTGTTCTGCATTGCACCGGTTCTGATTGACTATACTAACTTGGCTAGACATCTAATTGTTTGACTATTAGTCTGAGGAGTTCAGACGTACTGTACTATCGTGAACGACTATTGTCCCAAAGTGACTATTATCGTACTTGACTAGTGCACCGTGGTGCAACCATACACATTATCTCATTACATGTTATCTCTTTACACGCTCTCTCTTTACATGCAATCTCATTACACGCTATCTTGATATACAAGCTATCTTGTTACACGCCACCTTAATACAAGCTATCCCATTACATGTCATTTTGATACACGCTATCTTGTTATACACTATCTTGTTACACACTATCTCGTTATGTGTCATCCTAATTTTGCAATACTCTTGAGAAATATATTATCGTTCACTTGTTATCTTGTACTATTACTCTCTTGACTATACATGATTGTTCTCTCTAGTTAACCTGCGTTACAAGACATTAATCACTTAAAGCATGCTTGTTTACACGGGATATTAAGTCCTACTGAGCGTTATCGCTCACCCTTCGTTATTTTTTATTGTGTTTTCAGGTAAGTCAAGTGACGACCTTACTCACAACAACGGATTGGACTGGAGTGATGAGCGTCCTGAAGTCATAGCGATGGAATGTCCTTAGTACCTTAGAGTCTAGTTAGATATTTGCTTTAGATTTCTTTTCCAATGTAATGAAGTCATTGAGCCCTATGCTTGGCTCTGAATTAGTGGTTGTAATAGTTTAGATGAATATCAATAAAATGATGAGTTTTATTGCAATTATTATTCATTAGTTGCTCTGATGTTTGTGAATGTATGCGCAATTTACGTACTATACACGTTGTTCATGCCTCCCTGATTTATTCTGCTGCTAAATTAACGGGGCATGACACACTAAGTCTTTCATACCATGCTCTAGGTGCTTGTTTCAAACCATATAATGTTTTATGCAATTTGAAAACATGATTTGGAAAATCTAAATCATCAAAACTAGGAGGTTGTTCCACATAAACTTCCTCCTTTATAAACCATTTAAAAATGCTGATTTCACATCCATTTGAAAAAGTTTTAAATCTAAAGCAGATGCATAAGCAAGCAATATTCGAATAGCCTCTAGTCTAGCTATTGGTGCATAGGTTCATTGAAATCTATGCTTTCCTCTTGGGAATAGCCTTAAGCAACCAGTCTAGCCTTATTTCTAGTGATAACACTAGCTTCATCCAACTTGTTCCTAAACACCCATTTGGTGCCAATCACAGGATGATCTGATGGTCTCAGAACAAGGGACCAGACCTGATTTCTCCTGAACTGATTAAGTTCATCTTGCATGTCTAAAATCCAAGATTCATCAGACAGTGCTTCATTGACTGTCTTCGACTCTATTTGAGATACAAATGCTAAATAATCACAAGGAATAATATTACCTCTTATTCTTACCCCGACTGATGGATCTCCAATGATATTATCTATTGGGTGGTCTTTTTTGTACCTCCATTCCTTTGGAAGATCATCATGAATAATATCCTTCTGTTGTAGTTCTTCCAAGGATAGATGTTCATCATCTTTAATGGTTATTTCTTTCAGCTTCTTGGAATGTTTTATGCATCTTCATCATCACTACTAATTCCTTTCTCAAGGAAGGGTTAGACTCATAAAAAATAGCATGCACAGTTTGTTCAATTAATAAACTTCTCTTATTAAAAACTCTATAACCTTTAGGTTTAGAAGAGTACCCCATAAAAACCTTCATCAGATTTGGGATCCAACTTACCAATGTCTCTCTTACCATTATTGTGAATGAAGCATGGGCATCCAAATGTTCTGAGATGACTGATCTTGGGCTTCTTTTACTTGTACAGTTCATATACAGTTTTCTTCAGAATTAGTCTGATCATGACTCTATTGATTATGTAACAAGCTGTTTTATAGCTTCTGTCCAAAAATATCTTGGAAGATTGTACTCAGATAACATTGTTCTAGCCATATCCAAAAGTGTTCTATTCTTCCTCTCAACTACTCCATTTTGTTGTGGTGTTCTTGGTGTTGAGAAATTATGTTCAATCCCCAGATCATCACAAAATTCTAGAAACCTGTCATTCTGAAACTCTCCTCCATGATCTGATTGGATACTTATGATACTGAACTTCTTATCTTTCTGAACAAGCTTACTGAACTTCACAAAATTGTCAAATGTGTCATATTTATGTTGAAGAAATGATACCCATGTAAATATGGAATAATCATCAACTATGACAAATCTGAAATTCTTTCCTCCCAAACTAGTTGTTCTCATTGGTCCAAACAGGTCCATATGAAGCAGTTCTAGTGGCTTGGAGGTGGTCACTACTGTCTTGGATTTGAAAGAGAATCTTGCATGCTTACCTTTTGCACATGGTTCACAGATGTTGTCTAGTCTTGAATTTATCTTTGTTAGATCTTCCACTAGATCATGTTTGATGAGTTTTCTGATTTCATCTAAGCTGCAATGACCTATTCTTTTGTGCCAAAGTTCAGCATTCTGTTCTTTGCTTGCTGCTAGGCAGACGTCTTGATCCTTCAACTCTTCTAGATGTAGTACATATAGATTTTTCTCTCTACAAGCTTCAAAAATAATTGTATCATCCTTAATGATCAGACATTTAGATTGCTGAAATTTGATCTGATGACCCTTGTCGCATAGTTGACTGATACTTATTAGGTTGTGCTTGAGTCCTTTGACTCATAGTACATCTTCTATCAGGATTTTATCTTGGCTTCCAATTGATCCGCAACCAATTGCTGACCCTTTGTCATTAACACCATAGGTTATTGTACCTTCTTCATCTTTGATATACGAGAACAGTCTTTTGTTGCCTGTCATATGCCTTGAGCACCCGCCGTCCAGGTACCACTTTGATGCTCTAAGGCTTCTCTGCAATAAATCAATGAGATTTAGGTACCCAAGTTCTTTTGGGTCCTGGTTGGTTAGCTTCTTCACAGTTTCTTTTTGGAATCCATTTTAGGTGCTTAGTTTACAAGTTATTTTAGTATGACCTAGTTTATTGCAATGAGTGCAACAAAAGATATTGTTTATTATATTGTTTGGCTTATTATTTTTATTATTATTTGATTTATAGTTATGATTTTGTTCAGCTACGAATTTTGGCATTGGATAAATTTTAGGGTGAATAATTGTTTCTTCATTATCAGGTGGAGTATATCCTAAACCATATTTTTTATTTCCTGATCTTCTTGCTCCTTTTAATATTAAGGAGGATTTTTCATTTATAAATTTTTCAATTGTTGCAATCAAGTATTCATTATCTTTTGCTAGTGTATTAATTTCATTTTTAAGTTTACTAATGGTTTCCTGACTTTCTAAACTTGATATCTTTTCATTTTTCGTTTTTACATCTTCATATAGTAGTTCATTTCTTCTTTTTAGTTCAGAAATTTATTTTTCTAGTTGTTCAGTTTCAGATTTTAAATCCGAGTTGGTTATTTCAAGGCATGCATAATTTTTCTTGACAGATTTTAATTGTTTACAAATGTCTTTATATTTACTATATAACTCATTGAAAGCATCTTCTAAGCTATTAGAATCAGATTCATTGCAAATGTAAAGATGAGTCAGAAGTTACCTTGTCATCTATATTCCCATGAAGGCCAAGTTGGTCTTTTCTTCTTCTTCGATGGAGCTAGACTCACTGTCTGAGTCACTTTCATTGTTCCAAGTAGCGGCCATAGCTTTCTTTTTGTACTTTTTAAATTTTTTCATGTTGTCCTTTATCTTGAACTCCATCTTCTTCAGTTTTGGACACTCAGCTTTGACGTATCCAGGCTTCTTGCACTCATAACATATGGGTTCAGATCTCTTGTGTAGCAACCAGAATTTTTCAAAAAAAAATAAAAATTTAATAATATTAAAAATTTACTCAATTAGAAAATCAAAGAAAAGAGAATTAATTCAAACCCATTAAATGAAAAGAGTAATGGACTTTGTTAAATAGACCCTCTAGAATTTATTGGCCAAAAGAGATTTTTAAAAGGAGAATAATAGAATAATACCCTAAATTCGTATCTTAAATATTACCTAAATAGAAAGAGGTATTAAAGTATTTAAATAAGTAATTTGGGTTGGAATTGGATTCCTAGCCCTACCCTAATTAGTTGGCCACGAAATGACATCACAACCTAACCCTAATAGGAATTGGCAAGCTTAGAAGGAGGAGAGAAATATGGAAATCTTGGAATTAAAGGGAATTAGAGTCCCATTAGGAAATAGCAACCCAAGGAGCTTAAATACTCGTTAAACCCTCCATGGCCGGCCCTAACTCGTTGCTGGGGCTTGCTGGACGTGGAGAAGAGGTCAAGGAGAAGAGGAACTCGTAGGGAAAAGGCTGGACCGAGCTCCAACCTCTGCACTTCGAGTTCTAAACCCTAGAAGATCAAACGAGTCAAAGGTAGGCATTCTCACAAGCTAAACCCGATTAATTTCGTCTGTAGATTGTTCCAAACCTCAAGAACAAAAGCCCACTTGTTTCATGATTTTTCGTCGAGCCAATCGTTTGTTCTATATTTTCGAAGTTCTGCAATCACCATGACTCCGAACCACCTTGTTTAATTTATATCTCCATGTATACTTGACATCATGCTACAAAACTTTTACTGGAGATACTGAATGATGTTAAGAATCTTTTGCCCCTAAAAGCCCTAATTTTCATCCATCATACTGTGCGAATTAATCTTTGATCTTCACTGTATCATGCTCTGAGTTCTTCATGCTTATTCATGTTCAAACCTATCAAGACCATAATTGTTTTCAAATTCCTATTTATTGTGAGTACCCTCTCATGTCTAGATCAGTTTGCAAGTGGTTTCGTAATTTTTCATCGACTGTGCATTTAGTTCTTAATTTTTGGAAGACCCTGTGTCAAAATATAGAAACCTTGACCGCAATCCAATGCAAGGTCCTTTTCCCATTCAGACTCAGGCGCAGGACCTGAGAACGCGACGGCCCGATAGGCCGCGTTCTTAGGGTTGTTCATGACAGAGCCACCCGTCACGTTCTGAATGCGATAGGGACTGTCGTCGCATTCTGACTCCCTGCTCTGACCGACCTGTCGCGACCCTTGATTGGCCCTATCGCGTTCTAACTGTACCATGTTGCGACACTTACATGGGTACGTCGCCTTCTGGAGTTTTGCATGGAAACCCCCTATTTCTGAAAAATCCTGATTTTCTACAGTAACTACATGCCTTGTTCATAGTCTTAAACACAGTAAACAAAGTTGTTAAATTTGGATATGTTTAATTAATTAAAATTCATTCACATGATCTTTCATATCCATGATTTTCTATATCACATGCACCCACTTGTAACCATCCAATATGACTTGACTTGGCTTGAAAATACCTCATAATACATCTGGTAAATGATTTTAATTAATGTATATTAAATTGCCCTATTTTAAATGAACTTGTCTTCGTTTCTCGCAATGTTTGGGAATACCGTTACCAAGCTCCACTGTTCTAGAATTCCTCTGGAACGTCGAGCACTTGTTTCGATATATACACTTTCTCTTGACTTAGAAGACTCTTCGTCGGATATTCCTTCTGTCGGACTGGTGAATCCTTCTTCAAGGCCTCCGTAAGACTCCTCTGTCCATGGATTCCCACATGGTCAATGAGCTGGTTGTACCCTAACACCTATGATACCCTTTAGGGATCAGTAAGATCCAAACGGCCTTAGTTTGCTCTCGTTCTTTTCTTGAATCATGTCGGACCTCTGGACCTGTGCATAACATGGCCAGTGGATGGGTAGAATTCCACCTGACTGCCGACACCAAATGCGCGTGTTGTGCAACTGTTACTATCGCCGTTACTCGACGTTTCATGTGCAATGACCTATAGTTCTCATCTATACTCTACTCGCTCATCTATTCATGTTCTCTACTATCTCGTCTATTCATCTAGTACTCTCATCTATTTCTTGGTACTCTCTATTGGCCATTGACTGATTGTCTACAGATAAACAATATAACCAATGCCTGGCAATATATAAGGGCCTGGTCAGGTCCTGGGATGTGCGCCCAAAAGTGCTATTTGTCTGCGGGAGTTAAATGACCAGAGTGTTTGGTATTACACTTAAGTGCTATCTATCTCGACTATCTAAATGACAATCAAAAGTGCTATACTATACTCGTTGTGCTATTGTGATACATTGTGCTATTTGTGCTATGGCGACCCTGCTCTTTGTGCTATGCTCGACACCTGTGCTATATTGGAAACTTGTGCTATTCTCTCATGTTATCGTGCTATCTCTTATGTTACTTGACTCTCGCTCTCTATCTTTAGTTACTCTACCATTTAATACATTAATCATTTAAAGCATGATTGATCCTAAGATTTAAGTCCTACTGGGCGTTATCGCTCACTTTGCGTTATTGGTTATGTGTTCTCAGTGAGACCGAGGAAGATACTTACACTCAAGAGGATGGAAATGACCAAGAGTGAAGTCAAGAGTACCCTAGCGTCATAGTATTATGTTAGAGTTGAAGCTTAGTCTTTTGCTTTATTCAATGTAATTGGGCCCTATAGAATGGCTCTGATGTTAGTTGTTGTAACTTGACATTTGAAGAATTATTAATGAGATGTATTTTCTTAATATTATTTTTTGTCCAATGGTTTGATGTCTAGTATTCGCTCTGTACCCGTTTACTTGCAACTGCCTAGCGTTCCGATATTCCGCATCGGGGCGTGACAGTTTTGTGGTATCAGAGCCTAGGTTGTTCATAAGTATAGGATGATCTATGTTGACCAGCCTTGACTAGAGTCAATTATTCTACCTATGTGAGATGTGGTTAGAACCATGGGTAACTAGCTAAAATAAACTCACACACGTACAAATTAAAACTTCACATCAAATATCCTAACAACAAACTATTTTATAGGAACTTAAGCAACTAAGATGACTGCTGAACGTGCTCAGATGAGGGGCATATAACAAACCATCCAAGAACTGACTCGTGCAATTATGCAAGCAACACAAGGTGGAGGAAATCACGGTGGTGCAGGTGAGTTGCATCGTAACTTTAGAAGCTTGAACCCACCTAGGTTCAGTGGTTCTATAGATCCAGACGAAGCCGAACACTAGTTGAAGGAGACGGAAAGAATCTTCCATGTCATGTAATGTGCAGCTGGAGACAAGCTGCTGCTGGCTACATTCCAACTAGAGAAGGACGCCCGCGCTTGGTGGGAGTCTGTGGAAGCTACTAGGGCGAATGGTCAATTCACCTGGAATGAGTTCAAGGAAGCTTTTAACTCCAAGTATTTCTCGCAGCGTGTCCAAGAGAAGAAAGCTGCAGAGTTTGCTGCTCTTAAACAGAGGAGCCTGTCTGTAGTTGACTACAAAGCCCAGTTTTCAAGGCTGGCAAGATATGCTGAGCATTTGGTGAACACCGAAAGAATGAAGGCTAAGCGCTTCCTTAATGGCCTTAAGCCTCAGTACATTACCCAACTGGCTCCTCTCGACATCCAGATCTATGCCGAGATGGTAAAGAAAGCTCAACTACTGGAAGATGCTACGGACTTCACTGATCGTATCAAAGGGAAGTTCGTGAAGAAGGAACTGACATCTGGACCATCATCTATCAAGCCAACTAATGGCAAGAAGCGTCCTTTCAACATCACGGAAGGACCCAGCCAAGAAACAAAACCCAAGAATTCCATTCCCAACACTCCAGCGAAAAGCAACTGCAAGCACTGTGACAAGCGGGTCACACAGCTGATGAATGCTGGAGGAAAGTCGGCGGATGTCTGCACTGTGGGAGCCGCGAGCACCGTATTCCCGAGTGCCCGCTACTGAAGGAAAATGAGAGGCACACTAATGTGCCTAAGAAACAGGGAAGACTGCAAGCCCTACATGATGAAGAGACCGCTGAGGAAGGTGGCGTGGTAGAAGGTACCCTACAAGTTTTCTCCTTATCAGCATTTATTTTATTTGATACTGGAGCAACTCATTCATTCATATCTCAAAACTTTGTTGATACTCTAAATGCTAAACCTATATCCATGGGATGTGAATTCTCTGTCACAACACCACTAGGAGAGAAGGAGAAATTGACTAAATACTTTCCATCTACCGATGTAATGATCGAAGAACATAACCTAAAAGCCGACCTGGTATGTATGGCCATGGAAGGCTATGATGTAATTTTGGGAGCCGACTGGTTGTCCACTTATGAGGCAAGTGTCGACTGTGAGAAAGGGAAAGTTACTTTTAGTGAAATCCCTAGGTTGTCATTCACTAGGATTAGACATAAGAGGCACATGTCTCTAGTCTCTGCCATAAAGGCCCACAACATGATAATGAAAGGTTGTTTCGCTTTCCATGCGGCCGTGATAGTTGAAAAGAAGGGGTCTAAGATAGAAGACATCCACATAGTACAGGATTACCCAGATGTGTTCCCTAAAGACCTGCCAGGGATTCCCCCGGAACGTGATGTCAACTTCGTCATTCAGTTGATCCCTGGAGTTGCCCCGGTATCGCGTCAATTGTACTGGATGTCACCTGCCGAGTTGAAGGAACTGAAGGCATAGTTGATAGAGCTGTTAGAGAAGGGGTTTATCAGACCTAGTGCGTCCCCATGGGGAGCACCTGTGCTGTTCGTTAAGAAGAAGGATGGATCGATGAGGCTATGCATCGACTATCGTCAACTCAATCAGCTAACCATCAAGAACAAGTATCCATTGCCTCGGGTTGATAAACTTTTCGACTAGATATCTAGAGCTCAATGTTTCTCCAAGATCGACCTCTGATCTGGCTATCACCAAATGAGGATCAAGGACGACGATATCTTCAAAACGGCTTTCAGGAGCAGGTATGGACACTATGAATTCGTCATTATGCCTTTGGTCTGACCAATGTTTCTGCAGCCTTTATGCAACTCATGAACAGCATATACCGACCATACCTTGACAAGTTCGTGGTCGTCTTCATCGATGATATCCTCATATATTCAATGACCAAAGAAGAACACCTGAAGATAGGATTACAAGTTTTGCCAAACAATAAACTGTACGCAAAGCTGAACAAGTGCGAATTCTGGCTCGAAGAAGTGTCCTTCTTGGGCCATGTCATCTCCAAGGACGGCATCTCCGTTGATCCCTCCAAAGTCAAAGCCATACTCAAATGGGAGAGACCAACCAACGTCACAGAAATCAGAAGCTTCTTAGGACTGGCTGGTTACTACAGGCCGTTCATAAATGACTTCTCCAAGATCACTGTACCCCTCACGCATCTAACACGAAAGGAGAATCCCTACTCCTGGAGTAAAGAGTGTGAAAAGAGTTTTCAAAGTCTAAAAGATTGTCTTACCTCAGCACCTGTTCTCGCTCTTCCAATAGAGGGAGAAGGTTTCTCTGTCTATACCAATGTCTTAGGAATTGGGTTAGGCTGTGTATTGATGCAGAAAGAGAAAGTCATTGCCTACTCTTCAAGACAACTGAAGACGCATGAAGTCAATTAACCGATGCATGATCTCGAGTTGGTTGTCATGGTCTTCACCTTGAAAATCTAGAGACATTACTTATATGGTGAACAGTTCACAGTCTATTCAGTCCATAAAAGCCTGAAGTATTTATTCTCTCAGAAGGAACTTAACATGAGGCAGAGAAGGTGGCTGGAATACTTGAAAGATTTCGACTTCAACATCCAGTACCATCCAGGCAAGGGAAATGTTGTGGCTAATGCTTTTAGTAGAAAGCCGATGGCATTTGTATCGAGTCTAGTTCTTGGCGAGATGCAATTACTAGAACAATTCACAAGATTAGATTTGAACATTGAACATAGGGATGATCGAGTCTTGGTTGCTAATATCAAGATTCAATCTGACATGCTGGGAGAAATCAAAGCACAATAGGATAGTGATCCATTCTTGGTACGTATCAAGGAAACCTTGGCTGAAAGACCTAATTTTGCTATGACCAAGGATGGAAGGCTGGTATTCCAAGGGAGGACATGCGTCCCCGACAATGAAGAACTGAAGAGGAAGTTAATGGATGAAGCTCACAAGATGAAGTGCACTATCATCCTGGAGGTACCAAAATGTATCAAGACATGAAAAGAACGTTTTGGTGGCCGAACATGAAGAGAGAGGTGTAGGATTGAGTGATTAGGTAAAACAGATCTAGAAGGGGGGGTTGAATAGATCTGTTGTCAATTCTTGCGGAAGCTTAAGAAAATTAAAACTACTTTGACTCAGAGATCTAATCACAAAAACAATTTTTAGATCTAAAGTGTGGGTGTGTAAGAGGAGGTGTAAGACAATTAGGCAATTAGTGTGAAACCGCAATCCTATGCAAGCATCTAGCGCAAATCAACAATTCAAACCATTGCACATAGGTTTTTTAGGTGGTTCGGAAATCACACCTGTGATCCCTACGTCCACCCCTCACACAGTGAGGACACTACTCAAAATTTGAGTACAACTCACACTGGAGCACGACGACTCCAACACACTTGAGTTAGACAACTCACACACAAATTCCAGAGCACAACTGCTCCAGAAATTGAGCACCCTTGCTCAAACACACACTGAGAGTTCAACTCACCAAAACCGAGCTCAAAGGCTCACAAAACACAAGCTAGATCAAGACCAATATAAATCATATCCTCTAGCAATGATCTGATCCAAGGCAAATTCATTCACAGAAACTTGTGCAACACTTCATGCACAAATCTCATGGATGAATTAGAAGAACAACTTCAGAATTGTAAGAAATAGATACAGTATTTGTGTTCTTCGATGAAGATCCCTTGCAGAAGGTTGAATTAAAGAGATCTGGTGATGCTTTCAATCACTTGGCGATGCTCTGCTTCAATTGCCTCTGAATCACCATAAACTTCTCTTCAATTGCTTCTGAATCTGCTAGATCTGCTCCCTTGAGAAGTGCTTCAACTTCTTATACAGAGCTCTCCTTCACTCCCTCGTTCTTTCCAAGGAGGTAGATGGATCACCACAGCAACGAGAAGAGCATGAGCAGGAGATTCCTCCTTTTGCCGCCAAACACTTTTTGCTGGAATCTTCTGGAGGTCTCCTATGTCTTGGGGGCCAACAATTGGGGGGGGGGGGGGGGGGGTATATATAGCCCCATAAGTCCAATTGTACCTTGGGGTGCATGGGTACACGATCCAAGGCAACTTCCTTGATCTCCAAGCAGCCACGTGTCCAGAGGAATCAGATGTTGAAACTTCAACCAGAGTGTGTCGACACCACCACTGAATGTGTCGACACCCTGTCCCAAGCAGGCAAAATGATCTCCTGGAAGCTGGGACTAGTGTCGACACCACCATTGAGTGTGTCGACACAACTTGACCCTGTCTTCAAAGATAGCTTCTAGGACAGTGATCCAGTGTCGACACCACCAAGGGATGTGTCGACACCATCATGACAAAAGCTGTATAGTCCTGAAAATTTAACACATAAGCCATTAGCACAAGGCATTATCATCAAAGTATGAAATGTAAAATGTTCAAGACATGTTGTTTGGGCATTATTATTATATAAATGAGGCATGTACCATGTTCAACCCAACAAGCACAAAATCACAAAGTGTCATCATCAAAACTAGGGAGAGAGGGATACTAAAACCACACTCAACCCAACAAGAGGTATTCGAACATGCCGTTCATTGCCTTACTTGTCAACAGGTAAAGGCGGAACACATGTGCCCTGCTGGCGTACTTAGACCACTAGACATCTCGGAGTGGAAATAGGAAAGCATTGGCATGGACTTTATCATGGGTCACCCAAAACGCGTGGTGGACTTGACGCCATATGGGTCATTGTCGACCGATAACCAAATCCGCTCACTTCCTACCTATAAAGAGTAAGTGGTCGGTGGAGGTATTAGCTGCCTTATATGTCAAAGAGATTGTGAGATTGCATGGGGTACCATCATCCATTGTCTCAGATCGAGATCCGAGATTTACCTCTCATTTCTGGAAGGGACTACAGACTGCACTTGGTACTAAGCTCAACTTTAGTACCGCATTTCACCCACAAACTGATGGACAGACTGAGAGAACCAACCAAATAGTAGAAGACATGTTAAGAGCCTGCACTATAGATTTCTAAGGTTATTGGAATGAGCTCCTATCCCTAATTGAGTTCACCTATAACAACAGTTACCAAGTGAGTATTAAGATGGCACTGTTCGAAGCACTATATGGCAGACACTGTAGATCTCCTACATGCTGGAATGAGGTTGGAGAACAGCAATGACTAGGCCCAGACATGGTGTAAAATACAACAAGGGACATACAGGTGATTAGAGACGGCTCAAGATTGCTCAGTCCATACAGAAGAGCTATGCTGACAAGAGAAGGAGAGATCTAGAATTTCAAGTAGGGGACCATGTACTCTTAAAGGTATCACCTACCCGTGGCATTCAAAGATTTGGTGTAAAAGGGAAGCTCAGTCCTAGATTCATCGGCCCTTTTGAAGTACTCAAAAGGGTTGGCGAGGTTGCATACTGACTGGCATTGCCACCGAATTTGGCATGCGTACACAATGTGTTCCATGTCTCTATGCTTAGGAAATATGTGTATGATCCTACGCACATCATTCGCCATGAGAAGTTGATGCTGAACAAGGACATGACATACGAGGAGAAGCCAGTCAAAATACTAGAATGAAAGGTGCAACAACTCAGGAACTATCCTATTCATGTGGTGAAAGTTCTGTGGAATAACCGTGGAGTGGAAGAAGCCACTTGGGAACCCGAGGGGATCATCAGGCGAAATTACCTCGATCTTTTCAATAAGACATTCTCTTCATTATGGTCATATGAATTTAGGGACCAAATTATTTTAAGAGGGGGAGGATGTAGCAACCTGAATTTTTTTAAAAAAATAAAAATTTAATAATATTAAAAAAATTAGTCAATTAGAAAATCAAAGAAAAGAGAATTAATTCAAACTCATTAAACGAAAAAGAGTAATGGGCTTTGTTAAATGGACCATCTAGAATTTATTGGGCCAAAATAGGGATTTTTAAAAGGAGAATAATAGAATAATACTGTAAATTTGTATATTAAATATTACCTAAATAGAATATAGGATTAAAGTAGTAAAATAAGTAATTGGGTTGGAATTGTATTCCTAGCCCTACCCTAATTAGTTGGCTACGAAATTGCATCCCAACCTAACCCTAATAGGAGTTGGCAAGCTTAGAAGGAGGAGAGAAATATGGAAATCTCATAATTAAGGGGAATTAGAGTCCCATTAGGAAATAGCAACCCAAGGAGCTTAAATACTCCTTAAACCCTCCATGGCCGGCCCTAACTCGTTGATGGGGCTTGCTGGATGTGGAGAAGAGGTCAAGGAGAAGAGGAACTCGTGGGGAAAAGGCTAGACCGAGCTCCAACCTCTACACTTCGAGTTCTAAACCCTAGAAGATCAAACGAGTTAAGGTAGGCATTCTCACAAGCTAAACCCGATTAATTTCGTCTATAGATTGTTCCAAACCTCAGGAACAAAAGTCCTCTTGTTTCATGATTTTTCGTCGAGCCAATCGTTTGTTCTATATTTTCGAAGTTCTCAATCACCATGACCCGAACCACCATGTTTAATTTATATCTCCATGTATACTTGACATCATGCTACGAAACTTTTACTCGAGATACTGAATGATGTCAGGAATCTTTTGCCCTTGAAAGCTCTAATTTTCATCCATCATACTGCGCGAATTAAATCTTGATCATCACTATACCATGCTCTGAGTTCTTCATGCTTATTCATATTCAAACCTGTCAAGACCATAGTTGTTTTCAAATTCCTATTTATTGTGAGTACCCTCGCATGTCTAGATCAGTTTGCAATGGTTTCGCAATTTTTCATCGACTGCGCATTAGTTCTTAATTTCTGAATGACCCTATGTCAAAATATAGAAACTCTGACCGCAATCCAATGCAGGGTCCTTTTCCATTCGAACTCAGGCGCAGGACCTGAGAACGCGACGGCCCGATAGGCCGCGTTCTCAGAGCTATTCGCAACAGAGCCACCCGTCACGTTCTAAACGCGACAGGGACTGTCGTCGCGTTCTGACTCCCTGCTCTGACCAACCTGTCGCGACCCTTGATTAACCATATCGTGTTCTGATTGTACCCTGTCGCGACCCTTACAGGGGTACGTCGCCTTCTGGAGTTTTGCATGGAAACCCCCCTATTTCTGAAAAGTCTTGATTTTCTACAGTAACTACATGCCTTGTTCATAGTCTTAAAACACAGTAAACGAAGTTGATAAATTGGATATGTTTAATTAATTAAAAGTCATTCACATGATCTTTCATATCCATGATTTTCTATATCACATGCACCCACTTGTAACCATCCAATATGACTTGACTTGGCATGAAAATATCTCATAAACATCTGGTAAATGATTTTAATTAATGTATATTAAATTGCCCTATTTTAAATGACTTGTCTTCATTTCTCGCGTGTTTTGGGAATACCATTACTGAAGCTCCACTGTTCTAGAATTCCTCTAGAACGTCGAGCACTTGTTTCTATATATACACTTTCTCTTGACTTGGAGGAACTCTCCATCGGATATTCCTTCTACCGGACTAGTGAATCCTTGTTCAAGGCTCCGTAAGACTCCTCTGTCCATGGATTCCCACATGGTCAATGAGCAGGTTGTACCCTAACACCTATGATACCCTTTAGGGATCAGTAAGATCCAAACGGCCTTAGTTTGCTCTCGTTCTTATCTTGAATCATGCCGGACCTCTGGACCTGTGCATAACATGGCCAGTGATGGGTAGTGAATTCCACCTGACTGTCGACACCAATTGCGCGTGTTGTGCAACTGTCGCCGTTACTCGACGTTTCATGCAATGACCTATAGTTCTCATCTATACTCTACTCGCTCATCTATTCATGTTCTCTACTATCTCGTGTATTCATCTAGCACTCTCATCTATTTCTTGGTACTCTCTATTGGCCATTGACTGATTGTCTAAAGATAAACAATATAACCAATGTCTAGCAATATATAAAGCGCCTGGTTAGGTCCTGGGATGTGCCCAAAAGTGCTATTTGCCCGCGGGAGTTCAATGACAAGAGTGTGGCATTACTCTCAAGTGCTATCTATCTCGACTATCTAAATGACAATCAAAAGTGCTATACTATACTCATTGTGCTATTGTGATACATTGTGCTATTTGTGCTATGGCGACCCTGCTCTTTGTGCTATGCTCGACACCTGTGCTATATTTGGAAACTGTGCTATTCTATCTCATGTATCATGCTATCTCTTACGTTACTTGACTCTCGCTCTCTATCTTCAATTACTCTACCATTTAATACATTTATCATTAAAGCATGCTTGATTCTGAGATTTAAGTCCTACTAGGCATTATCGCTCACCCTCCGTTATTGGCTATGTTCTCAGGTGAGACCGAGGAAGATACTTACACTCAAGAGGACGGGAACGACCAAGAGTGAAGTCAAGAGTACCTTAGCATCATAGTATTATGTTAGAGTTGAAGCTTAGTCTTTTGCTTTATTCAATGTAATTGGGCCCTATAGATGGCTCTGATGTTAGTGGTTGTAACTAGACATTTGAAGAATTATTAATGAGATGTATTTGCTTTAATATTTTTTTTGTCCAATGGTTTGATGTCTAGTATTCGCTCTGTACCCGTTACTTGCAACTGCCTCGCGTTCCAATATTCCGCGTCGGGGCGTGACATCTTGACTTCTTTGCCTTCAGATCTTTTGGATTCTCTACCTTTCTTGAAATACCTTCGTCCTGACTGGTATTTCTTCTTAGCCAAAATGCTTTGCTGTCGTCTAGAGAGAAAGGTTTCTTCATCTTCACTACTTTCTTTACTCTTGTCACTTTCTGATTCGCCCTCAGAGGTGTCTTCTATGGCCTTGAGAGCATTGATGTGCTTCTTCTTGCTGGAGGATTCTCCTAGACTTTCCATATTTATCTCATGAGCCATTAAGGACCCAATGAGTTATTCGAGGGACATTCTTTTGAGATCATTGGCTTCTTCTATTGTTGTTACCTTTGGAGTCCATGAGGTTGGTAGATATCTTAATATCTTTCTTACCATGTCTCCAGTCTCATAAGTCTTTCCTAGCCCAGCATGTCCATTGGTTATGTCCATGAAGCGACTGTACATTTGGGAGATGGACTCTCCGGACTACATTTGAAACCTCTCATATTGAGCTACCAATATATCAATTCTTGTTTCTTTACCTTATCAGTTTCTTCATATGTGCCTTAGTTTGTTCCACGTCTCTTTGGTTGATTTACATGTTGATATTCTATTGAACTCTTTCTTGCTTAGAGAGCAACACAGTATACTCTTTGCTTTGCTGTTTTGGGATAGCTTCTTCTTGTCTTCATCTGTCCATTCGTATTTGGTGTTGGTTACTTTGAGATCTCCTTCTTCGATTATTGTCCATAGCTGGAAATCAAGTCCTTGAAGGAAGAACTTCATTCTTGTCTTCTAGTAGTTGTAATCTTCACCATCGAATAGAGGAGGTCTATTGATGGATTATCCTTCTGCATGACCTTGAGCTGTCATTTATCTTTGCTCTTCAGATCGTGATATCTACTTACTCGAAGAGACTTGCTCTGATACCACTTGTTGCCCAGATAGCAGGCCAAGAGGGGGGTGAATGGACTGCTAAAAATTTCTTTTAGAATAATCCTGTAAATAAAAACACTTGGACAGAAGACACTAAGTTTGATGATTAGAGTTAGTGTAAAGCAATCACAAAAAGATCAATCACACAGACAATAGGTATTTTATCCTGGTTCAGATCTCCTATCACAAGGAGTCCTACGTCCAGTCCCCAAGAACCAACTTGGGATTTCACTAACCAAGAGTACAGTCCCCCTTAAGGACACTTACACATCCAGCCATAGCTGGCCTTCTCTTCTCTACCCGAAGAGGCACTAGCCCCACCTGATGCAACAGTCTTCCTTCTTACCAAAGGGAATAACCACCCACTCAACAGCAGGTCTTCTCTTCACAACCGAAGAGGAACACTCAAGAACAAATGAGTAAAGAGTGGAAGGCCCCTAGACCAAGCTTATAGCAACTGCTTGATCTGAGGCATAGTCTGAGAGACAAAGATTATCACACAATGAACTCTCTCAGTTCTACACAAGCTCTCAAAAGCTAAACAGGTTTCTGTGGAGAGCTAAAGACTGTTTGAGTGGATGAGCAAGCTCTTCTTTCTTCTGGGTGACTAAGATCTTCAAGCTATTCGAATATTCTTCAGAATTCACAAGGTCTTCTTCATGGAGTCACCAGTCTTCTATTTATATTCTTTGAAAGATTTAAACTGTTGAAGCATCCATTATCTCACATCTTTATGCACGTTGGAGTGTCTGGTCCGAGGTATGGAGTAAAAGAACCTACAACCATTAAATGTTGAGATAGACACATGCATAGAGGCGGATTGTCTGAATCTCTGCTTGCTTGTGTCAGGTTGACAGGTCCAACGTTGTAACGTATGTTTCTACCGAAACCCTGCACACCATAAATGCTGAAGCATAGACAACTCATCTTTGTCTAAACTGTCAGACAACGTTAGTAGTCGTGCTTTAAGAAGTTATACTAAAAAGGAAATTCCATTCTGTCGACATATAGTGTTACTCAAGAATGTGGTAAACAAGAGATATATCATGCAGAGATATTGTACCAACACAATAAATATTAGAGAGCACAGGATACAACATGATTCGCGGGAAGACTTGAAATCCACAGAGATTTGAAAAATATATTTGAATATCATGTGGAATATAATTTAAGAATGTCTGAAAAGAATTTAAATAGGATTATTCAACAGTTGTCCAAAACATAATCGTTATTAAAAGAGAGTTGATGTTTCGAGATAGTCTGTGATCAGAGAGAGTCGATGTGGATATGAAATCGATGTTATAGCTATAATCCATGTGAGAATGTAATTCATGTTGAAACAAAGTCAATGTAAACATAATCCATGTTATGAAATCGATGTGCAGATGAAATCGTTGTTTAACTGAAATCGTTGTACACATGAAATCGTTGTTTAACTAAAATCGTTGTTTGAAACGAAGTCGTTGTCAGTAAAGTCGTTGTTTCATATGAAGTCAATGTTCTATCAAAATCGATGTTTGAGTGAAATCGTTGTAGAAACAAAGTCGTTGTTTCATATGAAGCCGATGTTCTACTGAAATTGGTGTTTAAGTGAAATCCTTATAGAAACGAAGTCGTTGTTTCATATGAAGCTGATGTTCTACCGAAATAGAAATGAAGTCGTTGTTTCATATGAAGCCGATGTTCTACTGAAATCGATGTTTAAGTGAAATCGTTGTAAAACGAAGTCGTTGTTTCATATGAAGTCGATGTAGTAACAAAATCGATGTTCTACTGAGAAAATTGTTGTTTAAGTAGAAGTCGATGTAGAACTGAAATCGTTATTTAAGTGAAATCAGTGTTCTACCAAGGAAGTCGTTGTTTAAGTGAAACCATAATCGTTGTGAGCTATCACATGGAAGTCGATATATACTTAACAGAACATATGTAATGAACTTCACAGAACAGTGAGTGTAGACAAACTTACTGATTTTGTTTGAATTACTGCCTGTTGATAAACTTCAGAAAATGATGTTAGAAAATAATATTAAGGGTTTTGTTAATCACCAAAAATACATATAATAAATGACAAATTATATGGAGATGGACTGATCATCATATATGACCCTGCTCGCTACAGTAAAATGACTAATTCATCTTATGATCATCATATATTACCAAGATAGGGAAATCATGTCTTCATTACCCAAAGGGATGGGAGTTTGCTATTCTGGGCAATACAAGGTCATAAGATAGATTTGCCTCCTTTATGATTGAGAAAATGAAGTTTGCTGAAAATTAGCTATTGCATTGCCCTATGGCCCCACTATTTACAATCATTTTCAAGCATTTTTATATAATTTGGATACTGGGGAACCTATTCCTCAAATTGAGCCCATTGGGTGTCAAATCTGCGAATGAGTCAGTTCAAAATAGTTCATGGTCATTGGACAAAGGGGAGTCTACCAAATTGTACACATCAAATTTTTTAGGACCAAGGCTAAACTAAAGAACATGTTGAAGCACCAGTCGAAGCTCCAGTTGAAGACCAACCAACAGCTCCAGTTGAAGCCCAACAAGAAGCACCAGTTGAAGCTCCAGTCGAAGAGCAAACTACTACATCAACTGATCAGTCATATGTTGTAGAAGGAATTCCCTCTTCAACTTTTCAAAGGATATCCCAACTAATTTCAGAAGCATTTTCTGACTTAGCTAGGGATTCTGCACCTCAGGGGGAGACTAGCAGCCATCAAGAGCAGATACCCTCAACAACAACTCTTGAATCAACATATCCTCCCACTCAAGAGGAACCTGAAGCAACTCAACAACCACCACCTGAAGACCCTTCAATGCCTCAGGGGGGGACCAATGGTGAAGAGTTGAGGTCTGATCAATCAGACAAAGTCCAGGCAATAGAGGAAGAATTGTGGTTTGATCAACCAGACAAGCAGGAGAATTGGAAAAAAGGACATTGCTGAAATAAAAACTGAAGTGATAAGAATGGAACATGCAATGGAGTCTATGAGGTCAAACATCTACCAGGAGATGGGATTTTACGCGAGGATTTGAGGCAACTAACCAGTCTTGTAAAAAAAGCCTTATCTCCCTCTGCACTAGCCCCCAAGCTCCAGCTCCTATGACCCAACCTCAAATTCTTTTTTTTTTTTTTGGCAAAAACGGTCCTCAGATATCAGGCTAGGAGAGTGCCCCCCCCCCCCAGCGGGGGAGAGTGTTCTCACTCCACCAGCGATGGTCTAGGCCGGAAAATAAATAGATGTCAAATACAAGAGCATCCGGGCGAACCCTTACAGAAGACCGGGGAGGCTAGCCTAGCCGCAGGGAGGGTAGGCCAGTCTTGTCTAACATAGCAAACCCCTACAGCCAGGACTACAAGCCAGGGGTAACTCAGCTAAAGAGTACACATGGTTTTCATTAATGGAACAAGCATAAGAAGTCAAGCCGTCAGCAACCTGATTCGCTTCTCTGAAAGTATGGCGAATGTGACTGTCATTTCTCTGGTAGATAGCAAGGGCAGGCCGCCACCATCTTAAGCAATCCCAGTTAGGAGGGGATTTGGTGGAAAGAGAGGTAACTAGAGTAGAAGAGTCAGAAAATGTCATAGAGATGTGGAAACCAAACTCTTCTGCCAGCTTGAGACCATCATGAAGAGCACGAACTTCAGCTTGGAGACTGTTAACGAAACCATAGTGGAATGCAAAGGCCAGGAGGATATCACCATTCGAATTCCTAATACAACCGCCACCACCACTGGGACCTGGATTGCCTTTGGAGGCCCCGTCCACATTCAAACAAAGACCAGATATAGGAGGGATCCAGCAAACAAGCCTCATCTTGGTTCTGCTAATAATGGGGTCCAGATGAAAAGAGCGCAAGGCAAGAAGCTGGGGCACATTAGGAGTATGCTTGAAAGTGACCTGCTTGAAGGCATGAGAGATCTGAAATTTAATGTTCTCGATGATGATAGTTTTGGATCTGAAATTCTGGTTATAGCGCCTCGTGCATCGTTCCTTCCAAATCTCCCACGTGATAAGGATCATGCCATAGAGAGAAGTAAAGCCAAAGGGGGACGACATCTTAGCATTTTTGATAGCTCTCCAGCACCAGGAAGTGAAATGCTCATGGGTGGAATCTGAGGGGCTAGAAAAGGAGCAAACCAGTGCCAAAGAGTAGCAGCAATATCACTACTGGAGAAGAGGTGATCAATATCTTCCATCTGATGATTAATGCAGCAAGAGCATTTAGAAGGTAAGTAAAAACCAATATCAGAATTATAGAGTCAACAGGAATCGCCCTGTGCAATATTTTCCAACAAAATAAAGCAGCCATCTGAGGAAGAGGTGGTGCCAGATCTTGGATAACGCAGGTCGATGAGTACCCCTTGGTCTTAAGATATTGTACGCAGACTTGGAGGAGAAATCACCATCTTATTGGGAGACTAGATGCAACTATACTTTTCATCAGAAAGAGTGATGTTGCCTAAACATTGAACCCGAGGCAGAAGCGACCACACATGGTGAGAGGGATCGCAGAGAGCCTCATGGACCGAAACATGGGGAGCGCTGGAGGGATCCTGCAAGAATAACCGAAGAGGGCTTTTACCTGCCCAAATATCATAAAAGAAATCCACACTCTTACCATTTTCCAAGATCCATCTGGTGTTATTGTCAATGGCGGCCTTTGCAGCGGTGAAGACTTGCTTAGGGAGATTGAACATAGATGGAGAGTCCAGCTTAGCATACCGAGCCCATAGAGAAGTGCCATGGTAAATATTCCAAAGGTATTTAGTAGCCAGAGTGATTTGCACATGCCATAAGCTACGAATTCCAAGCCCTCATTCAGCAGTAGGCCATTGGATTGTAGACCAAGGTAACCAGTGGCGCCTTTGGACCCCATCAAGGCCACTCCAGAAGAAAGAAGCACAAGCTTTCTCCAACAACCGAATAACACCTTTGGGCAAGACCATAGCAGATGCAGTATAAATAGGGATTGAGGAAAGCACAGAGTTGATAAGAGTGGTCCGACCAGCCTGCGAGAGGAACTTTGATTTCCAAGAGGAGAATTTACCGTTGATTTTTTCAAATAAATATTTGAAATCAGATATCTTAACCCTTCCTTCATGGAGACGAATTCCCAGGTAATTGATAGAACCATCCTGAGATCTAAATCCCGTGATTCTTTTAATGGAGGCAGAGGTGGTTGCAGAAGCTTTTCGGATAACACAAACTGGCTCTTACTGTTATTGATGCGCTGACCAGAGGCGGCTTCGTAGGCTGTGAGGAACTTAAGCATCTTGTGAATATTAGTTGCATGGACCCAACCTCAAATTCACAAATGGAAAATCCAACCTTAATATTAAAAGGAGTAAGAAGATCTGGGAAGAAAAAATATGGTTTAGGATGGATATACTCCACCTGATAATGAAGAAACAGTCATTCATCCTAAAATTTATCCAATACAAAATTTATAGCTGAACAAAATCCTAACTATAAATCAAACAATAATAAAAACAATAAGCCAAACAAGATAATAAATAATATCTCTTGCTGCACTCATTGTAACAAACTAAGTCATACTAAAAATCACATGTACAACCAAACATCTAAAATGGATTCTGAAAAGAAACTATAAAGAAGCTAACCAACCAGGACCCAAAAGAAGAAGTATCTTCAACTAAACCTTCTTGGAATTGATCTTCAGGAGCACTGGCAGTAGGCTCCCCCTGACTTGCAGGCTCCCCCTGAGCAGGAGCATCTTCCATATGAACATCCTCAATATGGCTTGGTGCCATAACCTCTGGAATTGTTTCTTCATGGCTTTCTTCCAAATCAGCTTCTTCAATAGGAGCAGTAGGGGTTTCTTCAATATGAGCATCTACATGTTCCCCCTCAATGTGAGCAACACTTGCCACAGGATCATCAACTGACTCTTGAATAACAGCAGGTGCAGGAACTGGAGGAGGGATCACACCTTCAGATGATTACCCAAAGGGCTCAATGAGTTCAACTGTTATGTCTTCAATCCTCCTTTCTAATGCAGAAGGCTCATCCTCTCTAACCATAGCTTCTTCTTCTTGAACAGGTGGAGCCTCATCAGTAGAGGCTTCTCCAATGATGGCTTCTCCTTCAACCACAGATGTCTTGGTCCACACATTTTTGGCCAACGAAAAACCACTTTCTTCAGATTCTTGGAGCGAATAGGCTGACCCATCTTCTCCATCAGTTCACCTTTCAAATCAATCTCAAAATGGCTGAAAATTCTGGTAAGTAAATGAGCATAAGGAAGGACACTGTTAATTTATTTTTCTTATCCCAAATAACCTCAGTAGCAGACTTGATCCTTTCAATCATGATCTGAGCCATGTTAATATCTGCTTCTGAATAGCCCAGAACATCACATCAGCATCACCTTTTGTACAGGAGGAAAAAGTAGCACTCCTGAGGACCAAAATCTGACAGACTATAAAATGCAAAATTCTATTGACCGCATTGAACTGGTTATATCATCTTACCATCCTTCAACTTGTACTCTGTTCCAATAATCTCGAGTCCCTTAGCATGAATATCTACAGAGTTCACTAGACTGTGCCCTACTTTAGAAACTCCAAATAGCCTCTCCAACAGGTCATGAGTGATATGAATAGATTTACCTTTGACCAGGGAGGTATGAGACCCATCTTCTTATGATTTCAAACATGTGTAGAATGTCTTGGCTAGGTGCGGGTAGCTTGGTTCAGAAACAGTGCAAATGCCCAACCACTTCAACCTCTAAAGAGCTTCAATCACACTATGCATATCATGTTTCTCCAAATCATCCAAGTCAATTGCCTTGTTGCCACAGAGCTTGATCTTCACAGCTTGATATCTCTCCAGTTGATCTGCCGTGAGGAAGGCGGCGGCGTAGCCACCCACACTGCTGGAGCTCCCAGAAGCGGCCATGGAAGATCGCAAGAAGGGTTCTAGAGGATCGTGGGAGGAGGAACAAAACCCCTCAAGAAATTTGAGCGGGAAGAGGGAGATCCTTTGAAAGCACGAAGAGGGATGCTAGAGTTGATGAGGGTTTTGCAGGCCTTAGAGTCGAAAGAGATAAGAGAGAGAGAGAGAGAATCAGTGAAGGAAGGGTTCTCGTCATAACGGAAGGACATAAAGTTACTTTTGAAATGGCGGAGCAGTAAATGTAGAAATCGACAAAATAGGTGATCATAACACAAAGGATAATGGATTTACTTAAATTACGCGGGGAAGGATAAGTCTTATTCTGAAATTTATTATTTTATTTCAGTTACGTACAGATATGTCTGTTACAAATTGCACATGTCTAGTTCTCTTGTAAGAGATGTAAATCTCTCTTCAGGTAAGGCTTTTGTAAAGATATCTGCCAACTGATTTTGTGTATTTACAAATGAAATACTAATATTACCATTTGCAACATGATCTCTAATAAAATGATATCTAACCTCAATATGTTTCATCATTGAGTGCTGCACTGGATTTTTTCGTTAGATTTATAGAACTTGTGTTGTCATACAGCAAAGGTGTAAGACCCCGGATTTTTATTCTCTTTATATATCTGTATGTATATGAATGGTGTGTTGGTGTTCGGTTGTTGTGTGCTTAGCATGCGTAGTTCATTGTGCCTGCTATAAGTTTTATCCTTCTCTTGAGCATGAGCATGTGTAATATCTATATATATATATACATAGGTGTATATGAAAATTAATGTAGAAGTGAATAATTAGCTAATTAGATGTGTATTATGAATACCAAGAATCTCTGACTTAGGATGCTTGAATGATACTATGCATGTGGTATCTAAATATTGAAGAATATCCTATACTACCTATTTCATGGAATTTTGTATGGGAAGTGTATGAAGTACCTATATGTATGTACGTGTGTATGTTATCTTATGCGTGTGACAAATGTATACCAAATTCTACATGCATAACACCTTGGTGTACTCGTGTATGCATGTGTATGATTAGTTGTAAACGTTGTTCATTTGCATGGTTTAGTTAAGGTGTACATTGTACTTCGTACATTGCATATACATAAAGAGTTCAAGCATGGTAGGTGTAATTAGTAGTTTATATTGAAATTCTATACTCCTCAAGAATAACATGCATGTATTTTTATGATATTTAGGTGAGAATAGTCAATTGGCTAAATTATGCATATAGTACATATTAAGGAATCCTATGCATATAGTACTTAAGCAATGTTAGGTAAAGTTGTGTAAGTTAATCTAATTACCGGTGCGCATGTTGTACCCATCTATTTCAAGCATAATGGGCATAAGTATGCTATACCAGTGTGTGTATACTATATATATATGTCAAATCAAGTGTGTGTGTGCGAGGACTATTTTATCGAATAGATTATTCCTAGCTAACCTAACTCATATCACCTCCTAATGATTGCAAAGCCCTCGCAATTCTTGTCATTTATCTCGCCGTGTGTTGAGTCGCACTTATGTAAAACATTGTGTACGCATAGTAGATATCTACGTACATCTATCTTAGTGTATTTATGTATGCTTATGTATGCCTAGGTATGAATGATATTGATTTCCTGGTGTGGTAATATACATGTTACACCTTATACATTGTATGTATATATATAGAGTAAGCATAGTTCCTGCATGTTTTAAGTTCTAGCCGAAGGGCCAAATAGCATCAATATGTTTATGTTAAATATAAATAAGGTATGTATTGCATGGTGATAGTATGGATATAATACCGTATACATATTGCATGTATATAAGCTTGGTATGTATGTTTTTCTGCATAATTTAGGGTTCTGGCCGAAGGCACCTTGGCGTCAAGCCCAGGCCGTTGAGCCAGTGTCAGCGTCCAGACATGGACGCCAACACTAACTCCGGCGTCCAGCGATATGGACGCCAATTCTCTGACCTGTATGCGTTGCAGAGCCAGAAAATCCGGAGCAAGGCATGGCCACCATAGGGGGATGTCCCCCAATGGCTCTCAGGTTGTCAAATCGGTATGGTGAGTGGGTGAGGGGCTCTCCTTAGGTCTGAACCCGAATTTGGTCCCTCCCACTCCTCACTTCACCTTGCAAGAGGAGAAATAGAGAAAGAAAAACCCTAGAGAAAGTCTGTGAGAAAAACCCCTTTTAGCACCCACAAATCCGACCCCCTGGAGGTTGATCCGGCCATCTACTGTGACAAGAAGGAAGCTGGAGCAAAGGAGAAGGCCTACCCATCATCCCCTTGCTGTGGAGCTCATCCAAGAACCCGGAGGAAGGTGATCTTGGAGGCCATCCTGCAACTTCTTGGGACTGCCCAAGGAGGTCTTCACCGAGCCCTAGATCCCTTGGAGGAATTTGTGAAAGGCAAGTGACCTATCTATGGTGTCCCCGTATGAGTCTAGGTGGGTTTTGCTATTTTTATGGATTTTTCCTCGAGTCCTAGACCCTCCCATTCACCCAAGTTTCAGAGCTCGGGTCTGTGTTTCTGCACAGACCTGATTCGACGGCAAGGTCCCTGGACGCCTGTGATGATCTTGGCGTCCATCGGCCATGCCGCTGACCCTGAGTCAGCGGCCAGAGACCGCCGCCTAGTTCCTCGGGACAGAACAGTGAGTTGTTCTGTCCTTCTTATGCATTAATTTCGGTATGTTTTCCGTGATGAGGATATATGGAGACCGTATACTCTATGTATATTGATAGTTGTGATGTGTGGATGAATGTGGTGTGATGGTGAATGTGGGATAATGATATCTTGTAAACTTGTGAGCATGACATGTAGACAATCTTGTAAAACCATGATTCATGATTAGGATTAGTGTGAATGCCTTGATTTTGTCTGATCATGAAAGTTAGTGTGTCAGTATGTGCGTTTGAAATTTTGGTAATTTATCCATGCTTGTGTAATTTGTAAATAAGCTCGGTTCGAAAAAAATAAAAACATGCAAGAATGGTTTGTAGGGTTCAATCATAGATGTATGAATTAGGGTAATTTTGTACCCTAAATTCCTACATATGTTAGTAGCTTATGTTTAAACAGCAAGTGGCTAAATTACAAGACGTGTTAACCCCCATGTTAACTTAAGTTGCTAATAGCATGCTAATTAGGTATTTTATTTTCTGTAAATTCTATTTAGCTCGGACAAATCTGAAAATTTGAGTGTATGATCTTGAACCCGAAAACAGCATGTGGTTAAAATTGCAGGTCATTTGGATCAGTAAATAAAAAGTTATGTATTTTCATGTGAATTGTGATAATCTACGTATACTATCGAAACGTGCTTAGTTATTGTCTAAAACCAACTTGATTGGTAATTTACTGTGTTAAACTCCTGAAATCTGTAGTAGCATGATTAGGAGAAAAACAAAGGACACATTGTGCATGAGAAAATGAAGGAGAGGTGAGTGTTATGTGTAAAACACATGTTAAAACTCGGTATGAGTAAAGTGTAAAAGTTGTGCCTATGTGACACTGCTACCCTAGAAGCATCGGAAGCCGTATATAGAAAGGTCCCTATAGAAGGCTCCATGTGATATAAGTTTGTCCCAAAGGCATTGGGAAAACCACGGAGGTGGACAAGTACCACTGGATAGGGTGGAGAGGGCTTCTCCCGGTCTGCGCAGTTACCAAGATTCACCGCTGTATTGCCTAGGTGGTGAGTACGTGTATGAGTTGTGTCATGTGTTGTGTTATGAGTTGTTTTGAGAGCTGTGCTAAGGAATGAGCACGAGCTATGAGATATTTGTTAGTGTCCTCTACTGGTGTTAGGACTATGTGTCATGGCGAATTATTTAAGTAATGAAAAATGAATAAAGTGTGAAATATGTGAACATGGCACGTGGTAAGTGCCCAAGATGCACGTGGTAAGTGCAATCGATGTGATATGTGATAAGTGAAGTGGAAGAGAAAATGATGTGGAAATGAGTAAATTGTGTAAGTGTGAACATATGTACATGTCAAATGCGTAAAAGTGAACAATGTGAATGAGTAAGTGTGCAATCATGTGAAACTGAAAATGCGAGAATGTGTTATTGAAACCCATGTGAGACTAAATCTGAAACCATGTGAATTCAGAAAATGCATGTTATTATTCTCATGTTTATGTGTGCAAAAAGTTTAGAATCCATGATAGGGACAACTAATGAATATGTGTGAAAATAGCATGACGGTTTGGTCATATGATATGTTTTAACCAACGTTGTAGCTCTCATATGTAGATTTATAGCCGTTAAACCACGTGAAATCAGCAACCTAAAGCATGTGAAAAGGGTTATGTGTGTACTTAAGAACATGTGGAATCCATGCTAATGTGTCCCCTTTCATGTATGTAAAATTGTTCATGTTGGTAGCTCTCATGCCTTAGCTCTTAAAGATTAAAGTTCATGAGTAAATTGAGTAGAGAGCATGTGATAGGTGAATTTTATTTTCAAAAATCTGAAAGCACGATTCATGTATAAAATTGTAAACTTTCTTGATAGGTTGAGGCTTGAATTGACTAGCATGCTATGTGTTGCAATTGTAAATGTGCATGTAGAACCACTAGGACTTGTACGTGTATATCATGAGTAGTGTTCTTGCTGAGTCTTTGGACTCACTCTTGCTTCAGCGTACAGGTTGACAGGTATCGTGCACTAGAAGGAAGCGTGGCAAGGATCATCATTTAGAAGACTACTTTGTGGAGCTGTTACCAGTTGTACTTTTCTTTTGCACAAAAGGATCATTGTATGGACAATATTTAGACATTGTAGTTCTCTTTATTCTGTATTAATGTGGACATTGTCTTTCCATTTCGCTATTTAGATTGTGGAATGTGTGTTGGTGACGGGTTAAGAGTTGAGTTGTTAATTTTATTCCGCTGTACTCTATTACTATCCAGGTACATATCAACCTATTGACCAGTGTTGGGTACATGTCCCACTGTGACGGCGCCCTTTTTACCGATGGGGATTGGTATAATCGTACCGGTATGAAGAGGGTCGTTACAGAGATTGGTATCAGAGCATAAGGTTGAGACTGTACATGGATAGACCATCACCGTCACAACATTGCAAAGTCTTCATAGGGAATTGTCCATATATATAAAATCTACTAATAGTAGATGGAAGATAATAGGGAGAATAGTTAGAATATAGTAACCTAGGTTCTAATTGAGTTATTTATTTTGCAGACTATGGCTGGACGTGATAGACGTGGTGCGCAGTCTCGGAGGTATGAGCAGAACCGCAAGCTGAAGAACTTCGTGAAGGGCTTAAGCCATCAGTAAGGGTTAGGCTTCTGGAACTCGATTCACGTACCTTAGGAGAACTTCTAGGTGTGACCACCCAGCAAGAGAAAGGAGCGGGATCTCTCCCAGAGGGGGAGGCAACTCCAAAGGAGAATATGATCAAGCCATTCCAAGGCAAGATAGGAAGAAGGAGAAAACCTTGGAAGGTCAACAATCACTGTGGCCTCAAGCATCGAGAAGCCCGAGTGCACCCAGTGCGGGAAGCATCATGGTGGGAAAGCATGTTGGAGGAAGGAAGGACGGTGTCTTAAATGTGGAAGCAAAGATCATCGGCTTAAAGAGTGTCCGAATCTGAAGACGAAGTTCACTCCGCGAGGCGCTTCACCGACCGCGATATAGGAGCGAGAGTAACTGATGATGACCTCGGCGACGTCACCACAGGTACTCGATGCGATCTTCGAGGACGAAGATCTTTTTCTAGAGGGGGGGTGTAAGACCCCGGATTTTTATTCTCTTTATATATCTGTATGTATATGAATGGTGTGTTGGGTGTTCGGTTATTTTGTGCTTAGCATGCGTAGTTCATTGTGCCTGCTATAAGTTTTATCATTCTCTTGAGCATGAGCATGTGTGAATATCTATATATATATACATAGGTGTATATGAAAATTAATGTAGAAGTGAACAATTAGCTAATTAGATGTATTATGAATACCAAGAATCTCTGACTTAGGATGCTTGAATGATACTATGCATGTGGTATCTAAATATTGAAGAATATCCTATACTACCTATTTCATGGAATTTTGTATGGGAAGTGTATGAAGTACCTATATGTATGTACGTGTGTATGTTATCTTATGCGTGTGACAAATGTATACCAAATTCTACATGCATAACACCTTGGTGTACTCATGTATGCATGTGTATGATTAGTTGTAACGTTGTTCATTGCATGGTTTAGTTAAGGTGTACATTGTACTTCGTACATTGCATATACATAAAGAGTTCAAGCATGGTAGGTGTAATTAGTAGTTTATATTGAAATTCTATACTCCTCAAGAATAACATGCATGTATTTTTGATATTTAGGTGAGAATAGTCAATTGGCTAAATTATGCATATAGTACATATTAAGGAATCCTATGCATATAGTACTTAAGCAATGTTAGGTAAAGTTGTGTAAGTTAATCTAATTACCGGTGCGCATGTTGTACCCATCTATTTCAAGCATAATGGGCATAAGTATGCTATACCAGTGTGTGTATATATATATATATATATATATAATATATATATTATATATATATATATATATATATATATATATATGTCAAATCAAGTGTGGTGTGCGAGGAGTATTTTATCGAATAGATTATTCCTAGCTAACCTAATTCATATCACCTCCTAATGATTGCAAAGCCCTCGCATTCTTGTCATTTATCTCGCCGTGTGTTGAGTCGCACTTATGTAAAACATCGTGTACGCATAGGTAGATATCTACGTACATCTATCTTAGTGTATTTATGTATGCTTATGTATGCCTAGGTATGAATGATATTGATTTCCTGGTGTGGTAATATACATGTTACACCTATACATTGTATGTATATATATAGAGTAAGCATAGTTCCTGCATGTTTTAAGTTCTAGCCGAAGGGCCAAATAGCATCAATATGTTTATGTTAAATATAGGTATGTATTGCATGGTGATAGTATGGATATAATACCGTATACATATGCATGTATATAAGCTTGGTATGTATGTTTTTCTGCATAATTTAGGGTTCTGGCCGAAGGCACCTTGGCGTCAAGCCCAGGCCGTTGAGCCAGTGTCAGCGTCCAGACATGGACGCCAACACTAACTCCGGCGTCCAGCGATATGGACGCAAATTTCTCTGACCTGCATGCGTTGCAGAGCCAGAAAATCCGGGAGCAAGGCATGGCCACCATTGGGGGATGTCTCCCAACGGCTCTCAGGTTGTCAAATCGGTATGGTGAGTGGGTGAGGGGCTCTCCTTAGGTCTGAACCCGAATTTGGTCCCTCCCACTCCTCACTTCACCTTGCAAGAGGAGAAATAGAGAAAGAAAAACCCTAGAGAAAGTCTGTGAGGAAAACCCCTTTTAGCACCCACAAATCCGACCCCCTGGAGGTTGATCCGGCCATCTACTACGACAAGAAGGAAGCTGGAGCAAAGGAGAAGGCCTACCCATCATCCCCTTGCTGTGGAGCTCATCCAAGAACCCGGAGGAAGGTGATCTTGGAGGCCATCCTGCAACTTCTTGGGACTGCCCAAGGAGGTCTTCACCGAGCCCTAGATCCTTGGAGGAATTTGTGAAAGGCAAGTGACCTATCTATGGTGTCCCCGTAGAGTCTAGGTGGGTTTTGCTATTTTTATGGATTTTTCCTCGAGTCCTAGACCCTCCCATTCACCCAAGTTTCAGAGCTCGGGTCTGTGTTTCTGCACAGACCTGATTCGACGGCAAGGTCCCTGGACGCCTGTGATGATCTTGGCGTCCATCGGCCATGCCGCTGACCCTAAGTCAGCGGCCAGAGACCGCCGCCTAGTTCCTCTGGACAGAACAGTGAGCTGTTCTGTCCTTCTTATGCATTAATTTCGGTATGTTTTCCGTGATGAGGATATATGGTAGACCTATACTCTATGTATATTGATAGTTGTGATGTGTGGATGAATGTGGTGTGATGGTGAATGTAGGATAATGATATCTTGTAAACTTGTGAGCATGACATGTAGACAATCTTGTAAAATCCATGATTCATGATTAGGATTAGTGTGAATGCCTTGATTTTGGTCTGATCATGAAAGTTAGTGTGTAAGTATGTGCGTTTGAAATTTTGGTAATTTATCCATGCTTGTGTAATCTGTAAATAAGCTCGGTTCGAAAAAAATAAAAGCATGCAAGAATGGTTTGTAGGGTTCAATCCATAGATGTATGAATTAGGGTAATTTTGTACCCTAAATTCCTGCATATGTTAGTAGCTTATGTTTAAACATCAAGTGGCTAAATTACAAGACGTGTTAAACCCCATGTTAACTTAAGTTGCTAATAGCATGCTAATTAGGTATTTTATTTTCTGTAAATTCTATTTAGCTCAGAAAAATCTGAAAATTTGCGTGTATGATCTTGAACCCGAAAACAGCATGTGGTTAAAATTGCAGGTCATTTGGATCAGTAAATAAAAAGTTATGTATTTTCATGTGAATTGTGATAATCTACGTATACTATCGAAACGTGCTTAGTTATTGTCTAAAACCAACTTGATTGGTAAATTTACTATGTTAAACTCCTGAAATCTGTAGTAGCATGATTAGGAGAAAAACAAAGGGCACATTGTGCATGAGAAAATGAAGGAGAGGTGAGTGTTATGTGTAAAACACATGTTAAAACTCGGTATGAGTAAAGTGTAAAAGTTGTGCCTATGTGACACTGCTACCCTAGAGGCATCGGGAGCCGTATATAGAAAGTCCCTATGGAAGGCTCCATGTGATATAAGTTTGTCCCAAAGGCATTGGGAAAACCCGGAGGTGGACAAGTACCACTGGATAGGGTGGAGAGGGCTTCTCCCGGTCTGCGCAGTTACCAAGATTCACCGCTGTATTGCCTAGGTGGTGAGTATGTGTTGAGTTGTTCATGTGTTGTGTTTGATTGTGTTTGTTGTGTTGAGAGCTGTGCTAAGGAATGAGCACGAGCTATGAGATATTTGTTAGTGTCCTCTACTGGTGGTTAGGACTATGTGTCATGGCGAATTATTTAAGTAATGAAAAATGAATAAAGTGTGAAATATGTGAACATGGCACGTGGTAAGTGCCCAAGATGCACGTGGTAAGTGCAATCGATGTGATATGTGATAAGTGAAGTGGAAGAGAAAATGATGTGGAAATGAGTAAATTGTGTAAGTGTGAACATGTGTACATGTCAAATGCGTAAAAGTGAACAATGTGAATGAGTAAGTGTGCAATCATGTGAAACTGAAAATGTGAGAATGTGTTATTGAAACCATGTGAGACTAAATCTGAAACATGTGAATTCAGAAATGCATGTTATTATTCTCATATTTATGTGTGCAAAAATGTTTAGAATCCATGATAGGGACAACTAATGAATATGTGTGAAAAATAGCATGACGGTTTGGTCATATGATATGTTTTAAGCAACGTTGTAGCTCTCATATGTAGATTTATAGCCATTAAACCACGTGAAATCAGCAACCTAAAGCATGTGAAAAGGGTTATGTGTGTACTTAAGAACATGTGGAATCCATGCTAATTGTGTCCCCTTTCATGTATGTAAAATTGTTCATGTTGGTAGCTCTCATGCCTTAGCTCTTTAAAGATTAAAGTTCATGAGTAAATTAGAGAGAGCATGTGATAGGTGAATTTTATTTTCAAAAATCTGAAAGCACGATTCATGTATAAAATTGTAAAACTTTCTTGATAGGTTGAGGCTTGAATTGACTAGCATGCTATGTGTTGCAATTGTAAATGTGCATGTAGAAACCACTAGGACTTGTACGTGTATATCATGAGTAGTGTTACTTGCTGAGTCTTTGGACTCACTCTTGCTTCGGCGTACAGGTTGACAGGTATCGTGCACTAGAAGGAAGCGTGGCAAGGATCATCATTTAGAAGACTACTTTGTGGAGCTGTTACCAGTTGTACTTTTCTTTTGCACAAAAGGATCATGTATGGACAATATTTGGACATTGTAGTTCTCTTTATTCTGTATTAATGTGGACATTGTCTTTCCATTTCGCTATTTAGATTGTGGAATGTGTGTTGGTGACAGGTTAAGAGTTGAGTTGTTAATTTTATTCTGCTGTACTCTATTGCTATCCAGGTACATATCAACCTATTGACCAGTGTTGGGTACATGTCCCACTGTGACGGCGCCCTTTTTTCCGATGGGGATTGGTATATCATACCGGTATGAAGAGGGTTGTTACAAAAGGAATGGTCTTGATGTGTAGTCCATAGTCTTCAAGCTGTTGTTTGATCCATAGAAGTTGAGTGCAACAGCTTTCAATAGCTACATACTCAGCTTCAGCTGTTGATAGAGCTACTAAGTTTTGTTTCTTTGAAGACCAGCAAATCAAGCATCCTGCAAGAAATTGACAACCACCACTGGTGCTTTTTCTATCTACTTTGCATCCAGCATAGTCAGCATCCGAATAACCAATTAAACTAGTTTCACAGGTTTTAGGATACCATAGACCTATGTTATGAATCTTAGCTAAATATCTAAAGATCCTTTTTACAGATATTAAATGAGATTCCTTAGGATCATATTGATATCTTGCACACAAGCATACACTAAATAAAATATCAAGTCTACTACCAGTTAGATAAAGTAATGAACCAATCATACCTCTATAAAGTTTCTGATCAACTTTCTTACCATCCCGATCACTGTCTAACCTGTTGATGTGCTCATGGGAGTGGACAGTGGTTTGACATTCTCATTTAATAGTTCCTTGGTATATGTTGCTTGACTGATATGAGTTCCCTCATTACATTGCTTGATTTGTAGTCCAAGGAAGTAGTTGAGCTCTCCCATCATGCTCATTTCAAATTCTCCCTTCATGAGCTTTTCAAAATACTTGCACTAAGATTCATCAGTAGATCTGAAAATAATATCATCTACATAAAGTCTGTTGTCTGTTTGACCTCTAATAAAGTCATGATTTAATAGAAATGCACTGAGTCTTTCATACCATACTCTAGGTACTTGTTTTAAACCATATAATGCTTTATGCAATTTGAAAATATGATTAGGAAAATCTGAATCATCAAAACCAGGAGGTGTTCTACATAAACTTCATCCTTTATAAAACCATTCAAAAATGTTGATTTCACATCCATTTGAAAAAGTTTTAATTCTAATGCAGATGCATAGGCAAGCAATATTTGAATTGCCTCTAGTCTAGCTACTGATGCATAGGTTTCATCGAAATCTATGCCTTCCTCTTGGGAATAGCCTTGAGCAACCAGTCTAGCCTTATTTTTAGTGATAATACCAACTTCATCTAATTTGTTTCTGAATACCCATTTAGTGCCAATCATACGATGATCTGATGGTCTCGGAACAAGGGACAGACCTAATTTCTCTTGAACTGATTAAGTTCATCTTGCATGGCTAAAATCCAAGATTCATCAGATAGTGCTTCATTGACTGTCTTCAGCTCTATTTGAGATACAAATGCTAAGTAATCATAAGGAATGGTATTACCTCTAGTTCTTACCCCCATGGATGGATCTCCAATGATGTTATCTATTGGGTGATCCTTTTGTACCTCCATTCCTTTAGAAGATCATCATGGATGATATCTTTTTGTTGCAGTTCTTACAAGGGTGGATCTTCATCATCTTTGATGGTTGTTTCCTTTAGCTTCTTGGAAAGGTTTTCTGCATCTTCATCATCACTACCAATTTCCTTTCTCAAGGAAGGGTTAGACTCATCAAAAATAACATACACAGTTTGTTCAATTAATAAACTTCTTTTATTAAAAACTCTATAAACTTTAGGTTTAGAAGTATACCCCATAAAATACCATCATTTGATTTTGGATCCAACTTACCAATATCTCTCTTGCCATTGTTGTGAATGAAGCAAGGGCATCCAAAAGTTCTGAGATGGCTGATCTTGGGCTTCTTTTACTTGTACAGTTCGTATATTGTCTTGTTCATAATTGGTCTGATCATGGCTCTATTGATAATGTAGCAAGCTGTATTTATGGCTTCTGCCCAGAAATATCTTGGAAGGTTATACTCAGATAACATTGTTCTTGCCATATCCAAAAGTGTTCTAGTTCTATTCTTCCTCTCAACTACTCCATTTTGTTGTGGTGTTCTTGGTGCTGAGAAATTATGTTCAATCCCCAGATCATCACAAAATTTTGCAAACCTATCATTCTGAAACTCTCCTCCATGATCTGATCGGATACTTATGATATTATACTTTTTATCTTTCTGAACTAGCTTACTGAACTTCACAAAACTATCAAATGTGTCATCTTTTGTGCTCAAGAAATGATACCCATGTAAATCTGGAATAATCATTAACTATAACCAATCCGAAATTCTTTCCTCCCAAACTAGTTGTTCTCATTGGTCCAAACAAGTCCATATGAAGCAATTCTAGTGGTTTGGAAGTAGTGACTACTGTCTTGGATTTGAAAGAGGATCTTGCATGCTTACTTTTTGCACATGGTTCACAGATATTGTCTAGTCTTGAATTTATCTTCGGTAGACCTTCTACTAGATCATGTTTGATGAGTTTTCTGATTCCATCCAAGCTGCAATGACCTAATCATCATTGCCAAAGTTTAGCATTTTGTTCTTTGCTTGCTTCTAGGCAGATGTCTTGATCCTTCAACTCTTCTAGATGTAGCACATACAGATCTTCTCTCTGCAGGCTTCAAAAATGGTTGTTCCATCCTTAATGATCAGACATTTTGATTCCTGAAACTTGATCTGATGACCTTTGTTGCATAGTTGACTAATGCTAATTAGGTTGTGTTTGAGTCCTTTGACGCATAGAACATATTCTATCACGATTTTATCTTGGCTTCCAATTGATCCACAACCAATTACTAACCCTTTACCATTATCACCGTAGGTTACTGTACCTTCTTCATCTTACTGAATCAGTACCAGCAGATGATGCTAGGCCATCAGGGCCTCCTAACCAGATCAACTAGCAGAACAAGTTACAGGGCCATCTGTAGAGGAATCTGGGCCACCAGGGCCATCTGTAGAGGAATCCGAGCCACCAGGGCCATCAGTGGAAGAATCAGGGCCATCTGTAGTTGAAGATGTTGGAGCTGGGCCATCAGGGCCTCCAAAGCAAGTGGATTTAGTGGCTAGGCCATCCAGGCCTCAAATTCTTGTAGAGGAAGCTGTTGTGCTCCCAGGGCCTTCTGATCCTCCTAGTCTTCAGACTCCAGCCCCTTCCTCTCCACCTATCTCTTTCACTGCCCCACTTGCTCCTGAACCCTCCAAGAAACCCCTTCCAACACACATTTCTTCCCTACTCCTTTCCTTGCTGCCTCCTCTTCCTCACCTATCCCTTCTCTTTCATTCCTCCTTCAACTTCTGAGGCACCTCCTGCCTCCTCTTCATATACCTCTTCTACTGGTCCCTCCTCTGTTGGACCATCTACACAACCTCCTCCCACTTCATCTTTTGCCTCTCTTCATCCACCTACTCCACCATCCTTCATCACTATCATTCCTGAGGTGCTAGTATCATTTGTCATACTGTGCAAGACATCAATGATGAGTTTGAAGAAGCCATCCTCCGCACTGTTCTTTCTGTCTCTACCCACATCCACAGGACTGAATCTCAGCCTTCTTCCATCCTACCTCCAAGAAAAGGAAGACATCTAAAGAGATTGTTTTACCTTCCTCTCAAATTCTCTTTCCTCCTCTGTGGTACTCTCTTTCTATTGTCCACAGAAGAAAAACTCTATATTCTGAATATCTCCAAAAGTGTACTTTTGCTACCACTTTTGGTCTACCCTACCTCAATCTATCTGAGCATCTCAATATCATTCTTCCTATTTCTCTTATCCTTAAGCCTGACCAAGCAAAAATCATATCTTCAGCTGAGTCCAAGACTGAGGATCAGTGGGCCAGGGTTAATAAAGCCATCTACATAAAGTTTGAGGTTGCCAAGGCCAACACTTTTCCACCCTCAGACCACCCTCTCACTCTATCTGAGTGGTTTGTCTGCCAGCACATATCAACCTAGGGTAATCTCTCCTAGCTTAAGCAAGAGTAATCCACAATATCATAAAGATGCCAAAAGAATCTCTTAAACAAGAACACAAGACCAAAATAAAGGATTTATTTGGCTTGTTTAGAAGTACCTACCTTAACCTGGGTTGTTTACAGCTTCTAAGACTATCAAGCTAGTCTACAAAGCTCCTCTCCGAACTCCTATCTTAAGCAATTAGTGTGAACCCCACATACAAGAACAAGCAAGTAGCTAAAAATCATTTTTTTTCCTATTTTACAGTCCCAACTTATCACTGTAATTATTATTTTTAAACTTCTAGGTGACCCTTCCACAATATTTTAATGTTTCCTTGCAGCTTAAGTTCTAACCGTAGGGGTCAAGTGGCCAAAACTCTACTGTAAAAGTCATTCTCTGGAGTTTTCCTAGCAACATGCAAGCACTTGCAGGGACCAACACAATGTTAGCTTTACTCTTCTTCTTCATTTCATATAAAATCTTTTCATTCAAATCTTAAAATTATATTTATATCCTTCCTTGTAATTTTGTCATTTATGTTCATATTTTTCTTCAAATATTACATTATTCTTATTTTAAATTTTGCATTACTACAATCCTCTTGCTAGATGATTGGTTTTGTGGCAACTGCTAACACTTGGTATTCGAACAATTGTCCCTTAAACACTCCATCATTGAAGGGCGAGCTGTCTCCCTAATGCTCAACAATCGATTACTCAATAGGCACTCTCTGACACTTAGCTACCGAGGAAGAGGTTTCTCTGTAGTGCTTTGATAATCAATTACTTCAGTGGTATTCTCCAACACTTAGTCGCTGGGAGGACAAGGTTTCTTTAGGGAGCCTCATTAAACAATTACCTAGGCTTGATAATCGATGACCTCAATAGGAGCACTCTAATACTTAGTTGCTGGAGAGGAGGGGCTCTCAAAGGGGCAAGGAGTAGCTGGTCGATTAGCTACTTGCTAATCAATTAACTTGAGAGGTAGCCATTGGCTTTAGCTGCTGGGGCGAGGCCTAGGCACACGACTTTGGATTGCCCCTCTTGTTAATCGATTAAGATAGTCATGGGAGTGAAATGGAGCTAAGTCTGTGTGTTGAAAGGGTTATGGGGTGTTGGGCTCAAGGAGGGATAACTCCATGTGATTAATATCTCTTGGACGATGAAAGGGTGATGTATGAAGTGATCAACAAAATCTAAGTAATTCATGTCTTGGTGATTCATTAATAGTATTCTTGGTGAAAATAAAATTCAGAATGACGAAATTACATGAGAACATGCATTATAAATGCATTGAGAAAACGTGTCTGGGTATAAGTGTAATATTTTCCAGTCAGACATATTAAGTCTCAAAACAAGGAAAAATACCAAGTCTTATTGTAAGTCTCTTGAGACATTTAAATCATAATCAAAAAAATAATAGCTAACAAGAAAAAAAGTATTTCTAAATGAAAATGACCATATGAACAAAAAGTCCTTCTGTAAGAAAAATGAGTATTATGTAAAGGACAAAACCTTCAGAAAAGCCAAATGCGCTTTCCCTTTAAAGACTTAGAAATGAGTATTCAGATTTGGAGCAAAATTGATTCTTAAAGAATAAGTTCAAAACGATTTTCAAGAACACTGTACGTATAGAATCTAAAGTTAAATGAGAAACAAGTATTGTACAAATCAAGTCTTATAAAGAAATCAAAAATTGAACTTTACGACAGAACTCTAAATCGAGTCTCATGAAGAAACTCAGTCAAGCCTAAATAACTACAGTAATTCATTCTTTTACATAGCCTGGAATCGATTATTTCACTCTAGGATAAAACGAGCATAGTTATCAAGGTAAAATCGAGTCTTTCAGTTAAATATGAAATGAGTATTCCTTAAAAGACTTAAATCGAGTCTTTTCATTATGCTCCAAAACAGTCATTTCAACAAGGCTAAAAATGAGTATTTCACTCAAAACTAGAATAAGTATTTTAGAGAGACTGAAAACAAGCTACTTGGAATCGACTCTGCATAAAACAACAAACCCATCAAAATGAGCCTCATGAAGAACAAAAATGAGTATCTCTCTTAGAACTAGAAATTGAGTATTTCTATGATATTTAAAACAATCATTTATAAGAATCAAAGAATCAATTATAACAATATAATTGAAAATGATTCTCATATTTAAAACGATCATTTATGGGAATCTAAAAATCAAATATTCACCTGAAAATTTGTATAAATCAAATCTCTCACCAAATTTTATATTGATTTCTGAGAATTAAATATCCAAATAAAGGAAATATTTAGTGCATATATTATGTGGATTATTACTTGATTTGTTCTTGATACACTTTTCCTAAGGATCTAAATAAAAATATTTGTACGACATAATACATAATCTCTCAAATATTTTCTTGAATACTCTTCTTTGAACATCTCTGTTGCTGCTAAAGCAAATGGGATCGCCCCGAGCCGAACGGTTGGAGACCCAAGGGACGAAAGGTGGGAGGCCGATGTCGACGTGAATAAGTTGTGACCTGCAGAAACCACTGAGAGACCTCGGTGGGGAAACACTCCAACGATCAAGTTAGATTGGGTAGACAGAAATTAGGAGTTCTTGTGCTTAGAACAACGTGCCTCCTTCGTGTGGGGTGTCTCTCCCTTTTTATAGGGGCCCAGTGAACTAGGTCACCAGAGGCAGTTCATGGACATGCCCATGATTT